>BSAI01000115.1:10305126-10351547 GCA_036245035.1 Adrianichthys oophorus | reverse complement strand
GGGGGGTGTGGGGCCTGGGGGGTTGGCTTTCGGGCCTCTGCCCTGGGGAGACTTGGGCCCAATGCTGGGGGGGGCGGGGGGACGGTTGTTTCATCATCGGGGGTCAGTTTGGTAACTGTCCCCGACCTTCCCTCCTTCCTCATACGACCACTTATTAGGTTGGAAGGAGGGGCGTGCTTGCGGAATACCTCGAGGGGCCGAGCCACTTGGCAGTGGTCCACCCCTCCTATGGTCTCCGCACAGTTTCGCCCCCTTCTCCTGGTTTTAAATGCACCTTAGACACGTAGGATCCTTGGTGGGGGGTGCTAGGACATCACTGCCAGCAAGCAGGAGATGTCCTCTCAGTGCTCTACCCTCCAATTTTAACTGCACCGTAGACATTTAGGGCTCCTTGGTGAGAGGGCGATTGGACATCCCTGTAAGCAATCAGGAGATGTCCTCAGTGCCGTGCTCGCCAATTTTAACTGCACCCTTTATTACACACACCCATCAATCACAAGAAACACACCTCAACACACACACAAATACATTACACAAGGAAGGTGGGACTACTGATCTTCTGTCCCTTACCCCATCCCTGGTGGAGGGAACAGGGCCTTCAGCGGCGGTGGCCTTGTCTCCTGGGGGTCGGCCTCCTGGGCCCGGCGGCCCCTCCCCGCACAGGGAGAGGGATCCCTTTGTCCTCTGGCAAGTCCATGAGCGGGGGATCATATTCCATCTGAGCCTGGAGGGTGTCTGTGTCCTTGTGGTGCGGGTTCTGGCCCTTACCCTCGGGTGCCGAGCCCCTTCTGGGTCACAACATTAGGAGAGCCTGGTCAGGCAATGTACACCTTCGGGGACCCCCACTGCTCTTGGTCATCCCTTTTCTAGATGGGGGTAGCTGACCCCCATCGTGCTCTCTTCTGGATCTCCGCAGCTGCCTGGAGCTTTGGAGCGGGTCTCCCGTGGGGGGCCCGGGCTCGTACCCGGGGCTGGGGTGGGGGGATGCCCAGAACTCCTGGGTGGTGGTGGGCGGCTTGTCTGGGGTGGTGGGGCTCTCGGGGGTGGGGCCCCGCGCTGGGCCACCTGGCGCGGTGGGAGGGCTGCTCTCCTGACTGGGCTGGGCCTTGCGCTCTGCGCTTCCGTACCTCACTGCACTCGGGTGTTGGGGGCCCGTGTGGCTGTCCTGCGGGCCCTGGTCTGGGTGCTTGGCTGGGCTGCCTGGCGGGTGGATCTCCTCCATTGACCCCACAGTATGGGTGCGGGGGCGGGCCCTGGTCGGCGCGGGTGTCTTGGTGTGGGGATGGCTGGGGGTTCTCCCTCCTTTTTTGTGCATTCCATCATCCACTTCAGCTTAACATAACATTCACCTGAGTACAAGCGTCGGCTCACCTTTGCACCTTCAAATAGTGTGCATGACGGAATGTAATGCTTTACATGTGTTGGTTGGTATGCACAAGTGTGCGTGTGAACTGGATGTGGACAAGTTTGTGAACACTCTCGGAGCCGGCAGGTATGTAACAGCTGAGTGTGTGGACAGGCCGTGCCCATTTTAGACCAACATTCACTATTGCAATGGGTATAAGCTCCAGCATTTTGTTGCCTGTAGATTAACAACTCTACCTTCCCTTCCCTGTAGCCATTCTCTAACTGCTATAATGCACCATCTCTCTTTCCCCCCCTCCACCCCCCAACTCTCTCCTTTTTCCCCTTTCCTTTTCCGTCCGGTCCAACAAAAAAGACACAAATAAAAAATATATATATATTAATAAAGTTTGGTTTAAATTACAAAAGGGGCTTATACCAACATACATTTTGTGTTCGCTATGATTTATAACCCCTGATTGTAAGAGTAAAATCTGTCTAATACAAGAGGCTCTCAGCTCATATCTGTTTGCTCAGCTGTTGGACAGGACAAGTTAAAAAAAAAAAAAAGGAAAAAACCTCTTTCTAAGTTGCCAAGTTGCTTTCATTGTGGACCAAACGTCTGTTCCTTTGACACCACATGATTTACTAAAGTCTTGATTAATTAAAAATACATTTGTTAGAAGAGATTTCAAAATTTTTGATCAAACTGAATATACTTAAAGCTGCAGAGAATCTCATTAAGATTTCTGCGGTCACCATGCCAATAAGAACTGACTGACTAACCAGCCAAATACACTATTTTACATAGAAAAACCTCAGGAGTTTGATTTGGTAAAAATGTATTATGTTTAAATGCTAACAGAAAGGACGTCACAACTCATTTAAAACATAAAATAAAAACAATTTTCCCAATGGCGAAATACAGGCCTGACATAAATTAGGAAATCTCAGCTCAAAATTGCGTTTCTGAGTTACTTTTTTTTTTTTTTTTTAAATCGTTGTGAATCAGTAGCAGACATAAAAATGCAGTTTGAAAAAGAGCGTATTTGTTACAGAAAATACGTTGGGTGGGCCAAAAGCTCCCTGGTCTGCGACAATGGTACAGCCCACCACTCGGTGGGCGAATTTCCAATGAACTATTGCCACTTTGCAGAAACTATGTCCAAGAAAATGACAATGGTTCTTTGATTTTGGCTAAAACTGCATAATCACGATTAAAAGACAACTGGGAGCTCTTTGAACATAGATCAAGAGATGATTGGAGTGGATCTTTAAAGAAAACATCTTAGCTACCCAGCTTCCAGAGAGCCTGTACCATCAGGAAGATCAGAACTCATCTTTGCATTTGTGGAAACCAATTGCTATTGTCATCTCTTGGTTTATTTCCTCCAGTGATCTTCTAATTAAGTCTGCAGAATCAAGCCTCTACAGATGATCCAAAAATCTGCAGCATGTTCCATTTTTAATAACCAAAAAGCAGATACGTCACAGCACAGTTCCGGTCAAGCCTTGACGCTTAATCCCACCTTCTTGCCTGATCGCCTTCACTCATCCAGGTCTGCAGCCCTTCTGCCAACAGTCAGCCACTAGTGTATCCCCTCAGTTAAACAGCGACCTCACTCCATACATTCTAAAAACACTATTGTGCTGCTTTTATACGTACTCAGGAAAAACCAAAAAACCATTAACTTGTGGGACTTTTTGTGGCTGAAACATTATATTTTGACAGCGCTTAATTTACAGAGTGTGACTCCACCCACTTTTCCTGATTTGTCAGTTAATGTGGATGAAAGGATCAACTAAATGTAAAGAAATTTTTTGAACATTTTGTCTGGAATGGCATTATGTGAAAACACATTACTGACAACCAAATCATAAACAAAATGGGTCTTAAAGCATAAAATTGATCTTTTAGGGAGTAAAACTTTCCAAAAGTTTTACTTTATTTTATTTTATTTTATTTTATTTTTACTAAAAGGAAGAAGAAAAAACTTGCAAAGTGTACACATATAAAGAAATATATTCCCTTTTTTTATACATGGTGTATGTAGATTGTATTGACGATCTTGTAAATAACCAACGGTGGCCAAAAACTATCCTGAGGAAATAAAAGCAGTCCAGTCAGTTAATCACTAAAGCTGCAGGATTCAAAAAGACAAATGCTATTGATTGTTTCTTTAAATGTGCTTTTGCTCCTCATTGAATGAGCTTTTGTTGGGTTAGAAATAAACGGTACGGGTAGCTCAAAGGGGACTGTGGTTACATAAAAAAGGAGCTGTGGATGCAGAATAAGCTCGTAAACATAAGCCACCATATCAAATTGCAAAAAGAAGAAGGAAATGTTCTTTTTTATGAGTTTTCATTGAAGCAGTTTGATATCACTGGCTCTGTGAGAAGCCCTAATGCCAGAACATAAATCCCTTCCAGCTGCGGGTGTGTTGCTCTGTAACTGTGAGGATTCTGCATTATTCATGGAGCTCATGTTCTTTCTCAACTGTGTATCCTCATCAGATGAGCGCGAGGCAGTTCAGAAGAAAACCTTCACTAAATGGGTCAACTCCATCCTTTCCCGAGTTGGCTGTCGCATCTCTGACCTCTATCTGGATCTGCGGGACGGGCGCATGCTCATTAAACTGTTGGAGGTGTTGTCTGGTGAACGACTGGTAAGCAGATTCTCTGGATCATCCATTC
The DNA here is from genome assembly GCA_036245035.1 of Adrianichthys oophorus. NCBI lineage: Eukaryota > Metazoa > Chordata > Actinopteri > Beloniformes > Adrianichthyidae > Adrianichthys > Adrianichthys oophorus. The sequence goes on along the minus strand of BSAI01000115.1, from coordinate 10,347,509 downwards.
TTTTCCATCATTTCAGACCTTTTTTTCGTGTCTTGAGTCTCTGTCTTGTTTGCAGCCAAAACCCACTAAAGGGCGCATGCGCATCCACTGTTTGGAAAATGTGGACAAGGCCTTGCAGTTCCTCAAAGAGCAGCGGGTTCACCTGGAGAACATGGGCTCCCACGACATTGTCGATGGCAATCATCGCCTCATCCTTGGACTCATTTGGACCATTATCCTGCGCTTCCAGGTAACGCTAGCTCTGTAGCTGCTGCCAAAGTGAAGGCGAACCACACGACTGGATGCACTGCTGACCTTACACAGCATAACTCTGAAGACATAGGCTATGTCCATATGTGTAAAATATCTTTATAAATGTTTGTGTTATGGATTGTTGGCAAGAGAGAACCCAGGAGCAGGAAGGACTCGAACCAAAATTGTATGAAGTTTTAAAAAGTATTAAATGACAAAAGTTCTGGCTAAAAAGAAAAGTAACTCAAAAATACCAGAAACTTCACCAGGAAAAACATAGAGCACTGCAAACCCCTGTAGTACCAAAAAGCTATTCCTTAAATACCTTAATACTAATAAATACTAAGCAGCTGAGACATCTTCAATGTGTACTCAGGGGGAGTGGTTACAACGGCAAACCTGCACTGAACTAAACATCGAAAACATGACAATAGGTAGGGGGCGAACCATATCATTTTGTTAACAGTATACCATAGTTCCTCCAGTGCCAGTGTCAATAATTTAGGGTTAATAATTTTTGTAACTATTATACTTATTTTTAGGAGTACAGTGTTCCCTCATTTATCGCAGGAGCTACAGTCCAAAATATAACCTGCAATAGGTGAAATCTCTGAAGTACGATTACAGACGTTTTATGGATGCAAAACCTATCACTACACACTTTATAAACTTTTCTCAGACAGTAATAAACGTATTTACACGTTTCTCTTTTGTTTAAACTCCCAAATGTTAAACCTTCAAGGAAAAATAAGTCCAGTTTTAAAACAAAGAAACCAAAGATATGATCGTTATCAAAGATTTAGGTAAATTTGGCAAGCTGAACGAATGGCACAGAGGAGTTTGATTGACAAGGTCAACAGTCAGTCAGGGTGCAGAAACAAAGCTCTTTAAAAAAAAATAGCATCTTTCAAAATTATACAGAAAAAAAATCTGTAAGACTGCAAAGTATTGTGGGAACACTGTAATACCACCCATTGGTGATTCATTTACAGTTCCTCCAGTCAGGAATTGAACCAAGCTCCTCCTTGCTGTGAGGCAAGAGTGCTATCTGCTGCACCACCTTGCAGCTGATAACAATTTATTTATTTATTGTTATGTGTATGCATTTATTATTACTCGATGCAAATTATATTGATTTGTACATTTTTTAAATTTGAATGGATAAAAAAACTTGGTCACATAAGTGACATGTTTATGTCATAAATGTAAATATTCTTAGCATTTCCATTCAACATTTGACAAATAGAAATGAAATTGCTCATTGTTCTGGTTCCCTCAAGTCTGGAAAAGTGTCTTCAGGTTCTGGTCTCCTGTTAGAAACCAAAAACATGCGGAAACTTCATTCTCCCCTCTTTAATCATCTTTGATGGACCGTGGATTTATTTTTAATTCGACAGGAGCATTGCTATTTTTAGATGTAATAGTTCAAAGAATATGGCACGCTGCATTATTCAGTCTGCATAAGGAAGAAAATAAAAGGGCTTGTCCTGTCTTTGTCTCTCTTTGTGCATTAACCAAGGAGAACCAAAGATGGCTAAATTTAGCCCTCTCTCAGGACCTGTCCCTTGGATTACATTACTGCTCTACTGTGTGAGACGATAAGAAGTAGGGTCGACGCCACTTGTCTGTCATTTAAATCAAGTTTTTTGTGAGGAAGAAAAATGACTAAAATATGTTATTTATTATTTGTGACATTAAAATTTTTAGTAAAAATAATGATAATTGTTACTTCTGGCAGCACAAAAGTAATAATAGTTCGCCGCCTTTCCATTTGTCAAGTTTCCCTATTTTTTAACCTCAGATCCAGGACATTATTGTGGAAACGGGCCAGGCGGACCAGAAGGAAACACGCTCAGCTAAGGACGCTCTTCTTCTGTGGTGTCAAATGAAAACTGCAGGGTAAGTGCTTTCCTCCACCTTTAGCATCAAAGAGCTGCTGTAAATACCCCGCGGGACTCATTATGTGAACGCGAAAGCAGGTGTGGAGCTGCCAGTGGTGGAAGTTGTGCCATTCATTCCTTTTGCTTACGTAAATACTTATGCAGAGCACATTTTAGTCAACACATTAAAATGAAAACGTTCAGTTTTGCAAAATGTCTTTGGCAAAAAAAAGGTTCTTACAGATATCTTGTCGTGGTTGTGTTATAGTTACCCCAACATCAACATCACAAACTTCACGACCAGCTGGAAAGACGGCATGGCCTTCAACGCTCTCATACACAAACATCGGTAAGAGGAAATGAAGGAGAAAGTCTCTCCACGCCTGCTCAGTCTCTTGTCATCCCTCATATCTTATCTCTCAGGCCAGATCTAGTGGACTATGAGAGACTGAGAAGATCCAACCCAACCCACAACCTCCAGAATGCCTTCAACGTGGCAGAGCAGAAGCTTGGTGTGACTAAACTGTTGGACCCAGAAGGTTGGTGACTTTACACTTCATTTGTATCAAGTCCGTCTGGAGAAAGATGCTCCTAGAAAGGTACCTGTGCTTGGTTTTCAGATGTGTTCACAGAGAATCCAGATGAAAAGTCCATCATCACATACGTTGTGGCGTTTTATCACTACTTCTCAAAGATGAAGCAACTGGCCGTGGAGGGAAAGAGAGTTGGAAAGGTGGGGAAGAAACTAGCTGGTTTGTTGGTTTGTTTCCTTGTTTACCTTTAGCCTTGCTCATCAGGTTCTGGATAATGCCATTGAGACAGAGAAGATGATCAACAAGTATGAGACGCTGGCGTCAGACCTGCTGATTTGGATCGAGCAGACCATCATCGTGCTGAATAACCGCAAACTTGCCAACTCTCTGACTGGAGTTCAGCAGCAGCTTCAGGCTTTTAACACCTACCGGACTGCTGAGAAGCCACCAAAGTGAGTGTGTTTGACCACATTTTTAAAGTTTATTACTAATTTGGCAGGAACAGCTAGGCAAAAACGTTGCGTCTGCCATCTGTCAGGTTCCAGGAGAAAGGTAACCTGGAGGTGCTGCTCTTTGCCATCCAGAGCCGGATGAGGGCAAACAACCAGAGGGTCTACACGCCTAAAGAAGGAGCGCTGGTTTCAGATATTAACAGGGTGAGATGCGGTCACTTTGGAAAACTCTTTGTATCTGCAGCTTACAGTGAAGAGCTAAATCCTCAAAATCCTACTCCAATTATTTTTTTTTCTATTGTAAAATCATTCCCAGTGGCCTTTTAATTATGATTATGCAGTTTTTAGCTAAAATCAAAGAATATGTGTAGTTTTTTAAGACATGTTCTGGGGCGCAGCAGGAGCTCATTAGAAGTTTGGCTTTGCGTAGTGAGCGGGACTGTTTGCAGGGAAATAACCCTACATTAAAATCCCAGCACTCCTTTCTTTACACTCTCACCTCACAAGCCCAAACTAAAATTAGCATAGTAAAAAAAAAAAAAAAGCGCAGAGAAATATTGGCACTATCCAGCTGCACAGTTTTGAGTCAGATGACAGCTCAGACAAGGAAAATTAAGACATTGATGGATCTTTTTGCCTGCAAGTGGATGCATTAGAATTGAAGCGGAGAAAGGAGACTTTGGCCTGCCCATGGTAGATGCAGCATCACAAACTCGAGCTTTTTCAAACATCCAGTTTTCACCTGCTTCTGATCCATCGCGATTTGAATAAAGAAATACTCAAAAACACAGTTTTAATCTTAAATTATTTAAGTTTCAATTATTTAAGTTTCCAGTTTCCATGTTAAGTTAATGTACAGACACGATCAGAAGTCCTGTGGTACGCTTTAAGCGTCAGACATGGCAGTCTGACAGCTCTGCGACAAGGTGATGCAGGAAAAATTCTGCAGTTCCAATTTGAATATCTGAACTAGGGTGAAGAACTTGCTTCACATCAGCCAATCAGGAACTCAGTTCTGGCTCATGACGTGTTGAAGATTTGATTAGTGGGTGGAGTCCAAAACCAACATGGTGGAGTATCTGATCGTTCTTCTACTAAACATTGATATTTTTCTTATTGGTATGGAGACAATAATTAAAAGGTTCTCTAAGTTGATTCAAATTTTTGTTAATGTGGGACATTAAGTCGTCAAACTGGGTTCACAAAGAGAAGGAAGTACTGCTGAAAGCATCCATCATTCGGCTGCAGCTCTTGCATTAGATCAATTTAATCATTTTATTTATTTTTATAGCATTTGTAAAAGCGGGAGCAACCAAAGTGATGAACATAGAGTCAAATAAAAATAAAATCACTAAACAATAAAAAACATTCAAGCATTTAAAACCCAGAAGTAAAATCTAAAAAACAATTCTAAAAGACACAGACAACAAGTGAAGAGAGCGTAATATTGGAGTAACATTCTCTCACCGTACTGGGAGAATTGCTGAAGGATCTTATGAATCTAGACGTAGCGATATGCTTATCAATGCTTTTACAAAGGTCTTCAAAATAAATAAACTTAATCTCCCAACATCATCCTTGCCTTCTATATATGAGATACAGCCAGTGTAGCAATAAGGCTGAAAACCGTGAACAGTATCTCCTCTCACACCTGGCAGGAGTGTGAGGTTAATGAACACACATGTGACCAAGCGTCCAGCAGCAAATTCACCACACGTCAAAACAGAGGTGGAGGACATGAATTTGATGTGCCAATTGCGTTTGGTGTGAACGCGTCATTAGTCACATTCCCTGTACAGTGGTTGACCTGTACGGATGCTGAAGGTTTTGGAGTGGTCTAGAACCATGGAGGGTCGTAGAGAGTTGCAGCCACATCTTAAGGTGAGCGCAGGTGTGTCTTGCAGTTCCCACCTTAAAAGTACATCATTAAAATGGAACGAACCATTGTCATGCGTGTTGTAAATGTATTTATTCTTTAGACTAATGTTAGTTGCACACACTGACGATGTACAGCTGCCCTTACACCACACTCAAAGAGCCAGACTTACCACATGAGCAGCAAAATAAATGTGCATTTTTGATCTAGGGGCTCACCGAGCGGTTTACAACCTTGATATTTTGTGCAGGCTACCTGTGTTCCCCATATAGATTTGCCCATTTTCTACCAGCAGACAGCCCATGTCCACACTTAAAGGGGAGGAATAGATTTAGAGAAACAACAAAAAGCTAAAGTTTTTCTATTGTACATGCTTCTACGTGCAGAAGTTGTGGTTTTCTCTTCTTTGTGGATGGGTTCAAACTGAAAATCCCTCCTGAATCTATAACCGTTGGCTCCTTTTCGACTGTAAGTTCAGCAGCTTGCAAATGCCACAAGACATCCAGGATGTCTCTCATTATCCGGCTGCAGGCTTGGGAGCGTCTGGAGAAGGCGGAGCACGAGCGAGAGCGCGTCCTTAGGGATGAGCTGATCCGGCAGGAGAAGCTGGAGCAGATGGCGAGGAGGTTTGATAGGAAGGCTGCCATGAGGGAGACGTGGCTCCTGGAGAACCAGAGGCTGGTGGCTCAGGTAGGTTAAGGAGTAACAAAACTGATCACTATTTGCAGTTAGATCATGAAATGTGATGCAAAATGTTGGTATATTTTTCCAAAAGCAAGTGATTAAACAAAAAATACAATAATAAATGTTTGTGCCTTTTCATCCCGTCGCAGGATAACTTTGGTTATGACCTGCCAGCAGTGGAAGCAGCAAAGAAAAAGCACGACGCCATAGAGACGGATATTGCAGCATACGAGGAGCGTGTTCAGGCCTTGGTGAACATCTCCAAGGAGCTGGAGTCCGAGCGTTACCATGACGCCAAAAGAATTGATGTACGGAAAGACAACGTGCTCCGTCTTTGGGACTACCTGCAGGAGCTGCTGAAGGCCCGAAAGCTGCGCCTGGAGAAGAACCTGACCTTGCAGAGGATTTTCCAGGAGATGCTTTACATCATCAGCTGGATGGATGAAATGAAGGCAAGAGTGACAAGCTTGATGTAAAATAAATTAACCTAATTACTTCTCCAAGTATTTAGAAAAACAAAACGTTTTCTTGTTTCTTCAGGCTCGGCTGCTGTCTCCAGACTTTGGGAAACACTTGCTGGAGGTGGAGGACTTGTTACAAAAGCACGCTTTATTGGAGAATGACATCGCTCTACAGGCAGAGAGGGTGCAGAACGCTAGCGCTGCAGCTCTGAAGTTTGCCAATGGAGACAGTGAGTACAGCAGCATTTGATGTTCATGTGTTGCTTCATGTTATGTTTCATTGTCTTTTTTTATTTTTACTTTACAGCTTATAAACCGTGCGATCCTCAGGTGATCCGTGACAGGGTGCAGCACCTGGAACTGTGCTACCAGGAGCTTTGCGCTCTGGCTGCCCAGCGGAGAGCTCGTCTGGAGCAGTCTCAACGCTTTTGGAACTTCCTGTGGGAAGTGGCAGAGCTGGAAAGCTGGATTAAGGAGAAGGAACACATTTTCTCCTCTCTGGATTATGGCAAAGACCTGACTAGTGTGCTGGTGCTCCAGAGCAAACACAGCGCCTTTGAAGACGAGCTGGCAGCACGCCTTTCCCACCTGGGGCAGGTTCTAGCAGAGGGGGAGAAGATGATCCAGGCAAACCATTTTGGTTCCCCGAAGATCCAGGAATGCATGGAGGACATCGAGAGGCAGTGGCAGCAGCTGGAGGAACTGGCTGCCTTCCGAAAGCAGAACCTCCAGGACACACAAACGTTCTTCCAGTTTCAGGGGGATGCGGATGACCTCAAGGCTTGGCTGCTAGATGCCAAGAGACAGATGAGCAGCGAAGATGTGGGAACTGACGAGTACACAACCCAGCGGCTACTGAAAAAGCACAACAACCTCAAGAATGAAGCCATCAAGAATGGAGCCACTATTGATGCTCTATCAAAACAAGCCAACGCTCTGCCAGAGGAGCTGCAAAACACTCCTGATATCCAGAGACGTCTGAAAGGCATCAAGGACCTTTACATGGAGCTGCTGTCCCTGGCTGACCTGAGACAGAGGAAGCTGGAAGACGCCATGTCTCTGTACACCATCTTCAGCGAGACCGATGCCTGCAAGCTCTGGATGGGGCAGAAGGAGACGTGGTTGGTGGACTTAGAGGTGCCTGAAAAGCTGGAAGACTTGGAAGTTGTCCAGAACAGGTAGACTGCAGTAATGCACAAACAGAAGGAAATAAAAAGTTCAGTAAACCATCATTTGACTGTTTTACTGCATCACCTTAATGTCTTGCAGGTTAATCATTTTATCTCAAGATATGGCAAATGTTCAATCAAGAGTGGACAACGTCAACAAATCGGTGAAACAGCTGGAGGACAGCCGACACCCTCGTACCAAAGAGGTCAAGGAATGCCAGATGCGGCTCAACAAGAGGTGCATTTTAATGATAGCTTCATTTAATTAAGCTATAAAGACTCACTCTGATGAAAACTGTGTTTTTGATGTTTTGAACATGTTCTTGTGGAGTTTTTCTCATGACAAATAGAAAGAATATTAAGCCTAAAATTTCATTTTTGAGTATTTCTTTACAAATATTACTGTGAATCAGGAGCAGATTAAAAAAACTGCTATTTGAAGAAGAGCTTAATTGTTATGTGGAAAATACGGAGAGGGGAAGTTTCTGCCACTTTGCAGGAACTATGTTGTAGAAAACAACAGGTTTTCCTAATTTTGGCTAAAAATGCCAAAATCATACCTAAAAGATCACTGGGAATGCTTCGAAATAGATCAAAAGATTATCAGGATGGGACTTGAACGATTGCTTATTATTTATTTTCATCTAATAAGATTACTGACTTTTATACAGCAAGTATGTGAAAATAGTCTTTTTCAAATTGATAAAACAGGATGTGCAGGAATAAAATTGCTTCGAGATTTGTCTTCTAATTTATTGATGTAAAATTGTCCTAAATTCACTTGGGTTTAGGCTAAACAAAGCCAGTCTTTCTGCTGAATGACTATTTTTTTTAGATAATTATTGCCAAATTGCTTTGTTCTTCCCAGGAAACTGCAGATCCATAAAATTAAATATTACCAGAGACTCTTGGAGAGCACGAGCAATTAAACTAATGAAATATGAATCTTTTAAATGATTTTTTTTTCAGATGGGAGGCTTTCAAGGCTATGGTGGAGGAGAAGAAGAGAAAAGTAGATTCGGCTGTTAGCCTGCATAACTATGCGCTGGAATGTGACGAGACAGAGGCTTGGATCAAAGACAAGACGCGGGTGGTGGAGTCCACACAGGAACTGGGCAATGATCTGGCAGCAGTCATGACCATCCAGAGAAAGTTGTTTGGTATTGAGAGAGATTTAGCCGCCATTAATGCCAAGCTAACCTTTCTGAGGAAGGAGGCGGATCGGCTGGCTCAGGATCACCCCGAGAATGCAGCTGACATCTTGGCGCAGCAGGGAGCGCTGGACGCCGCCTGGGAAACCCTCAGAAAGACCCTGAGGGACAGAGAAGAGTCCCTAGGCGAGGTCAGCAAACTGCAGACTTTCCTGCAGGACATGGATGATTTCCAGTCCTGGCTGTTTAAAACCCAGAAAGCGGTAGCTTCTGAGGACATGCCCACCTCGTTGCCAGAGGCTGAGGAGTTGCTGAGCCTTCATGATGCTGTACGTGAAGACATAAACAGCCACGAGGAGGACTACCACCGAGTGAGGGACACTGGGGCACAGGTCACCCAAGGTCAGGAGGATGATCCTCAATACCAGCAGCTGGATCAGAGGCTGAAAGGCTTGGACCGTGGATGGTATGAGCTCCAGAAGATGTGGGACAGCAGAAAGAGCTTCCTGGACCAGGGTCTGGGCTTCCAGCAGTTCATGAGAGACAGCAAAGCTATCGAGGCCATTCTCAACAACCAGGTACTACACAGGACTGGTGAATGATGGCTTTTATGTTAATGCAGCTTGGAAGAATGTGATGCAACATGTCCCCACGCTGCATTTTTTGTGTGATTGCGATGCAGTCTGCAGGTTTTGTGTTTGAAGTCTTTGCCTTGTTTTTGACCCTGTGATGGCCGTCTTGTTGCAGGAATACACCCTGGCCCACATAGACAAGCCAGACACCTTGGCCGGCGCAGAGAAAGCTCTGAAGAAGCACGAGGACTTTGTGAGCACCATGGAAGCCAACGAGGACAAGGTGGACGGCGCCATGCAGAGCGGACAGCGGCTGGTGGACAGCAACAACATGTACTCTGGAAAACTGCAGGAGAAAATGGACTCGGTCCAGGACAGGTTGGTTGGATCATTTCATTGTACCACTCTCACAAGCTACTTTTGTTCAATTTTGCCTTTATTTATCTAGTTATTTCCTATTCTTTGTCTAGGGTTGCAGTTCCTCAATTTTACACTGAAAAAATGTCCTTTTAAAAACAACTTTAAAAAGTATAGAATAGAAATGTTTAAAGTTAAAAAAAAAAAAAAAATCTGTCAACGGAACTAATAGATTTTCTCTTGGTAACGATTGTTAAAATAAGTTGTGATCTCCTACCCTTTTATAAACACTAAAATGTATGTAAATGTATCTGGTAATTGGAAACGTTATGCTTTTAAATTAGCAAAAAATTGATATATTTATACACTTTTCTGCGGTGGCCCTGAAGTGCATATCACATCTACAAATCACTCGATGCAAAAAACATTTTAAAGATCACATTGACAATTAAAAGAGCAAATCAAATATTTAAAAAATGGCATTGAATTTTAGAAAACAAAATATAATTCCAGAAACCAAATCATTACAAACAAAAGTGAAAAAAGCCTTTCAGAAAACCAAAATAATTTCCTGAAAACAAAATGAAATCTCAGAAAAATAAAACACGATGAGAGAGCGACCTTGCTGATTGGATGATGATGTTTGTCCAACATTTCAACTGAAAATTATGTTGCATGAAGAGATATTTGATATCATCCTATCAGCGATGTCCCATAACACCAATTGTTTCCGGTTTCTCATCATTTTGCTTTTATAATTTATAATCGTAGCTAAATTCCATCTTTAGGCAACGTAAGCAGTGCTGAGCTTTTGCAGAAAGATCCTCCTATTTTCTTGAGTTTCACCCTCAGTGACAAAAAGGCTCCCTTATCACTATTATTAGCTTAACAAGAGACTGCAGGGAGGACATGGGAGATGCTCCCATTACCTCCCATTCTTCAGTTTGATAGACAGGCACCGGTAATAATGGATATTGATCTGTAAGTGAGAGCTATTCTTCACGGTGAAGCAGAGGAACTCAGGACTTGTTCTCAGTCAGGCAGAGCCTTGAAGAAAAGCGAAAGTTTACTTGGTGAGAAACTGCATTTTAATGTGGCCGTGCTTTTGTGTTTGCTCTCCAGGCATAACAAGAATAAGGAGCGAGCAAAGGAGGTGTCTGAAAAGCTCCGAGATAACCGTGACCTGCAGCACTTCCTGCAAAATACTCAAGATGTGAGTTTTTCTCGGCCAATCCATGACTCTTTTATTTGCTCATTTATTCAGACACCTGCTCCTGTTCGACTTGATTACCCAAAAGATGACACTTCCTGTGCATTTGTTGCCATTCTGGAGTTTGTGTGTGGATTTGTCCCACTCACCAGCAGCTTTCACTTTTCCTCACCTCAGCTGACTGTGTGGATCAACGAAAAGATGCTGACAGCGCAGGACACTTCATACGACGAGGCCCGGAACCTCCACAGCAAATGGCTCAAACATCAGGCCTTCATGGCTGAACTGGCCTCTAACAAGGACTGGCTCAACAAAGTCGACCAGGTCAGAGTTTAGGCTTAAGCTGTCTGTCTTGATGCTGCTGTCAAACAGATTAGTACATTCTTACATTTAAAAATGAACTAGAAGTCGCTGAAAAAATAAAAATGATTTATTATTTTAATGAATTGACTTCAAGCAAAAATCTTTTCTAAATGGATTTTTATTCTCAGTCTTACAGATTAAATTTATAGATATAGAAAAATAGGAACTAGTACATAAATATCTGACACACATTATGTCATCATGGGACAGAGAGAGGAAATGGAAAGTGTGAGTTGCCAGTTTGGTTGTTTTTTATTTACTATATTATGTTTGGTTAAAAACTCTTTTGTGTGTTTTTAACATGTTCTAGTAGCATTTTTGTGATAATGGAGGGCATATGTAAAGACAATTAGGCTTAAAATTAAATCTTTGAATATTTATTTATTCTAATTGTTGTGAATCCGTTTTTTTACTTTGATGTTGTTCCTGTTGTGCTTTGGAACATGTTTCAGCTACGTTGCCAAACGGCACTCTAGCTTTGCCTGTTTAATAGCGAATCAGAGTGTTTGTCTCCAAAAGGCTCTGAAATGCAGGAATTTATAGTGACTGCAAAGTTTGTTGTTGCAAAGTGAGCATAAATCATCACACTTCCACCACCATGCTTTAAAATGATCTGCCGTTTTATCACTCATTCTCTCTGATGTTTATATACTAGAAAACTTTGTCCTGATGGGGTGTTATTCTTCTGTTTTCTGGAAACGTATAATTTGCGAATGTTTTTAGATGTGAATTTACGGCACTGTGAAGACTAAACTGATTTCATCTTTATAACTAAACACATTCACTAAGGTTTGTAGATCCTAAAGGTGTTGGTTTTTAATAGCTTTAATTTTCAGCAGTTTCTTTGCATCTTAGTTACTTTTTCTTTTATTAAAAGAACGGATTCAGACATTGATCAGAATTGAAGGTTGAAATTTATATTTCCAATTTGATTTGGCCTCAAATTGACTGAATTTATTTGGCAAATCACTACTTTTGTCCTATGTTTAAACAAATATTATCTTGAAGTTTTAAGAATAAAGTACTTTCTGGTGTTTTTTTTTTACACCCAGGAGGGGCAGGAGCTCATAAGTTCAAAGCCTGAGTTTGAGCCGATTGTGGCGGAGCGTCTTGCCAAACTCCATGAGCTCTGGGACAAACTGGAGTCCACCACTCAGGAGAAGGCCCGGCTGCTGTTTGACGCCAACCGTTCCGAACTTTTTGACCAGAGCCTGACAGACATGAAGAAGTGGCTGGGTGAGCTGCAGCAGCAGCTACAGAGCGGGGACGAAGATGCCAAAGACCTGACCAATGCAAACATCCTCCTCAAAAAGCATCAGGTGTGAAGGGATTATAAAAGATTTTTCCATTAATACACTGAAAAAATGTCCTTGTTTGTCCCAAACAAGTAAAAAATGTACAATAAAATATATTTTTCTCTTGTTATAGACGACAAAAAATATTCCAAATATTCCTTGCTTTGGTACGATTAACTGCCCTTTAAGTCAAAATAAACCATGAAATTAGGAATAAACACTCGTATTAAAATCTTTTTGAGTCATTTGACTTTACAAATATATTATTTTTAACTCTCTAAAGGAACCCTTTTTTTAACTTTACAAGTTTTATTTGTAAACAGTAAGTGCTCTTGTTAAAAGAAACAGACTTTCTAGTTTTGGGTGAAACTGGAAAGTTTTAGATGACTTCCAAATGTTTCTAAACAAATTTATCTCAAATTCTAGCCTTGCTTTAAGATGATTATGATCTAGAAATAAGGAGAGTTGCAGCTATTGGTTGGGAGAAAAGTTTATAATGTATCTACTTTATAGAGATAAAAACTCTTTGAGCACAACGGGCTTATTATAAGAGATGATATTTGCAATTACCAGAGCTATACACCGAGTGTTTACGGTATATTCAATTTCATTATTTCATTTTTTCATAAAAGGTCATGAGATCCCAACTTATTTTAAGAAATCTTACCTGGACAGATGTTTCTAGTTCTATTAGCAGATTTATCACTTAAAACATTGCAAGAACATCTTGTTTGCTGTAGGGTTTTTTTTACTTTCTATATATTTGTTCCAGTGTATGTTGATGTTTTAGTTATAAGATTTGCTTAAATTTTTTTAATTTGGTAATTCTTACAATCATGTGAAGAGAGGGCAATTCTAGTGACGCTTAAACGTGATCTGATATTTAAAAAAACAACTTGCAAGAATTCTGTCTACTCTGCATACTGATGATGCTCTTGAACAGCTCTTCATCTTCCACTCTAATCATGTCTTCAGATGACAGAGAACCAGGTTCGTGACCGCACCCGGGAGCTGGACGAGCTCCAGGAGGCCGTCAGGAAGCACGGAGGAGGGAGGGAAGACCAGCCTGAGCTGAAGGCGGAGCAACAGGCCCTGCAGAGGGAGTTCCAGCAGCTCCTCACACCTCTGGCGCAGCGCAAGGGCAAGCTGGAGGCCGCCAAAGCTGTCCATCAGTTTTACAGGGACCTGGCTGATGAACTTGTAAGCATGCATGTAACTTCAGAGGAAGGTCACTGCTGGTTCTCCACATAATTGATAGCACAAAATTTAAATAATAAAGACCTGAAGCATTTGTTGCTTTAGTGTCAACTTTCATCAACCACCGAACTGAACAGCAATAAGATGACACACTTTAACCCCATAATATCATTTGTATCATATTTAACACATGCATTTCTCAGAGCCCCATCTATTTAGCATGATCCAAACTCTCCTTAAAAACCCATCGCTTATAACTCGGTCAATGTTTCCTGCCCTGTAATAGATTATTATTCCACTAGGGGCAGTAGAAAGGTTTTTCAAAATGGCTGCTTCTATGAAATCTCAAAAACACTGGAAAGGTTTTGCTCATTTCAAAAGCTTTATGGTGAGAATAACTCATCTGTTGTTATTCATTTTAACTGGCTTTTTGCAGCATTAAAGTCATGCAAAAATTCTTTATTTTTCATCTAAAAATAACATTGTGGTGAGCAAACATTTACCAAACCCTCTAACTATCATAATTGATACTATCAACATCTCATTCAAACATTATATTGTAAAAAATAATTTTGTGGATTTTAATTTTAAAAAATTTAATTTTCTGCCAATTTCTTGATGTAGTGGGCTTAAACAGTGTTACACCAAAATTAAACAACTTTGTCCAAAATTGCACAAAACTTTGTTTTTCTTTTTTCACCTTTTAGCTCAACTGACTTATCTTTATGAACAAAAACTTACTTTATTTTGTCTTTATTCTTTTATGCTCAGATCTACTCTCTCTGTTTGTGTTTTAGCTGTGGATAGAAGAGAGGATGCCTCTGGCAATGTCACAGCAGCATGGCAACAACCTTCAAACGGTGCAGATGCTTCTGAAAAAGAACCAGGTTTTGATTTTTCACCGGCCCTTCTATAACACTTATTTTGCATGCATGCAGCTCAGAGATTGCAGCTAAAGTGATTACTTTAAAGCACATCTGTGAGTCTGCGTTTCCACAAAACTGTCATTTTTTGAGTTAGAAGCGGTTTTCAGGTAAACATTTCAATGTCTTGCGTGCTTGTAAATTTCATATGTACCTGCCTCCTTTTGTCTGTCAGACACTTCAGAGAGAAATCGAGGGTCACCAGCCTCGCGTAGACGAAGTAATCGAGCGAGGAAAAAGGATGGCAGCCGCTGCCGACGCCGAGGGCAGACCGGAGGCGGAGCGAATAACGGACCAGCTGATGGAGCTGGAGAAGGCGTGGGCCGGGCTCCAGGATGAGATGGAGAAGCGTCGGGAGCGACTGAGCAAGTCCAACTTGGCCCAGCAGTATTTCAATGATGCCGATGAGGCAGAGGCTTGGATCGGGGAGCAGGAACTCTACATGATCACGGATGAAAAGCCCAAGGTGATGACGAGCGGAGAAAAACCAACTATCTGAGAGTGAAGTCTGATTACCTGAACAAAAATAAAACTTGTAATTCCTCCAAGGACGAACAAAGTGCCATGTTGATGCTCAAGCGTCACATGATCCTGAAGCAGGCGGTGGATGACTACGCCGACTCTGTGCGGAAGCTCTCTGATCAGGCCCAGAAGATGTTTGCAGAGGAACATCCTGATGGGTTTGTTTCAGGCCTTCACTGTACAGAACCATCAAAACCAACATTTAAATATTTTGTTTTATTTTTCCCAAATCATCCGGTTGTGTTGTGGTTCCTCTTAGGGAGGAGATCATTAGAAGGCAGGGTCAGGTGGATAAGCAGTACGCAGGGTTGAAGGAGCTGGCCGAGGACCGCAGGAAGAAGCTCGACCACACCTACCATCACTTCCTGCTGAGCCGAGAGGTGCAGGACCTGGAGCAGTGGATTGCGGAGAGAGATTTGGTGGCATCCTCACAGGAGATGGGTCAGGACCTGGACCACGTCACGGTATTACAGGCAGAAAAACACACAGCCCTGAAGAAGCTTTAGCTGATAGAAGAAAGCAGAGATGGGATGTGTTCATTGTGGAATTCAAACGCACAGTCATGTGTCACTTTCATGGCTTAACTGATACAACAGGTGTGCTGATTATTAAAGGTTTGTTTCTTGAATAACAAAGACCAGAGGAGCTTTCTGAAATTTTCCATCATTAGTTCTTGCAGCAGTCCTGGACTGCAAAGACCGTAGTGTTTCACGATTTTTCTTTCTTATTGCACAAAAATCTCGTCCCGGCATCAAAATTTTCACACACCTATATGGTGAATGGGAATGGACCAA
Organism: Adrianichthys oophorus; assembly: GCA_036245035.1. Classification (NCBI taxonomy): domain Eukaryota; kingdom Metazoa; phylum Chordata; class Actinopteri; order Beloniformes; family Adrianichthyidae; genus Adrianichthys; species Adrianichthys oophorus. The sequence continues at coordinate 10,331,839 of BSAI01000115.1, read as the reverse complement.
AAAAAAAAAACCAATAACGTCAGAGCAGGAGAATCCATCAAAAAAATAAATGGGGCCAAAGTGTCTAATCTCCAAAATCTCTCGTGTAGAACCTGTGGGCCTTATAATGCTGCTAGTGGCTTTAATTCTTTCATATTTTCAAATTAAAAAGGAAAAACAAATCTGTGCTTTTCTACGCTTTATATAATCTTATTTTTCACGACAGCTTCTAAGGGATAAGTTCAGAGAATTTGCCCGAGAGACGGGAACGGTGGGCCAGGAGCGAGTGGACATGGTCAACCTAACTATAGATGGCCTGATCGAATCGGGCCACAGCGAGGCGGCGTCTTTGGCTGAATGGAAAGATGGAATCAATGAGAGCTGGGCCGATCTCTTGGAGCTCATCGACACCCGCGCTCAGCTCCTCACAGCCTCATACGATCTGCTCAAGTGAGTTAAAGAAGCCAGGAAAATGGTAACAAACATTTCACAGCACTAAAAGTTGAACTTCTGCTGAAGGTACTTTGACGACGGGAAGGAGCTGGTGGCTCAGATCTATGAGAAGCAAAAGGAGCTGCCAGAAGATGTGGGTGAGGATTTCAGCAAAGCGGAGTCCTTCCACAGGATGCACGCCGCCTTTGAGAGAGACATCACGGCTTTAGGAAACCAGGTATAAAGACACGATTTCAGCAGACACGAACAAAACTCCTGACCATTTCATTTTGTTGTAGTTAGGAGGTATAGAGAACCAGGAACATCTTTAGAATAAAAACACAGCTTCTTGATATTCTGTTCATAGTAGTGAAATAATGTTAATAAAATAACTCACAAGTAAATGACTTAGTTAAGAATTTGTCAATTAACATTTTAAATAACATTAAAAAACCCAAAATAGCATTTTTTTTTTAATTATTGATAAATAATTCAAACGAATAAAAGAAAATAATTTAATAATAATATAATATAATATTTTTCTAAAAGGAGAAATAATTCAAAATTATTTCATTTTGTTAGAGAAATTTGGGTAATTTAATAAAAAAATTCCCTTTTTTTAAACGTTGTTTTGGTCTATAATCATAAAAAAGTAACATGTTAAAAAAACTCTAATATTCATATGTAACCATCTCTCCTATTGATCACCTCATAATGCACGTTGGGGTGTCAAACACAGAGAGCCCGATAAATACATGAAGATATTGGAAAAAAATCAATTGATTAAAGCAATCTGAAAGGGCATAAAAATATAAAAATCTATGGATAAAAACAGGTTGCACAAAAACTAAAATTATGTGATTTATTTATTTATTTATTTTTTACAATTTGCATTTATAAATTAATTTTCAAATCAATATATTTTTACATCAATTGACACAAAAAACATAATTTTGATCATCATTTCATTTATCATTTATATAATTTCTTTTATATCATTAAAAATCTAAAAAAGCATTTTAATGTGTATTTACAAAACACTGCAATTACATTTTTAAATACAAATTTCAAATTATTTTTGTGAGGAGAAATAGTGTTTAGTACTTTATAAAATGTATTTATGTATGTCAACCTTTATTACTTTCACTGCACAGGACCTGTTTCTCCTCCGATGGTAGACAGAAGGCGATGATGGTAAAAAAATGTAAAAAAGTATAAATATAATTTAAGGAAAACCATACTATCTGAAACGTTTCTTTTAAATGGCTCAGAGAGGGAAAACAACTGTATACTTACACTTTAACGCTTAAAAAACACACTATTAACCTTTAGAAAAACCCCAATTTGGTCTATTTTGAAGTGTGTAAGGAGAGTATTGAACCAGAAAGAAAACTTATTTTTATTTTTTATTAAAAGTTATAATATTATAAGTTGATGAAAACTCGAATCTGGTTGAACCTGGAGATTCTAACAGATAAGATGAAGGGTTTAGATGTTTTTTTGGGCCAAAGTAGTTCAGCTACGTTTGCCTGATAAAGTTGTGAATCCTCAGATTAGAGGAGCAGTCGATGGGCGTTTTATTCTGGAATCTGACAGTAAAGTTATAAAATGTTGATAGAATTTCTGCCTGAAATATAACATTTTATGTTACCCGTGCAAGATGTTTGGTAGGTAATAAAGTCAGACCTGGGTTTCGTTAAAGGTTTCTCCTCCTTCTTGTGATCTCCTGCACTTCTGTAAAAACATGCTGACTCTTCTGCCTTGAAGGTCCAACAGTACCAGGAGACGGCTTCAAGGCTTCACGCTCAGTACGCTGGGGACAGAGCGGCTGACATTCAGGCTGCAGCCAGACAGGTGATGGAAGCCTGGAAGGGCCTGCTGGATGCCTCGGACGGCCGCAGGGCGCAGCTGGTGGACACGGCGGAGAAGTTCCGCTTCTTCAGCATGGCCAGAGACCTCATGGCCTGGATGGAGAGCATCATCCAACAGATAGAGACTCAGGAGAAACCCAGGTAACATTTTGCTATTTCATCTAAAGGATGAAATAGTGCAAAAAAGAGAAGTTTTCTTCCTGATCAATAAATTCATGCCCTTCATGCTTCTGCATTAGGGATGTCTCATCAGTGGAGCTCTTGCAGAAGTACCACCAGGGGATTCGCTCGGAGATTGAAGCCAGGGAAGCCAAATTCACAAACTGCATAGATCTGGGAAAGGCCTTGCTGACACGCAAGCACCGAGACTCAGCTGAGGTGGGGCCTGAGTTGCAGACGAGAGCTTCTTTCACCCTCAGCTGGGCATCAAATTACTGCTTTGATTAGACCTAATTACTTTTCATTGAGTGATTGTTCCTGTTTGACACAATGGAACCAATTGGGCTTCCCACAAAAGAAAAACTTTCCCTCTTCTTTCGCTCATCAGGGAGACTTTAAAGTAAAGACTAATGAGGGAACAGGGAAGCAGAAAGAATCTGAGCGAGTGCGCATGATCCCTACCTGGTTTGTTGTTGGTGCTAATTCTTGTGGCACAGTTGTTAAATTTGATGATTTTTGACTGTCAGATCAAAGAGAAGCTGGTGCAGCTGATGGAGAAAAGGAAGGAAATGATGTTCAAATGGGACGACAGATGGGATTGGCTCCGTCTCTGTAAGTCAAACCACACGGTCTCACATTTTAACCTCAAAGTCAGTCCAGATGATCTCCAACGTTTTTCTTTTTCATAAAAATAGTTGAGTTTTTTTTTTTTAAATAAAGCTTTCTGAAGATCTGTATTCTCCAATAAGCCTTAAAGACCACTCTGATTATCTTTTGATCTATTTTAAAAGTGCTTTTTTAACTAGGATTTTGCCTTAGGATTTAGGATTTAGTTAAAATATCAAAATCTGTGTCATTTTCGAGGACATAGTTTCTGCAGAGCAGCTGGGGTTTGTTAGAAATTGTCTTCTCAATCTCAGAGAGCAACCCCACCCCCCTTTTATTCACTCATTATTGAGAGCTCTCTGTTTACACGCTCTCCTGTCTACAAGGGAATGCAGTGCAATGTAGCGGAGCAGAGAGCCTGTGGTCCAGCCGGCTTATTTTCTACGTCACAAATACACTCTTTTTCAAATGTCTGCTCCTGATTCACAACAACATCAATGAAGAAATACTCAAAAATGTAATTTTAAGCTCAACTTTTTTTTATATGTCTCCTCCATCATCAGAAAAATGCCATAAAAACATCTTAAAATCACCAAAAATGCCATTTTCATCTGAGTGGGTCTTTAAACTTTAGTTTTCCGCCTGTTCTTAGTTTGAACTAAAGTTCTGTTTTTATTTCATTCAGTGTTAGAGGTGTGCCAGTTTGCACGCGATGCCTCGGTAGCAGAGGCTTGGCTGATCGCTCAGGAGCCTTACGTGACGAGCAGAGATCTGGGGGGCACCGTGGACGAGGTGGAGAAACTCCTGAAAAGACACGAGGCCTTTGAGAAATCCACCGCCACCTGGGAAGAGCGCTTTTCTGCATTGGAACGCCTCACGACGGTGTGGCTTGAAAGCATCAAAACGAGCCTGAAATGAAATCCTTGCAGGAGTGGTTTTTCTTGACAATGTTCGGCTGATGCTGGTTTTCTGTTGTTTTGCAGCTGGAGTTGTTGGAGCTCAGGAAGCAGCAGCAGGACATGGAGAGGTTCATGAAAGATGAGCAGCGCTCCGATAAAGACAGCAGGTACAGACTGACATTTCTTTGTCTGCCTACAAAAATCAGGATTCAAATAAAAATAGTCATAAAGCTGCAGATTTTTCTTGTTTTCCTGGAGCCCAAAAACAATAAAAACAGTCTAGAAAAATTTTTTTTTACTACTATGTAAACATAATTATTGCAGGGTTCGTCTGGCATGCACACACATAAACACAAAACATTGGCCCTGAGCAAAAACACATTAACAACATTGGCAACCTGAAAAGAAAATACTTGGAAAGATTTGACTCCACCCCCTCTGGGGGTTGACCTTGAATGCTGCATTTTTTTGCCAGGATTTATTCATGCACTTTTGTTACTTGAAGCAAAGAAAAAGTACTTTTTTTATTTTAATTTTTTATTTTATTTTGGCATCTTGTTTTTTTTTTTCTTTTCTTTTTTAAATATGGCGTCTTGGCCACGTTAATTAAAATTTCACAGGTTGAAAACAATTAAGTTTTCAGTTCTTAGAAAAACAGACAAAATTAAAAAAATCTGTAGAAACGTTATTATTTTATGTGATAACATTGAGGAATCTGCCTTAAGCGCCATTTTTACATTAAAACAAAATGTGTTTTTCCTCTTTCTTTTAGGAGAGAAGACACAGGCTTTGCCGAGGAATCTTCACAACTTTACACAATCGAAGAGCAAACTCTGGTTAGTAATTATTAATGGTTCTCTGCTCTATGAAAGACAGACAATATCTGTCTCACCTTAAAAAAAAAAAAACATTTTGCTGCTCTTTGAAGAGATCAAATCTCCCGTCTTGATGCTGAGTTTTGCTTTTCTGCTTCAGTCCGGTACGATGGATCCCAGTTCAGCCCAGCTGGAGGGCACCGCCGGTGAAACCACGGCGCTCGTGGAATCATCAGAAATGAGGGAGAGTGCTTCTCTGGAGCTGGACCCCTCCATCTCAGTCGGGACACCAAAGGAGCAGGAGAAGTCTGCCACCATGCCTGCAGAGTCCCTCAGAAGCCAGGCGGTGCTGCAGGAGGGCATGCTGAGCCGCAAACATGATGTGGAAGGCTCCGGAAAGAAGGCCTCCAACAGGTGGGGCTGAGAGAACTCCCTTTAACACCGCTTCACATCGCAGAGCTTAAAGTCTTTTATCCTCTAATGCTCTGCTAGAAGGAAGATTAAACCTCTACTTTATGGGCGCATAATTGCTGTAGGATGCCGACGTTTGTGAACGTTTAATTATCATTTGGCTGTTGTTTCTCTTCTGTGCGTCTGTGTCATACTTTATGTCATGAGTGAGGCACAGAAATGAAGTTTTTCAGGACATTTTAAGGTAAAACCCAAAAATAAAATCAGGTTTTTCTTTGCACGATATGTGAATTTCAATCATTATTTGAATCTGTTAAAGAAAACCAGTTCTATAGATCTGGTTCAGGGCTGTTTTTGCCTCATACATTTAATATAAGTTGTTCAAGGTAAAATAAAGGAAAATACTTTTTTTTTTTTAATCTTTGAAACCAAAAATGATATAAATCTTATGTTTTTCAAAGACCTCGTGTAGATTTCTTGATAGAAAATCTTAGAATGTATACCTTTTTTGGATTTTTATCCAAGTTCCCAATAATTGAATTACCAAAGTTTAATAATAATTTGGTAAAACATTAAAATTGAAAGATTTAAATTTGTGAGTTTTGCTCTTAAAAGCTCAACTCATGGATTGATTGAGAAAACTTTAATTTTTAGGTCATTACAGGTTATTTTATGTCAGAATGAACCCTTTGGAACTTTATTAACGCGTTTTTAGGACTATGAAGCTGCTTCTCTTGTCTGTCAGAAAAGTTCCTTATATGGTCATTCCTCTTCCCGCCTCTCAGGTCGTGGAACAGCCTGTACTGCGTGCTGAGAGCAGGTCAGCTCTCCGTCTATAAGGATGCCAAAAGCTTTGGGCACGGGTTGACATATCACGGCGAGGACCCCCTGTCACTCAGTGGCGCCACCTGGGAAATCCTCATCAACTACAAGAAAAAGAAGCACGTGGCCAAACTGCGGTGAGCGAACCAAAAAAAATGATGACATGTTGTTTCAGGTAGACATCCAAAGGAATCAGAGACATTTGTGCTACAGATTCCACAAAAATCCTTTCACAGTGGTCTTTTAATTATGAGTATTTAGCACAAAAAAAAAAAAAGAAAAGAAAAAAACTGTGGGTTTCTAGGTTATCATTTCTGCAGAGCGGCAGGAGTTCATTACAAATTCACCTCTGAGTTGTGGGTGGGACTGTTGGTGCAGAACAACTCCGCCCCTCTTCCAGGGAGGAGGGATCAGGGAGTTTGTGACCAAACAAAGAAATACTCAGAAATGCAATTTTTATCTTAATTTTTTATATATTTCCTCCATCATTAGAAAAATGCCACAAGAACATCTTATAAACACAATTTTCATAGGAGTTGGTCTTTAAACAAGCTTGTTAGACACAGAACTTAACTTTATTGAGTCTAAACTAACAAGGGCGAGCAAATGTTTGGTCTGTTAAATGATCTATTGAGTGAAACGAATTAGAATTTAAGTCATTTGTCTTGTTTTCCATTGCATTTAGAAAAGGATTAAAAAGATCTTAAATGTCTTACCTCAAACTTTAAGGCCAGAAGCCAAAAACACCATTACATACAACTAAATGTTCTAATTAAATGTTTTGACTAATTTTTCTAAGTTTATTATTTTCTAAGTTTATTTTAAACTTTTATAAGTTCTTACATAAATTAAAAAATAAAAGCCAAATTTGTTTAATGTCTTCTATTTTACTTCCTCTGGTACTTTTATGCTGTTTTTTGAATTTTTAGTTTTTGATTAGCCTAGTTTTAAATTTTCCCTTTATCTCTCTTTTTATAGTAAAGGACATATAAAGTGATTTATAAATAAAGATTCGTTCAATCAGTTATAAATGTAAAAAAAAAAATCTGCTGATCACTGTTAGGCAACTAATAACTACAAATCATCTAAAAAGTTGCAGAATATATTTGAGAATGTCATGTTGTAGCAGAAGACATGCATGAAGCTTTTTGGCAAAACATGTAAACAGATCCCTGAGGGACACCACGATGAGCAGGAAGTCTCTGACATTCTCGTATTTTTTTAAACTCCAAAAAGGACACTTTAAAAAAAAAAAAAATCAATCTGTAGAAAAACATGCTTTTTTGTTAAACTGGAACCTTTGTTGCATCATCTCAGATATGCATCCATAGCACCACAAAGTAGCTCAGAATACAGCAGGATTGGGGAGTAAAATTACATGTTAATTATATACATTTATGTACCAGAATTGTCCGTACTATTTATTTTTATACTTAAATGCTTTGTACAACACTCTCAAATGCTTTTAAACTGAAAATTAGCATTTTAAATGATGTTTTATCCACATTTGTGGATTTTAGTAACCTCATGGGGTTCGATTCCACGGCAAAAAAAAAAAGCGTTTTGTTCACTTGAGCTGTACACTTTGGGGGTGCTAAAAGGTTGAATTTCTTCTCTGCTTTTCACGGCAGAGCCCTTTCACAGCTACTCCCAGTCTTTATGCGAAGCCAGCCACCTTTGGACTGCTGCATTAAACATATTTAGCTGCAATCCCACCCAACTCACTGCAAGAGGGCAAAGAAGAAAGTTTCCCAAACTTCCTCAAGCAGAAAAGTCTCCCAGGAATATGCAGTAAATTAATTCTGCATCCACTTCCTCCTCGAGATGCTTCGAAACTCATTTTTATTCTTTGGTTTTTAGGAAAAATATCTGCAACTTGATGAAAAAGCCCTAAATGCTTAGAAAACAGTCATTTTAATCAATTATAACAAACTATTGTTAATTAAAAAAATAAAAAAGAGCCTTCAAGGAGACATTCTTTTAGAGAAAACAAGGTGATTTTATTCTTAAAAACTCCTCTAATGAGCAAATGTTTGGGCTTTCCACTTATAAAACCCTTTAAACGCCATTAAATGATTAGGCTCTAAATGTCACCTGATTGATGCTCCGGGGCGGGATCAACTCCCTACAACGCGGCGTCCTTCTCAGCAGCTGACTCAAGATCTGAAAATGAGGATAAATAACGCCTTCACAGCAAGTAAAGGTTAGAAAAATATCAAACCTTTCTTAGTCTCCAGTTCACACTGTGAAGAAGGTGATTAAAGTCAAAACATGCAAGAGGTCAACGTATGGAATTAAAGCTGCAAATAAATCCCACACACTCAGACCAGGTAGATTTAAAAGGCAAATAAGATGAAGGGAAGACTGGAGCTCCAAGTAGGAAAGTTTTAGCAAAAACTTTCTGCAGAGATGCAAATGTGGTAGAATCTTTAGTTTACTCACTTTTGAAAATCCGACTAAGGGTCACGGTTCAGCAATCAAACAAAAAAAGTTAGAGTTTTCGCTTAAATACGATTATTTCTGCCGTTTAGGCAAATGACAACACTGACTGACCAAAATAAATGTACTCCTAAAACTATTTTTTGCAAATATGCTGTTTCAGTTTAAGGAACTTGCAAGGTAAAACACAATAAACAAAAAAGTTGATTTCATTTGTCAAACAAGCATAATTTATATTTTTAGAAATTAAAAAATCCAGATATTTTTCTTCCAACTTGAATGAATGTGACTCATGATAACGTTATCTTTTGTTTTGCAGTCTTGCGGACAGCAGTGAGTATTTGTTCCAGTGTAAAGATGAGGTAAGTTTTTCATCACACATACATTCAGTGCTGTGAAAAAGTATTTATCTTTATTTGGATGTTTTTGTTGCATAAATGTCACTTTAGAAATCGGTTTTACATTAAAAAAAAAAAAATTTTCTCAATACTGAATACTCGATTCTGATTGGCTAAAATGTGTAAACATTTTAAACAACCCGAAAGAGGTGAACTTAGCCCGTTACCGTGACAACACGTCCCACTGCGGATCAAATAGTCGGCTTCTTGTGAAAAACGATTGAAAAAGTTAATAATTACAAGGTTGGAGTATGAATAATTGATTTTAAATGATGTCTTTGTCGAAAGTGATCATGGTGTAAGCAGGTTTGTCTTGTTTTGCTTTTTTCTTTTTCCTTTGATTGGTTGAAATAAACCATTTCCAAATCCAATAATGGCAGACGAGCTGTCTAATAGAGCAAGTTTAGTCAAATATTCAAACTCCGTCTGCTCTGACCTCACAGACTAATTTCAAAACAGGAGCATCCACCTCCACCAAATTGCTTTAAGCAAACGGGCAGAAACACTCCTCTGGACGTGGACTTGCCGTTGTGAGTCAGTGTGTGTGTTTCTTTTGTGTGTCTGAATACAGGACGAGCTGCAGAGTTGGAGCCGGGCCATGGAGCGGGCCGTTCAGGGCCCGCCAGCGGAGGAGGAGGTGCCGGGGCCCTCAGGAGCCAAAACCCACAGCCTGCCCGCCCCCTCCTCCTCAGCTGCCCTGCCTGAGCCCAGCGCTGCCAAGAAAGACAAGGAGAAGAAGTTCAGCCGCTTCGCCAAGAAGAAGTGAAAGAGACGGGGAAGCCGCGGGCACTGAGGGTTGCCTCGGCAACCTGGAAGGAGAAAGTAGTTATTGTGTACAATCACATATATCACTTGTTTTTATACATATATAATTTTGTGAGAACTATAGCCATCACTATTTGCCTGTATTTAAGCCAGATTATGAAGGTCCTTATTGTGTTCTTTTTAACAAACCAAATTCAAAAGCACAGGAATGCTTCTTTCACACTCAACCAAAGATTGTTTTATTTTTCTGTAATTATTGCATCAGTAAGGCACGATGAAGCCATGGGGATGACGCTTCACTACTTCCGCCTTAAAAATGGTTGTGAACTGTAATACTGTGCTGTTTGATTTAGGAGCACTAACTCGACGAATCGGAGCGGGCTTTTTAAAATAAGCTTTGTAAATGCGGTGTAAAGATTTGGTGAAGAGGCGCCACTCCAGCTGAGACTTGTGATTGGGTGAGTGGAAGTCATGTGACACCGGTCCCTTTGCCCTGTTCTTAGCTGATCTGTGGAGGCATTTATTTCTGTCAACCTAAACTATATCTAACACATGTATTTACCTCTTATATATTTTCTATCTACTCATTAACATATACAGTGAAGAAGAAGAAGAAGTATAAAGATACAGATGCATGACTTTGACAAGCTTTAGTTTGATCTGGTGCTATGGTGTAATTCTAGAAATTTCAAACAAGACCAACCTGACATGCCTTATCTGTCTCCAACTTTGGCTTGCAGTGACACAAACATCGAATGCATTCACTTAGCATGGACATATCTGAAGGGGGCGGGGCTCAAAAAGGTAAAAACGCGTCTTTCTCAAAGAAGAAAATAGCGTTTTCAGAAAAAGAACATCAATTGTGCCAGTTTTTGGTCATAAAGCAGCAGATTTCAACATTAAAAACTCTTGAGTTAAGCCAGATTTTTCACACCAATCTGGATTTGTTTAGGGTTTGGAAGGAACAAGTAACTTTTCAAAAATCATAAATCATAAAAACATCAATTAATCCCTATGAACAGTCTGTATCGACCTCGGACTCCTAATCATCCCATTGCATGATATTACCACTTCCATGCTTCACTATAGGAATCTCTAAGCCATATGGTAGACGTTGAGACAGAAGTTTTATACAATAGCAAAAAAGTTCATTTTAAAACATATTTTAAAAGGTGAAATCTTAAGAAAACCTTTTAAAGTTTAGAGACAGAAATGATCAGTGTTATTATACATGTAATTTAAAAGAAAAGTCAACAAGTCGTTTAGAAAACATTTAAGCTTCAAATTTGAGTCTGTGAATCACTTAAGTGTTAAAATTGATTTTAGAGTAAAAAAGAATCATCAAACGGACGTAATAAAAACAGTAAAAGTGGGACTCGGCCAAAAATGAACTATTTGGTGCCTAATTACTAGATAGTATTAAAAAAAGGAAATATTTTTTAGCGTTTAAAGATTTGATTGATGTCATCTTGACACTTTTCAATACTCATTCTTTGAAGAAAAGCAATCTACTCTTAAAATTAACCTTATTTAATGTAAAACAATTTTGAAATGTGCAAAAAAAAAAAAAAAAAAAAAAAGACAAACGAAATTTATTTCAAATCAATAAAAGTACTCCTGTTAAAGATCAATAAAACTGGACTGGATCACGCTGCAGTAAGGAGAGGAAAGACTTTCTTTGATGCAAATGTAACTGAAAACATAGTTTTGATCACCAGGATAGACTCTCCTCAATAAAATCTCAGAGAAACAAACTAAAACGCGTCCAAAACAAACTTGCACTGGAAATCCACTCGTTTGCTCACAGTCTTCACAGAGATTTGATTTTTTTTTTTGACATTTCTGTTCAGTGGTTTTTAATCTGAATTTTATACTTTCTGTAAAATAAAGAAAGGAAACGAGCCTTTTGAGAGAATAAAGTTTAAAAATGAATCTTGAGACTTCACAGACAGTGCTTTATTCCTTTTCAAGACTACTGCACAAAAAAGCTTTCAAACAGTTTATCATTTGAGGTGTAAACAAATGCAGTTTTTAAACAAAAAGTTTTTTTTTCCTGGAGAAAAAAAGTCCCAATGTATTTACATTCCAGTGGGTGTTGATGACAAAGACGGCACTGCAGGGCAACTTCAAGCCAATTAGATTTCAGCTCAACTTCAACAAGCCGAGGATGATCACTTACAGAAGCTATGAAGTCTGGCATAACAGTTCATTTGGATCTTTACAACCTCAATAGGTGCGTGCCCGCAGCAGAGAATACAAATAATTCTTCAAAACAAAAAAAGCCAGGGGTGGGCGAGTGCGGATGTTTTATGCATACCACACCATCATCAGCCAGTTTCACTAAGCGAGGCACTGAAAGAATCCACCAGGACGCGCTCCGCTTTTGCGTGTTAAACAACCTCCATTTACATACCGTACACATCCGGCTGCCAGCAGGAATTTCTCAACTCTGACTGAAAGGAATGCAGAGAAAGCACATTGGCTGTTAGAACACAACTTTTAGTCTGCCCTAAGGGCCAGATGAGGTCTTTATATGTAGATACAGATTCATATAATATCTATATTTCATACTATAAATATACTTTATATATATATATAAAAAAGCAAAAATCAAATCTGAAGATTGATTTTTTTGTATTCTGTCCTGCAAGGGTTGCATGCTTTTTACAGTTCTTTTAACTGTACCTTTGAGCAAAACTTTTGCCTCCGCCACAAACTCACCACAATTTGCACGCACCTAAAGGAAAAAGAAAATTCATTTTTTGACATACCGGTAGTGTAAAAAAAAAAAAAAAAAGACATCACAGCGGGCAAAACATCAGTTAATGGGTCTAAAATCTTGTGTGGCTGAAAACATTTCAAAATCAACAGACGTCAGGGATGTCCAAAGAAAATTTAGAAATTCCGTAATGGGATAGCTCCAGGAACAACAGCTTTGCAGACATGTTGTGACAAAGTGTGAAATTTGACGATTTTAAAATTTTTGCACAATATGGGAAAAGAAAATTTTTGCACACAAGCGGCCACCTTAAGTCTACAACAAGAACCAAAGTTTCCTTTGACCTTGGGTAAAGGCCGCCATCTTGAATTTTTATCAAATATGACTGCTGCAAAAATCTTCTTTGCTTCTGATCAACTGAGGTAACAACACTTGAATTCAGAGATTGGAGGTTTGAATCCCAGCGTGTAGAAATTAGGCAAAAACGCTCTCCATGAGCCTTTTGGGTTGGGAACAACCTAAATAAATAGATGTGCCCAAATGACATGCGAACAAAGTGTTTGAAAAGGTCAGCTTTATTCACAAGTCATTTCTGCTCAAAGAATAATTAAATAGGCACTTACTTTCAAAAACATACACGGTTATATATATATATACTTAATTACATGCCAAAACAAAGATTTAAGGAAGATGTTTTGATATAAGTGGGTGTCTTCCACACTGATCTCAAAACAGCAGTTCACAGTTCTTTCCAGGAGAATGAAACTGTATTGTGACAGCAGGTCAGTCCAGCGTGGTTGTGTGTTTGAGTTTTCCCGTCTACATTTCAGAACAAAGACGGCAGCCACTCTGCCAACAAAAAAGATGTACTCTACGGGGGAGCGTGTTTGGGTGTGGAAATAAACTGTCTGCGTGAAGGTAGCAAAAGAGGCTCAAAAAGTTGATGAGAAAAAAACTAAGACGTGGAAGTCGGCGTTCATTTGATGAGCTTGTTGGCTCTCTGGTTGGCGTCGTCGATGCGAATTTTGTTCATGTCCGCCTGGAGAGAAGAGAAAAATATAAATGTTTTTCTTTAGATCGACCTTCATTTGACAGGAATTTATAAGAACAATTTCAACAATTAAAGTTAATGAGCTTGTTGCTTTATGCCTGTGCAATAATACATAAACTGCAAAAAATGTGAGAAAGCCATTCAAGATTCAACCTAAAAGGTAACAGAAACACTGTTGTAATTATACATTTGAATTACTTTCTACCATAATACTTCCACTACTATGCTTCCCCTTAAAGATCTAATGTGGGGTGTTCACTGATGTACACAAATAACTTTTTGTACGTGTTAGTAAAATGTTTAAAAACGTAATTTATCCAGATGAATGAAACTGATTTGATTTGTGCATTTTATTCCAAGCTTGTGTACAATAATTCAACAGATATGCATAAGCTCAAAAAGGAGTGGGACGAAGAAAACCCCTTTTATCTTTCTAAAATTCAAAAAGTGTTCAGTATTAAGACAATCCTGAAAATTCAGGGATTTCCCAGAAATCCTTTCATTGACTCTGAAGTGTTCGCTCCCTTTCCGATCTTTATGTCTGAGACTTTGAATGTAATAAATAAAGATGGAATAATCTTAGAAAACTGAGCTACACTGCAAACAATTTGTCTGGTTTTTAGATTAAATATCTTATTACACTCTAAATAACAAAACTAACTTACTAGTAACTTTACAGTAAGATGCATGACTTGTTTTAAGACAAACCCTGAATATCTTGAGTGATTTCACCTTTAAGACATCTAATTTGAAGCAATCGCTATTTCTAAACAGAAGTTAATAGTGAATGGTGAGAGGTCTTGTTTCCAGAGACATACTTGCTTGATTTTGATAAATCATTTTAATACAATACATTTATTTGATACAATTACATAATTTGAGACAAATGGATCTTAAAAAGTGTAATTCCAGTCTTCTTTTAAGAGGATTTTGGCTTAAAAATAAAGACTGCCGTGAAACTTGAAAAATGACATTTTTGGGGGAAAAACTAAAAGCGAGTATGTAAAACATACTTTAAATATGTACAGCTTTTTTCAGCTATACCTGCTTACATTATGACATTTTTTCACATTACCATAGCTATATAGTTAAAATGAGTATTTGTAGTTAATAAAGATGTTATGCAATGTTAACAAAATTATTCTAGGTCCACTGACAGATTATTTTCTCTTAAAATAAAAAGGGAAAAACATCTTGAAAATAACTATAACTGTCCAATTTGAACGCTCTGTGGTTCGTAGGAGAAGTGTGTAATCATCAGCAGCAGGTTGTTCAGATTTAAAGATTTATTTTCTATCATACTTTAAACCTAACAGATGCACTGGAGGAAAATGATGCAACAGGCTTTTTTATTAGAAAACTAAGAAAAGGCATAAATATTACAAACTAAACTGAAATTAAAGCAAAAGCTTTCAAGTTTCAAAAGAACATCGAACAGAACACTAAACTGCTTGATCTGTTCCATTTAAAAACAGCATTAATTCCACAAACAAATTCTAATTTGAATTTAAATGGACAAACATTTTTGTCAACATCCAGTGAATAAACTAGAAACTGAAAGCAAATCAGCACTTATCATCTGTCTCTTGATGCTGTAGGTCTAGCAGCTTTATCCTCCAGTTCTGACTGGATTCAGTTCTAAATTGCCGCATGCCCCACTGTTCCATCAGCCAAAACTACACATGTGCATGACCGTGGGGTGGGGGTGTCTCGCATGTGTTTGTTTACCTTGCGTGCAGACAGGAGAGGAGGAGAGGACAAAAGAAATTCACCAAAAGAAGAGCTAGTAAACATGACTACGTTTATGCAAACATTTACTCGCCATGTGGCGACTTACCCTCTACCCTCTAACTTTTACTCACCAAAGAGGAGAGAATGCTCGCAACTGGCAAGTGTTAATTTTGGACCCTTCAAAATAAAAGTCCATCACGATAGACTCATTTTTCTATCGAGAAAAAGTTATACTGCGATATCGATAGTTATTGTTTTGTCACTCGGCTCTAATCAAACAAAACTCAAAAATTCAAAACTGGTCATTTTTAGGAGACTGTGAGAGAACTACTTCAATAAAAACAGAGCTGGTTCATCAACTTTTGGCTCACCTTATCGGTGATCCGGTCGATCTGTGTGTTCTGCTTGTCTATTTCCTGTCCCATTGTAACAGCCATGCCTTTGAGGTTGGAGATGATGCCGCCCACCGCCTCCAGGTTTTCCTCCATCTCATCCTCTCGTGCATCATTGGTCACCCTGCAACACAAAGCCATGTTTGTTGATGCAGAAATGACAGTCGGCGGTCTCTGGGATCTGTTCAAGGCCTTACCTCTGTATGTATGGGCCTGTCGGAGCCGCAGCGGTTCCCCTCGTGTTGGTGGTCTGGGCAGGCTGTCCTTTGCTTGTGCGTGACGGCTGCCTGGACACCACTTTAGAGCCGTTGCCATAATTTTCCCCCTCGAGCCCTCCAGTACCCCAAGTTTTTTTGTAACGCTGGTCGTTTTCGAGAGATGTAACTCTGTAAACAAAAACGCAAAACAAATCCCACAAATATAAACCAAATTCTTGCACCGAAACATCAGGTAAAGCCACACAAACCAGTTCAGTTAAAAACTGAAATAAAATACACCACTTTCAGGATGAACTATGATCCACTACTAGAATCAAAGATACTAAATAAAGAGGCGAGAACCAAAACACCTCCTACCTTATGGCTTGATAGTCAAAGTATCTCCTTCTCCAAAGTGACAGCATTTGAGGAAGATTTGATTTATGTTTAGAGACAAAAGTGACACTGATAAACTTCACAATTAAAAAAAAAAAACTACCATTTAACTCAAAAAATATATTAAAATTGTATGAAAAGTGAAGCAGATTCTCCTTTTGTAGCTGTAAAAAATAAATAAATAAAATGAGTGAAACGTTCAGCTTTTGGTCTTAAACTTTAAGCTGTGTTCACACCGGGCTCAGAAACGAGCGTTCGGGTGAAAGCTTTTAATGAAAATTGTGTGTAAACGCACGTATATGCACGTTTTGGGCTTCTGCGTTCAAAACTGTCATGCAATTTTTACGTTCGTTTTTGGGCGATTGTGCGCCCGTGTGGGTGGCGCCCTATTCAAAACACGGATGTATCAACCGGTTGAAAAGCGACTGTGAAAGACAAATTAATGTTTGCACCTGGCTGGAAGTATAGAACACCAAGTCTGACATAACAATAAAAGGGATTGGAGTTTTTTCTGCGCTTTTCCAGACCTTCAAAGTGCTAACAATGTGTATCCACTGTTCATTCACTCATTCATACTTAGTGATGGTAAGCTACTGATGCAGCCACAGCTGCCCCAGGGGCAGCCTGACAGAAGCGTGGCTCCCAGTACACGCCTACAGCCCCCTGACCATCACTAGCACATTCATACACAATCACACACCGATGGTTCCACACTGGAGGCAGAGACAGTGAAGCTAAAAGTGCATAAAAAAAATTTTTAAAAAACGCTGTTCAGCGCGTTCTTGAACGCACCACACAGGCCCAGTGTGTATCTAACATTAGACATAATAGATCCAAACATGAGCAGATGTACAGCATTCTTCCTGATTTAAATATGTGGCATTTATGCCACAGTTTGATTTCCAACATCATACCTGTCACAGGGGCAGGTGCAGAGGCCGCAGCACTTGTTCAGGTCGTTGAGGTTCTTCTCCGCCTGCTTCATGTCCTCGTTGATCTGGTCCATGCCCTCCTCCACTCTTTTGAGTTGCTCTAAATCACAAACAGACTTTAACATCTTCGTCTCTATTGTGGTACTCAGGTCCCAGAGCAAAAACTGATCTCGTTTTCATGTCTAAATGAAAAAGTTGAGGAACCACTGAGCATCACTACTTTGTTGTAAAGTTTGTTTTTTACCTGTAGTGAATAAAGATGAAGTTTTTTAAATAAAAGGCCAGTATGACAGATATAAAGGCTGAAAATAAAAAAAAGAGCCTCAGCAGATTTTAGGATTGATGTCAAAGATTAAAACAGAAAAGACAGAGAGCAAAAACCCTGAAGTAAAAAGGAGGGCAATTCTCTTCAGGACTGTCTCTATACTTTAACATCAAAAACAAGCGTTTATGCCGTGTTACCTCCTTGCATGTCAAGCATATCCAAGGTTTTGCCCCCAGTCTCTTGGCTCTATAAAAAAATATTTCAAGAATAATTTAGTCAATAACTTATATTTGAAATAAAAAATATGAATAGGTTTAATACTTTTTTAATAGAACACACAATTATGTTAATCACTCAAAGTGTCATAAAAGTTGATGATATATAACAGAAATCTATATTCTCTAATGAAATGAAAAATAACAAGATGCCAACACTTCTTTTAGTTTGAAACTTTTCTTCACTGAGAGCAGAAGTGCAGCAGCCTCACCTCCTCTGCCATCTGTCTCATCCTCCGTGTGCTTTCCAGTGACTGCAGGGGAAAAAGTGGAGGGTTAAAAAGAAAAGAGAAAAACAAAAAGATTAACAGCTAAAAGTGATTCAATGCAAAATAAATAAAAAAAATAAAACAAAAGCTTGAGCTGGAGTCCAGCCACAGCTCACAGTTTTCTGTGGGAAAAACAATTATGCATCAATTTGTTTGGCTCGATTAATGTTAAATCCTTCCAACCTAAAATACTTCATTTCTTTTTTAGGACAGCGAGTTTTTTTTTTTTTTAACTCTTTGCCTTATCTTAAATTGTTTTCATTGATAGTTGAGGGAAAATTAAATAGATTCAACAACAAAATTAAGAGAAAATGTATAAAAATGCAAAGTTTTAGATTTGGAATACACCCAAAACATAGACCGGTAAACCCTTAAATAAAATTCTGTTTTGATTTGATTTTTTTGCACCATTACAGTTTAAAAACATTTAGTACAATAATGATTTTATCAAAATAATGTTTTTCTGAATTTTTAGCATTTATTTATCTATAAAAATATCGTTCCTAAAATATACAACATATCAAAAGTATTTTTAAATAACAGAAAACTTGTAAAAAAAAAAATCTGATTTAAAATTTTTTTTCCCTTAGATGTTAAACAAACAAAAAAAAAATCAACGACAATTAATGTGATCCATGAATGAAATAACTACCATTACTCTGAATTTTTTAAGGTAAAAAAAATAATCAGTTTTTAATGCAAAAACTAATTAATTTATGAATAAAAGTTACTCTTTTGTTTGCTTGTATACTACTGATTATGTGAAATGTGTTTTTCATAACCATTTCAATTTTGTTTTAAATAAAAAAAAATATATTTTAATTGATCAATCATGATTATAATTACAAACTTGTGAAATATAATAGAATCAATTTAACATTTTGCAGCGACAGACAACAGTAAAACTTAATTCCATTTGTCTTTGTGAATCTCTGTAAATTTATCTAGAAAAAAAAATCTACAAATGTATTAAGATTACATTCACCCTCGTCTAGTGATACATTTGTTTTCATTCATACAGAAAAGAAATATACAACATCTGCATCTAAGGCCGAATCCAAATTCTCCCCCAATCCCTACAGCATCTCCCTACCCCTACATGTAGCCCTCCAGACAGAGAAATATGGAAAAATAGTGTCTTCAAATTCACCCCTCAACGTTTCTCCTCTACAGCACAGGGCGAAGCGGAACACCCTCACGGCGGAAGAATAAAGAGCCCTCCGCCACTATGGCTAACCCTTAAATAAAAAAAAAATTAAAAAAAAAACTCCAAATGTAAGGGTAGGGAGAAGCTGGAGGGGTAGGGTGAGATTTCAAATTTGGCCTAAGGGTAAAAATGCAACCCTACTTTTGCTTTTACATATTTAGAAACAGAAAGCAAAAACCAAATTCTTGTCATCAACCGGTTCAGAAATGTTAGATTTGATAGATTTAAAGTAAAATTAAATTTGACTGTTGCATTAATTAAACCTGTTACTTTAGGCCTAATTCTCATTTCACGCTTTGTCCTTTTTGAGAAGAAATGACTCAACTTACAGAATAAATCATGAAAAATCATAAACTAGAAAAGAAACAAATAATTTGTTGTTTAAAAATAGACCTGTGTTTTCTGGAAATGTGTCTTAGTGCACCACAGTATGTTAACATTTCCAGAGCAGATTAGGTAAGACAAAGTCTGATTGTTAGTCTAAAGCCTGACAGACTGCGGCGCATGCAGGAATGTGGTCCGTTCAGGTGGACCACGCCCTTCTTCGTCTCCATTGTTAGTGACTGAACAAGAGTCCCCACCGAGCGAGGAGCCGCGACCTTGTTTATTCTGAACAGAAATCACTGAACAAATGACTTTTTCAATACATGTTTTCCTGTAAAACGACCATTTATTTAAAAAAAGATGTTAGTTTTCACTCACGTGACCATGTCAGAGATAAACTAGCAAGATTAGAAAAAGATGACTGTAGCTTAGCAGGACCTAATCAAAAATAAACTGAATTTGTATTTTTTAACTTTAAAGTTAAACTGAAAAGTGTTTAGAGCTCACATTTATCTGAGATTGTCCTGATAAACTGTCAGCCATGGTCGGAGTGTCTCAAGAGTGTTTACCCAAAGCACGAATGGTAAGTAGAATTAGCAGAGGCGCCCTCCCATGTCCCCTGAATGATCTCCTGAATAAACCAGGCAGCAGCAGATAGAAGGAAGAGATAGAAACAAAGGTGCAGGTTAAGTCAGGAAGCAGAAAAACATCAACAGTTGACGGTTTGAGCTGCATAAAGGTGAAGAGCAGAGCAACAGGCCCGCTTCAGCACATCAATTTATCTGGATCAGCTGACTGACGGCGGGATGCCCTCGCGCGATGGTAAAGTAATTACTGTAAGATGACGGATGAAGCTGACGACGGTCGGACTGAAAAGCACCGTGGGAGCCGTCAGACTGAAGCAGGAAGAAACCCTCTGACAGTTCCTGTAACCTCTGTCAACTGATCAGACACTGAATGGAACAGACATCTCAACACATGTTCTTTTAGGGTTATTCTAAAAGGATACGATGTTTTTTAGGTTATGTATTCTATAATGCTTTAAATGATTCTCCTTCAAAATTCACAGAATTACAGAAACTATTGTTGAACCTGAAAATATTTGTTCATTGAAAAAATATAGGAAAGGGCCTCCCAGTTATCTCATTATTAAAGATGAATTAGTTCATTAACACCACAGTGATTCTTAAGCATTAAATAGTGCATCCATTAGACTGAACAGACTGAACAAATGAGATATAATGTGTTAATTATAAGCTTCAGAGATTGTGGTTATAAACGCCATCATTCTGGTTCTCTTGCTTCCAGAAGAACATACTTCTCAGCTGCTGAAACATTCATTTTTGGAGAGTTTCCATTGGGAAAATCTCTGAATTTTGCTTCTTAGATGAAGGCCACGTCTCCCTCAGAAAGCTTTTAATGAAGTGCTGGAGAAGTTTGCACCTGAATTCCTGTTTCTGTGAGATGTGTTGATCCGATGTGAGGCTCTTTATGCAGCTCGATGCAACATCTGACCACTTGTTTAAACTAGTTTAACCTCAGTCACTTTAGAAACTTCCAAAAAATAAAAAAACATTGCTAATTGTAAAAAATTAACAGTAAAAAAAATAATTTTTATTCATTTTAAAACCGAGTTGAAAAAAACAGAAATATTTCCATCCATCCAATATCTGCTAACTAAGAATTTTTAAATATTTAATGAATAATCAAATTCAGCCTTGACACATTGATTAATAAATAGAGAAATCTCTGGTCAGAGAGAAACAGATGAAACTAGAGGGACAGAGAAGGAGCAGGAGTGTGATGAGAGTTTGTGAATCAGCACCTCATCAGTCAGCTGGTTGGCCCTCAGAGCCATCTGTTCCACACTCATGTCCTCCATGCTTCTGCTGTCCTGTTTGGGGGCTCCTCCCGTGGCACTGAGCTCAATATGTTGAGGCCTGGAAAAAAAAGGCCAGAGTTCATCAGGTACTAATTAATTTCAAATTAGAGGGAATCAATTATCGCAAAGCACACAGAGGGGACAAGTACTCAACTGCTGAACAGGGAATTATGGGTAATGAGAAAAAAGAAAGCCTACTGGAACAACATTTTCATCTGGAAGTGGACAAACATTTCAACTTTTAAAGGAAAAAAAATGCAGAAGTTTTAATGTCAATAATAAGTTTTCACATGACTTAAAATTAAAAACTGCAGAGAAAATCTCCCTTATGGACACATACCATTTCTGTTGAAAAGTATGTAGATCCCAAATTCACTCACTCAATGTAAACATTGGGATGGTTAATTTTTAAACCAAACAGTATACAAATCCTTATTCAACACATTTTCAATAGCATAAAACTCTTCAGTAAGAGATTCTAAACTCCTAGATTTGTTCTCCTCATTAAATAATCACTGAAAAAAGGTGGCAGGATCTGAAAAGCTGTAGTGTAATACTCCTTACTTATTTTTTATTGTAAAACATACCAATTTGATTACATTCTATTGATTCTTTATATTTTAAAGTTAGGGAATTGACCATTTTTTAAAAATATGTGCAACAACGTGAATGCAGGATGAAATTATTAGACAAAAAGAAAAGATTCAGACAAATAGAGGAATTTTAATTTATGCAGCACACATGATCTTAATGTTGAAAACATGACTCAGAAACAAAGAGCCTGAAACAATACATGTGATCTAGTTTATTCCAAACCCATACGGAAAGAAAAACGGGATGCAAAACCTAAACAAATGTTTTTTGTCCTCTTAGGAACGATGGAAACAAATACAGAACTCTCCCTGATACAATGTAGAGATCTTAGAAACAATTTTAATGACTGCTATAATGAGGGAGCAAAAAAATGAAGGCTGGGATCCAAAAAACTGGCATGAATATGAGAAACACAACCACATAAATCATGTTGAAATGTATTTTATGATAAGAGAATTGATGATGATGAGGTGTGATAGTCTAAACAATTATTTTTTTTAACAATAAAGATTAAGTAACTTACTTTTTAAGAAAGATGAGTCCACTATTAAGTTAAAATGCTAATTCAGTCTAAGAGATTGCTGGCAGATAAAAATGCCAGATTACTGCCATTTTGAAACCTTTGTGACTAAAAAGAAGAAATAAGTCATTGGAAAGTCATTACCAGTGCAAGTATTTAACTGAAATGTGTTCCTCTAAATGCAGGCTAAGTGTTAAGCATTCAGATATCATGATGTTTGAAACAGAGCAAGCATGGAGGGAGTTTGAGTGTTACCAAGAAAGTAAAAGGAAGCAGGAAGGGTTGATCACGGCTTCGTGTTCCTTTTTAATCTTTTTTTTTTTTTCCAGAATATGAACACACTTAACTTTAGGAAATGCACAGAAAAGAGGTTTTAAGAGAGCACAGAACAGCCTAGAATGATTTCCAAACCTGAGTGTGCTCATAGGTGTGGTTTTCTTTGGGTTTTTTAAGCAATCATTTACAGAAAATGTGTTAAAACAGCCTTCTTAGAGAGACACAAGGTTAGCATAGGAAGAAGCTCATTGTAAAATAAGATTTAAAGGTTTATTTCAATAAATTACAGAAGGAAAAATATTTCCACACCGTGGGTTTTACATTGCAAGGGTAAAAAAAAAGCAATCAGGAAGGCTTATTTCCTACAATCTGCTTTCCTGTCCTGTCATCCCACCTTCCCTGTAAAGTTGACGTTTTCCTGTTTTGCAAATAACCTTTAAACTTCAGTTTCCCAGTAAAATTTGCAAAAACAAATAAAGATGAATAGTGCACAAGGCAAAATGTTCAGCTCCTAAATGTTGACTTTAGAGTTTATTTATGCATTTTTTTAAAGTAGCCTTAAGAAGGGCACGTTTAGTGTAAATTTCAAACCGATTTCTGAATTTGGCAAAAACATTCTTCACAATACAGTTATAGGTTTAAAACTGCATAAATAGGTAAACCAGTCGCTGAAATTTAGCTGGAAATGAGTAATTTGATTGCATAGATTTAAAAGGTCAACTGTTGGGATGTTTAGAATGCTTCCTCAAATGTTAATGCTGCAAGGTTAGCTTAAAATATCCAGCTTTCAGGGAATTCAAAAGTGAATGGATCCTGATCACAAATTAAAGGTAATTATGATAGGCATAAATGCCAACACCAAAAACCATTATATCAAATCCGTACACTCGTATAGATTTCTGCAGAAAAGGCCACACCACATCAGGAATAATGTACAGTAATGCTGACATACCAATGCATGTTGCAGAGGCTTCACATCAACAAATGGCCAAAGACAACAGGAGAAAACGTTTCTTGTTTTTCAACTCGAACCTGTTACTCCAGATCTACATGAGCCTCAAAAATGACGTATTCTCTTGCTTAAGTCATAATTGGTTAACTTCTTCACCATTTCCCCTCGTTAACATCCATAAATGTTGCCTTTTTCCCCAACAATTTTCCCTTTAAAACATAATTTCTACAAACAGCTCTCACTTTCCCGCATAATTTCAATGAGTTCTGTTCATAATTTGGAGTCAAACTGAATTAAAGCCAATGACATCATGAAACTACGAAACATGGCTTTTTTTTTTTTTTTTTTAAATTCCAATTTGTAGATGAAATAAGTGACATTCAAAAAGATTTCGGACACAATTGATGGCAGAAATGTGGAATTAAAACACGCAAAAATTATTAAACATTTCCATACTACATATTTAACAAGTAAAAGCCACTGTTTTAGGGCCTGACGACGGGTATCTCGAACCAGCAAGTAAAGCAGATCACCTGACAAACAGGTGATGTCTGTTTAAATGAGTAATATTAACCAAACACTCAAAATGCTTAGTTTGAAGCAAGGAAGTTATTCAAACAACCTAAAAGTTCACACTTTCACACATATAACAACATTAAACTGAAACAGACAGTTTAAAAAGGCTCAATAAACAGTCTTACATGTTTGGAAAGTTTGTAGTTTTTCCTTAATCCAGGAAAGCAAACTTCTACTCCTAGCTAACGTGCTGCTAGCCTGCTAATTGGCTAGTTCCGCTTTCCTGTCAACTTTCCACTCACACTAAGTTGATATAAACTGAAGAGAGATGTTTGTTGATCCTCAGTACTTACTTTCAGACTTCCTTGGGAAGGGAAAAAGAGCTAACAACTCCTCCTTCCTTCTGGTATGTGAACTTTTCGCCGGTCACTGCTGGATTCCTTCACAGGCCCCGCCGTAAAGAGAATAACGTAATCTATGATGCCTTTGTGTACCGTCGGAATTAACGCTCTCCTTATAAAAACGTGCGTTTGGTTAACAACAAGTAAAATCTTTTGCTCGCAAAGTAATTTTCAGAATATTTTAAGCATCACTTACATTAT
The DNA here is from genome assembly GCA_036245035.1 of Adrianichthys oophorus. Taxonomy (NCBI): domain Eukaryota; kingdom Metazoa; phylum Chordata; class Actinopteri; order Beloniformes; family Adrianichthyidae; genus Adrianichthys; species Adrianichthys oophorus. The sequence continues at coordinate 10,307,143 of BSAI01000115.1, read as the reverse complement.
TGTAATTATTGCACACCAAAAACGTTATAATTATGAACATTTTTACATTTGTTTTGGGGCTTTGTTTGGTAGCGTCCCGTCTTTTATTGCAACTGTCACAAAATGCTGTCTTAAAATACATTTAATAGCATAAATTTTACTTAAATATGATTTCACATCAAATTTTAAGTTATTTTCCTGGGTGTATTGAATTGTGGGAGGGAAAAAAAGTTTGGAGTTGCATTTTCCGACGCACCAAGTTATCAGCAATACACTGACAATGAAGTCACGTGGTGATCCCAAACTTTGCTGTGTCACTTTATGGTAATAGCAAAATTAAACGTTACCACATTTTACTACTCCTTTTGACATTTTGTTCCCTATTGGGGTTGTTGTAAATGTCAGTTTTTGCAAATGTATTTATTTGACTTCTCATTCATTCATTCATTTTCCAATCCGCTTTATCCCTTTCGGGGTCACGGGGTTGCCGGAGCCTAACCCGGTTCCTCATGGGCGAAGGCAGGGGACACCCCTGGACTGGTCACCAGTCTGTCGCAGGGGCCACAATCACACACCCATGCACACTCACATTCACATTCACACCTATGGACAATTTACAGTGACCAATTAACCTATGAAGCATGTTTTTGGACAGTGGGAGGAAGCCGGAGTACCTGGAGAAAACCCACGCATGCACGGGGAGAACATGCAAACTCCACACAGAAAGGTCCCCCAGCCAGGACTTGAACCGAGAACCTTCTTGCTGTGAGGCAGGAGCGCTAACCACTGTGCCACCGTGCAGCCCTCTGTTTGACTTCTCTTTGGTGCTATATTCGTGTTTTTTTGTGGTCAATGTGTTGCTTTGAAAACCTCGATGCAAATTTGTCTCATTTGGTAATTCCATATAAGTACACAAAACATTTGCAAAATAAAACCAGACCCAATGAGATCTCTCTTCTTGGATATAAGTCATGTGATCCACAAAATGAACCTTCAAATTTACATTCTGGGATTATTGCATTAGTCTGGTGTCTGTTTTATGTGGTTTTTAGTGTTTGGACAGCACTCTAATAGGCTTGCCACACAAGCTCCTGAATGCAGCACCCAATGGTGGGCACGTCCTGTTAACAGACTCCAGAGGAACAACAAGGCACTGCTCAGTTTCCCCACATGAGTGCAGCATTTACCCTTCACCCGGACCTCCCCCTCCCCTTCTGCTTTGCATAGACGCAGACAGCCAGATATATTTCATAGTGCATTTGAGAGATGGACTGAAACCCGAACTCTAGCTTTGAATCTTCTGTCTAATTCTCAAGTTTAATGGTTTAAACCACAAAAGCATTTTCAAGGTGACTGGAAAGACAGCCACAATATCAGCTAACAGAGTCTAAAGGAAAAGTGTTTTTTTTTTTTTTTTTTTAATTCCAACCTCAGCTAAATATTTTCCCATGAGGGGTCACCTGAAGTCAAATACTTGCAAACTGGAAATTCCATGTGCAGCTCTAAATTTGCACAAGCCATGCTCCAAGGCTAACCTTACCAAACGGCCTAAAGCGTCTGACTGATGACTTGCGCTCTCTCTGGCCATGTAACTTTTATAGAGTCTACATTGCATGCATTATTCAGCAATAACACAAGGCCCATCTGGACTCCTGTGAGTGTGATTCTGCAAGAGTGTGTCTATGCATGGGTGAATGACTCATAGTTAACTTTTCTGCCGTGCCGTTTCACCATTTCACGCCACATCCAACAGTGCTTGAAGAGCTAGAAATTAGTATTTCCACTGTAATTACAGCCAAGGTGCAATGCTTTCCACAGCGGATGTGAGACAGAAGGGATGGGAACAGAGAGGCGATGAAAAGTGGACAGAGAAAGCGTGAGCGAGAGGGTTTTTAAGTCTACCAAAATTATACGTTCAGGATCAAGCTCTTTCATCATGCCGTTCCTCATTAACTGAGATGGGAGCGCTGCCCTAATTCCATAATTCCTAAATCATGCCTGTTAGTTGAATATGAGGAGACAAAGGTACCGGGAAAGA
>BSAI01000115.1:10256192-10305116 GCA_036245035.1 Adrianichthys oophorus | reverse complement strand
GAAGACAGAATCAAAGCAGTGGAGAAGAGGTTGCCATCTGGATTCCTGGCTTTTGCTTTCTGGTTGCGGCCAAAACCAATAACACATAGGCCAAAATTGTTTCTCCGATAGTTTCCCCCCGGTGGCTGCTGAGATTAAGTGATAATTGGATGTGGAAAAGAAGTTGCTAGGATATTGTTGTATGGATTTATGGACAGCTCAGACCAATTTTTCATAATTTCTAAAAAAACCCCATCTGTATTCATTTCTGGCTCTGCTTCATTCTTCCTCTCACATGGGCTGAGACATGGGGAATGTTTAATGTTCTTGCTTGATTGGGTTTAATTTTACATTGGGCTAATTCCGCCAGTACCTGATACTTGTCAGGACAGAGAAGCGGTTGACCAAGCGTGCATCTCAATATCCAGAGACAATCTCATTCCCTCGCCTCCCTTCCACTGGAATCCACTCGTTCACAATTTGTATTGAGCTCTTATATGAAGCAATTTGTTGTAAACTAGAGACATCGATAGCCATTAGCCTGCTGTGCACAGTAGGGCTAAGCAAGACTCATCTATTATTCATATACTTCAGTTTTCCCCCAGAACAAAGTTTCAGATATTCATTTTTGCATCATGGCCCCAAAACTGACAAGTCAGGCGTCTCAAATAACACTGTAGAAACCAAGCTGACGAATGTTTCAAGCTAGCGCTGGCCACTAAAGACCTCACAGGGGAAATGTGTCTGTTTTATGTCGGTGGTGAAAACCCAAGGGCTGTATTCAAAACCAAATCTGTAACCCTTGTAAAGTGTAATGGGTAAAAACTGAGACACCACCATGTTTAGTTGTAGAAAAAATACCTTAACCTATCTTTTCCAACGTGAATTTAAAAAAAAAAACTTTTCCTAAAAAAAGGCTCCATCATTAAAAAAAAAGTGATTTTGTTTTTGTTTACATGTGGACTGTACACCACTCGGCTACAAAGATTGTTTTGTGGGTCATTTTTGACTCATGAATAACAAAAGCATCTGAACACCTGGAAAAATTTAAAAGCCACACACGTTCTCTAATTCACAAACACACACTTTCACACTCCAACTTCCTTTTTATTGTGTAGCAAAAAATATGAATTAAATTGAGTTTAATTTATAAGTAACAAGGTGTTCCATCACGTACAATAGATTTTAATTTAAAATTCAATTAAGTTGCTTTATTTGGGGATTTTATGGTGGGTAACCTCTGACCCATAGGACAGGGAGAGTAAATAGTGTTAAAACCACGTAAGGGTTAAAAAGTTTGAATGCTAAATCTACATATTACTGGGTTTTCCTCAAACTCCAAAACAGTGTCTTTGCACAGTACATGCCAAACATTTAATTAGAAAATGAATGCATTTGGCTGGTTTATTTGAAAGGACTGAAACAGTTTTACCTAAATGAAGGTACCACAAGAGGCTGGTTTCATTATAAAGCAATTTTCCAAAGGATTACATGTGCAATTTAACACCAAAAATAAACCTTTACTGACTGGTTTCTGGAGCCAACAAAACTCCCACTTTTAAACCCCTGACATCACGGCAACAAAACTTTAGGCTTCATTTCCATTTTACAGAGCCCTATTGGAGACACCATTATGTGTCTATGGTTGTTGCAGATAGAACTAAAAGGGAAATTAGCAATGATTTATACAAGCTTTTTAGAACAACATAAAAACAAACGTGATGCAAAACTGCTTATGGTTAAAACTGAATCACCTTAATACAAAATAAAAGTTTCTTTTTCTTTTTTTTAGGGCAGTAGATCACAGTTAGAAGAGTTCTGTTGTCAGAATTCATGTTTGGCTTACAAACAGGGTTATATTCCTCTTCAATTCAAATCAATTCAACGGACACTAATGCACCAACATTTTTCTTATCCCTGACACTCCTCTATTTTCCTTAAACCTCATAAGCAGCATTTAGTTTTGGTGCAAACTCTCAGCAAAAACACTCATGATTAAAAACAAACACTTACCTTTGATTTTCTGTTGCTCTCTTGTCTTCACTTGCTACATGGTTCCCCTCAAGCGATGAGCTGCAGTCGGGAGTTTTGGCAGTTTAACCCCTTGTTTTCCTTATTTATTTAGTTTTTTTTGGAAAAGTCTTTGCTGTGCTTTTTACCCACATGCTCCAAGCATGGGTAGACACTCCACCACTCAGGCCACTGAGCCAAGTTGAATAGTTTTAGTTCCACTTCTGCTTTTGTTTCATGTCTTACAACAAGAGTGCAAGTGCTCTTTGATAATGTTGCCTTCTCGGTAAAATGTGCCTCCATAAATGAATGAAATTAGCTCTGATTTTTGCAAAGATGCATAAATTATTGCAGATTTCATCACATCATCAATCCTCGATCATCATGGACCCTTTGCGCTGCAAAAACTGAATCTTAAGAAAGTAAAAGACCTTTGTTTCCAAAATTGTTGATTTACTTTCTGTCTTGCAAGAAAAATAATCTTAGTTGATGAAAACTTGTCTCAGTGACTGCAATGTTTTTCTGAAAATAAGAATTCTTGCTAAAGCAATTTTTCTTACCCCATTGGAAGATTTTGTGCTTATTTAAAGAAAATCTGCCAATGGGGTAAGAGCTTTTGACTTATTTCTAACAGGCTTGTTTTTTGCAGTGTGTTGGTGAAACACTCCTCATCCTGCAACATAATAACTACCATGCCTTTATCATACCATTATGTTTTAGATTTGTTTATATTTGCTAAGTAGTCTAATAGGTAAAATCCCAAAAATATTTATTTTAGTTTTTGTTGCATTTGGAAGACTTCCTCATTAAGGTTTTTTTATGTTGCTGTTTCCTTTTTCCAAGTCTCACATTTCTTTTGCAAACATAATTGTTTATTTCGACTTTTTAAGTCCTAAAAAAAGAGTTTGCGCACAAATTCAGAGTTTTTTGTGTTCAGATGAATCACTCTTGGCAGCTAGTGTAGCATAAAACCAAAGAAAAAGAAAAGAACAATCAGGTGTTGTAATTAAAGGGGAATCCACCATCCCTCAGGCGCCTCTTCGCCATGTTTTGTTAAAATTTTTCTTTCAAATTTCCAACCTTTCCACTCGTTCATTTCATGTGAGAGCAGGAACAGCTTTCTTCTTCCCATGAAAACCCCTGAGAATGAGTTAATAGTGTGTTTTCAAAAAAATGTCAGGCACTACACTGTCAAAAAAACATCTATGAATAAACTATCATTAAAATATTCCAGAAAAGTTCTGGGAAACTAAAGTCGGGTACAGTGTTTGAGTTTTTCCCATCAGCAGGAGTCAGACTTCATGCAGGAAATGCAACAGAAACAAGGCAGGAAAGGCTATCAAGCCATCCGGACACCAGGTTGTCAGAGGTTCAGATCAGCCGTCGCATCTCCGAGGGGGAAACAGATGAAGATTGAAGAGGGTGATTTCATCTGAATAATTTCATGCCTGAACTGGCAAAGCTCAGTGTTCGCCGTTCCAAGAGTTTGACGTCAGAAGAAGATTGACTGTGCAAATAAAGAGCCCGCAAGAGTGCACGTATAAAGCCAATCATCTTCCCTTTGAGGATAATAAAAAAAACACACATAATGAGAGGTAAGTCATAAGAAATTCAACTGAATCGGCTCGTTTTTTTTTTGAGTAGACAAAAAGACAATCTTTATTTGTGTGTTTCTCTTCTTTGCTCTGACTTCTGTGTTTACTTGTTGACTGACTTTAATGGCTAAAATCAGCTTCCACAAAAACACCATGAACAGAAAAAAAGTAAAGACAAACTCATACATGACGCTCAGACCTGAAGGCATCCTACCACTACCAACCATGGATCACAAGCCAGAGAAGAAGAAGAAGAACAATAGAAGGACAGCATCAGTGGATAGAAGAAGAGAAAACATTATTTTTAATCCTCCACAGGCTATAACCCATCACTGCATCCCACAAAGGAGTAATTAACAGTGATTTTAAATGCTACAAAAATAAGATGAAATACAGGGAAAAAGCCTTTTCCCTTGTTTGTGTTTTCTTGTGTGTCTTTGTACATGTGTGTATGTCCATGCCATGTCTCTGTAAATGTCTAGAGCAGCGCTTGTTTCTCTACGTATGTCAGTAGATGTTGGTATCTGGATGAGTGTGTTCACAGTGCTTACTCGTTGAGTCCCAGACCCTTGATGCAAATGCTTTTACTCCCTCTCTGTTTGTGTCGTTTCCCCCTTAGAGTTCACGAGTGCTTACACCCACACCCTTGTTTGTGTATGTGTGTATGTCTGCCTGCATGCATGTGTGCGTTTCGGTGCACTGCCACACACAAGCAAACACATTGCCTCATTTGCCACAGTCTTAACGCTTCCCTTAACGGTTTAACCCCAGACCCGGAACCAGCTTCAGTCACTGTTTACGCCCATCGTGATCTGACTTGGGCTCCAAGAGCCGATTTTCAGTCAGTTTCACCCTGCGGGTCCATTTGTCTTCCCGGCCTGAGCTAATCCATCAACGGCTGAAAGTCAGACAGGAGAAACCGTGTGAGGAGAGAGGCTGAGTTTTCCTTTTGATGTCCTAAAAAGTCCCAGGGAGAACGAAAGCGGGAGCAGGGCACTTCCCAATTTTTTTTCCTCATGAAAAAATATATCGTCATTAGAAACAAGATTGATCTTAAGGTTTCACAGTGGTCATGCAACTTGAGTGTCACCTCCTTTTTCCCCACGTTTCCACTTTTCTCACTTAGACTCCCCAAACCCCACCTCCAAATCCCAGACCTGTTCAATCCTGCCAGTCAGAGAAGGTACTGTGAGTGACCATAGTCACAATAATACACAAAGACATAAAGGTGGGTGACCAGTGGTACATTCATACAAGAGAAAGTCTTGGTTCCAAAAGTCACCCAAACCAGTCGACATCAGACGGTGCTGGAGGAGCCTGTGTTGCCAGGCTGTGATAAATGCTTTGTTTAGAAACATGAAAAAGACAAAAAACAAGCCCCACCTGAAAATATACATCTCTGACCAGAGTGCCCCCCCCCGTCCCCTCGTGCTATGATTACACTTGTCACCTCAAAGTGAAATCTGCTCTTCCCTTGAACAAAAACAGTAAGAACTATTCTTTTTTTTGCATTTAAAGGTTGCAAAAATTTGAGATCGGTGCAAAATAACCTAAGATGTTTATGCATCCACATCTGTTGCTGAATGCATCCGGCACTAGTGACAGGGGCGCAACTGGGGATGACAAGTTTAATCACGGCTACAATTTCACCCCAACAACGAACGCAGTCTGCAGTCAAATCAAACGAACCCCCTGATGTGAAGTCGTTTTCTCCTCTGAGATGTACTGATCCACCCAGAATTCAGAGATTGGAGATGAAGGGCAGCTTAGCCCTTGTAGCCATGCCTGGGGAGGATGTGCATGGTTGGGGCTATGAAAAGGACTGGCAGTGGGTGTAGTTGGTGGTCAGGTGGAAGTGGAACGATGGGTTAGAGGGCTTCCCTGAGGGGTGGTGGATTTAGAGGGACAGCCAGCCCAGCCTTGATCCTGGGGTTGGAGCTCCACATAGTCGGGTTGGGGGGGGTCACAGCCAGAGAAAGAGTCCCAGAAACAGCAGGCCCGAAGCTGCAACCGAGGCCAAGCACCCTGTCCTGGAGCTGGCTCCTCCATCAGTCAGGAAGGGCTCCGGGGAATCGTATCCCGAACCATCTGAAACAGAGAGATGAGAGAAAAAGAGGGGCGACAAAAAATCGGAACCAACAGGGACGAGCAGACAGATGCAAAGACGATTCAAAACCAAAAACAAGAGCATGAAAGTGGATTTTGAGAAACACAGAGTATGAGAGACGATCTGTCATCATGAAACGCTAAGGCTCAGCTACAACCCCCCCCCACCCAAAAAAAAAAAAAAAACACTCATCTGTCAGCGGTTAACGAAAGGCAAAGAGTGTGCGACAGAAAGACGAGAAAGAGGGAGAAGGGGAAGACGACGGCAACTGAGAGCTCTGCAGGGGGGTTTAACCAACCTAATTACAGTTTAATCACAGAGACTCAGAATCTGGAGCAGCTGACACACACACACACACACACACACACACACACACAAAACTCCCTCACAGTGACAGCTTTTCACTGACGAGATGGAAGTCGCAATGTCTTACAGATTTAACAGCGAAAAAAAAAACCCACCCTCAAAGAGGAGCTGCAAAAAGTGACAGCATAAAAAGAATGTGTGTTGTTTCAGTAATTATGGAGGAGGAGATAATTTCCCGCCTCTGTAGTGAGATCTAGAATGATCTGAGCCTGAAAAGCTGCGGAAAAGCAGACTTTCTTTTGTGGGAATCTTCAAAGCTGTGCCATCATCTGTGGGGAAGTGCTGCTATCCAGGTTTGATTCCTTAATCTGTGTTCGGCGAAAACTCCAGAGGTTAACGTTGAACTGGAGTGCAGGTAGATTTTCAAGAAAAATCTGGTGTGGGTGACTAAAGAATGGGATTGTCAAGCACGTCATACTTCTTTTGAGTTATTTATACATGACAGTACTGCAGGCTAGCATTGGAAACCTATAAAATCATGTATTCAGGTGACATTTTTTAAATAACTTCTCTCCTTATATGCTTATATTTAAATTTCCACTCATATCATCTTTTGATCTATTGCAAAAGTGCTCCCAATGGTCATTAAATTATAATTATGCCGTTTTTAGGCAAATTAAAAAAAAAAACTTTTGTTTTTCCAGTTTCTGCAGAGAAAACCATTGGCAGGGAGTAAGCCTGCGCTTATTTCCCATCAACTCTTTGTTTACCCTCTCTCCCGCAAGCTGAGAGCTTTTCACGCCCCCAACCTAACATTAGGAGTGCAACAAAACTGATGAGCAATATTGGAGCATTACAGACATACAGATTTGAGTCAGATGTCAGCTCAGGCGAGGAAAATAAAGATATGCACAGATCTGTTCGTCTGTAAGTGGATGCATCGGAATGTAGCGGAGCAGGGACCGTTTGGTTGTAGCTGAATGTAATTTGTATGTAACAACTACATGATTTTACATTAAAAAAACAACTCAGAAATGCAGTTTTAATCTAAATTTTCTTTATACAGAAGAAAAATACTACAAGAACATGTTAAAAACACAAAACACATGATTTTCATTGGGGTAGGTCTTTAAAATCCACACTAATGGAATAAAAAACTGCATATTTTGTTTATTTTTATTCTTTAGCGAAATCTTGTGTTCAGAGCAATCTCAAAGCTTGCCAAAAATCAGGGAGCACTTTCAGTCAGCATAGTTATCTTTTTTTTACAAGGACAGAAGGTCTCCCTCACACCCAGTGTGATGTGAAGTGAAGCGAATGTGCCACTTTGTGCTTTTGTGTTTGCCTGTTCCTGTGAATGCATCAGAATGAGCGTGTGTTTTAGTGTGCATGTGTGTGTAAAAAAAGAGCTGCCTGGTTGGTCTGAGAATCAGAGCAGAGAGTGCTGTTGGTGCACTCCAACAGACCTCCTTTCCACTCCTGGTTTTTCGCACAAAAAGGCAATCTGGACCTTTGTGAGCAGAGTGTGTGTCCGTATAGTGAGAATGTGACTTACCTGGAGGTCTGACATACACCTTCAGCTTTAGACAAGCCCGCCCCACGTGGTTTGGGTGAGGAGACGCTGCAAAGAGATGGAGGAAAGAAGGGATGAGCTTAAGCATGATTCAAAAGAGTGTGTTGAGTGTCTAAATCCTCATTCATCTGCATGTTAGACTGAGCTGAACCTGCAAAGCTTTTCATTTAGTTTTCAAATATTATGGTTCTACCTTCTAAACTAATTTACAATTATTCAAAATGCCTGCTGAGTAAATTCTTGGAACTTAGTTAACCCAAGTTGTTCTCGTCACAGACTTTTTTCCTCTTAAACGCACTAACCTATACCGATTGTTTTAATTTGACCTTCTAAAATTCCAGTCCTTTTTCTGCACTTGATCAGGAATCAGTGAAATTCTCCTTTTTTTCCACATCTTTTTCACTTTTAATGTTTGTTGAAAACATACATGTATTGCTAAGGTGAGATTTTGGGGTGTTTACAACAACAGCCACTCCCTTAGAGCGCTTTGAAAAGGAAAAATTGATGGAAAACCTACAGCAGTCGAGGTAACAAAAGAAACAGCTGGAAAATAAACATTACAGCTTTTAGAAATATCCTGAAACCAAAAGAGAAAATTCAAACTCTTCCAGTGGATCTTAGATCTCAGGTGGTTATGAAGGGTCATTCTTTGTGTGTTATGCACTCTCACCACTCAAACCTTACAGGACTGAACTCTTGGTCATCATAAAAAAGACATATTTTTCTGTCTTTAAGACAAATAAAGCTTTTTTTCTGCTCATCTGCAGAACAGCAGCATATTTTTTCTCACATTTTTGTAGGTTTGACCCTGTGTATACACACAAACCAGAATGATGAAGGCACACATCAAACACTTTGATGCTGCAGTTTGGGGTCTGGGCCGTTTTTTAGCTTTGCGTCATAGTAGTGCGGCTACGGCAAAAGCAAATAGCAACAACAACAATGGAGGTCATCCAGCAGTTCATTTTTTCTGCTTTCCGTGCTTCATTTATACAAATAATTCAATGCTGTTTGAGAGAAGGCAGCGAAGAGAAATACTGCCGCTTTCTTTTTCCGTAATGACCTTCCGCCAATCGACGGGTTTCAAAAATGGCTCCACCCTAACCGGTCCGTTCCATTTTCCTTTGGACCTCCAACTAACAGGGGCCCAAAAATGGTACTGTCCGGTCCATTTTGTAATGGAAACGCTCAAAATACCAGACTGGACCGGAGCGTACCGTGGAAACAGGGCTTAACATTTCTTTCAGAAACAGAGAAAAACGGCTCGGCACCGTTTTGCAACACTTTATGTTAGTGGTGTGTTGCATATTGGTGTAAAATCGATGTGAAAAGCTGCTTTTCTCCATGTCATCATCAGCTGATTTACAGCCATCGAATAAGTGGTCAGAGTTACAGCATGTAACATTTGTGTTTCTTTAAAAAATAACCTAACAATTTTTTTTACTTTATAGTAGTTTAACTCTACTTTTTTTAACTACATTACTATAAGTTGGTTATTTTAGTTTTTTGTCTGACATCTGCAGCAATAAAAACACACCACATCTTTACTTGGTCACCTCTTCCACAGACTAGTTGAGTTTCACACCATGTAGACACATCTCCAGGGTAAATGGTGTGACTCACCCAATTAAATTCATTTTCATGAGAGAAACCTTTAATCCCCTGTTTTGGCTTATAAATGGCAAATTGGTGACCTCACAATTTCTGCTGCCCATTAAAACAGATCAGGGGAATACCTGACTCTTTAATCACTGGTTATATTTTAGAATTATTTATAATGTTAAATATATCGAACGAATATGGACACCTTTGAGTATCTCAATGTTGCTTATTGTTTGTAGCTGCTGTGAATGGAAAGTTTGGGGCAGTAAAAAAATGGAGCGAGCACGGTAAACAAGTCTGTTATAGATCAGCTTTCCCTATGGGAATTTGGTCACTCTGCCATTCACACCTGAGGGAAATTTAACATATTCTCAAGTCCATCTGACTTGCATGTCTTTGGAATTGGAAAGAAAAAAATCCATGCAAATTCCCTACAGATGTTGGCCTCTCTTCCTGTGAGGTGACAGTTGTAACCACAGAGCCGCTGTGCAGCTCGGCCTGAAAACAGAAACGAATTAAAAAAAAAGGTTGAAAAGTTACTGTTATCAAACTTCAAAGTACACCAAATGAAATTGAATCTGGGTTTTTAGTCCCACCTCACTCTGATGTGAAATGGAGCTGCAGACCTCGGGGGGAGACGGTGACTGACCAAGTCTCTGACCACTCAAGCACGCCTACACACACATGTGTGCTTGTAAAAGAACGCACACGCACACACACACACACATACAGTGGTCACAGAAAAGTGCATGGAGACCTATTGTCCTTCTCCCTTGAGGAAGTTTGCACCTTGAGCTCAACGTGACACAATGGAAGACCATCATCAAGACCCACAATTTGCAGGAAACATCTCTGACCCTGCCTTTGGCCTCTCACCCCTCCTTGCCTTCCCCTCGACTCCTCTTTTCGTCCTTTTTTTTTTCCTTTCACCTCTTGTGTCCTTGCATGTTCATATACTTTCCCTCAAAATTTCTCAAATCAATCTACACTCCACCCAGTGTGCAAGAAGGAGTTTGTCAAGGTCACCAAAAAAACAGCGCTTCTCTCAAATCTGCTTTTGCCTTTCAGTTAAAGACCCACTCCAATGAAAAAAGTGTTTTTGGTGTTTCTAACATGTTATTGTAGCATTTTTCAGATGATATAGGATATACTGTACATAAAGGAAATTAAGCTTGAAATTGCATTTCAGAGTACTTTTTTCATTCAAGATGTTGTGAATCAGGAGCAGACAAAAAAAAAAGAAACGGAGCTAATCTGTGATGTAGAACATAAGCTCCATGCTCCGTTCCATTCTGATGCATCCACTTGCAGACAAACAGATCCATGTCCATCTCCATTTTCTTTATCCGTGCTGGCATCTGGCTCAAAACTTTACTGCTAGGTAGCTCTAGTATTGCTCGCCATTTTTGGTTGACTGGTAATGTTATGTTGCCGATGGAGGGGCTGTAAGTTAGCGGAGAAGCTTGTATTTATAGATGACGGGAATGGCGATGGGGTTGTTTTGCACCAATGATCCCACCTACAAATCAGAGGTGCATTTCTAATGAACTACAGCGAGAACTATTACCAAGAAAACAACTGTTTTTTTGGGGCTTAAAATGACATAATCATAATTAAAAGACCACTAGGAATGCTTTTAAAGTAGCTCAAAAGATGATTGGAGTAGATCTTTTTTTAAAAAATAGGCAGATTTTCTTTTTTGTACCTCTCAAAACATTCTATTTTTGTTGTTTTTAAAGCCTTTTCACTTCCCGCTGCACCATTATTTCCCAGCACAACCTCAATCTGGTGTCTCCTTAAAACTCATTGGAAGCCGCTCACCCTCATCAGAGGGCAGCAAGGAAAAATAAGGGGTGGAGCAGACCTGTCAACATGTCAACTTCATGACAAATGCACGTCAATGTGCACGTGCTTACACAAGTCTGTCTGGCCTGAAATCACCGTCAAGGATCTGTGTTTTTTTAACCAATGTCTGCAGAGTAAACACACAAAAAGATCTGAATTCTGGACTGTTCAAAAGCTGCCAGAGCGCCGGTCCACATTAGACCCAACCTGGAGATGAGGGAGACTCTTGAAACTCCATGAGTGTGAACTGATGACAGACGGTGAGAAATGAAAATGAGTATGCGCCTGTCAGTCAACATGATGGACACAGCTTTTCACAGATTCACAATTGCTTGACAACTGTCTCACACACCGGCTCCTCCCCTCCACAACACATGCATTCAAACAGGCTCACAAACACTCCAGTCATGTGGAATGCTCACAACTCACAGGCTTCCAGAAACACAATCCCTAAGTCAGCAACTATACATCTCTGAAGGGGCCAAACCGTCTTTAGATGAGAATAAAAACAAAGAAGCGTGTGTTGGTGTAAGTCTGTGCCAACTGGGAAAAGTGTAGTAGGACACCAGGAGGCTCTTATATTTGGCTTTTTAGCTCTGCAACTGTCACCTGCTGAGTCTTTGGGAAAGTGCTGACTAACTCGGACAAGTGCAGTTTCTACAAATAATCCACATTTGTTTTAGAATATGAATCTGCAGAGGGTTTAAAGGTGCAGTTTTTTTCTCCTTTCCATTGGTTTTCCACCAGATGCATTGCATTGTGGAGTTATTCCTCAATGTCTGTGTAAAATGAAAGAAAACCTGTGCCAGAAAAATCTTTCCTGCTTTGTCTGCGTGCTCCTTCCACTCTCCGAAGAAAGACAATATCTCTGTAACATGATAAACACAGTCCAAGGACAGAAGATTTCTGTCCTGCTTGCAAACTGACCCAAAGCCATTGTCTCAGAATCCGTGCCCTATCATGAATGATGGCGGGGATGCATCATCTCCTGCTGAAAAGGTCAAGGTTAGTTTTCGGCCAACTGTGCAGAGATAATGCACAAAGAAATAGGTAGACCTGTGTCAGCCTTCATACTGGAAGCAATACCACTTTGGTCAGTGGTAAAAATATAGTCACAAGTCTTAGGAATGGTGAAATAAGGAACAGTGTTTGTCAAATCAAGGACTTATGGGGATGTTTTCTTTCTGTCTTGCTTTTAAAGCATATGATCAGAGTTCACTGTGTCTTGTATGATACTCTGATCGGCTATAAATAGCTTTTTTCTAAAGTGTTGGTAGTTTTTTTGTCATTGTTTCTGTTGGGATGTGTTATACTGTATTTATAAAAATTGTTCACCTGTCACTGAGTGGTATTTGTGTGGCAGAGCTCTCCAACCATGATATATCCAATAGCCTGTTTCCTTTTTAGATATCCCTGTTCTTCTCATTGTTGATTCCTAAACACACTTGATCCAGGTGATAAGTGGCAAGGAGAATGGAGATGGCTTGTTGGAAACCAAGCAGGGTGGTAGATTTTAGAACCCGGTTTGGGAGTGGAGAAATTTTTACAATTACATTTTCTCCGAGCACTTTTGCTTCCTCCCATAGTCCAAAAACATGCCTTATTGGTTAATTGATGTTTTCCCTTGGTGTGCATGTGCATGATGTGCATGTGTGCGCGGCTTACAACTGACTAGCGACTTGTTCAGGGTGTGCTCTGCCTTTGCCAAACAGTAGCTGGGCGAAGGAGGAAAGAGAATCACCGGATTCTGAAAATGGATGGCACAAACTTCTAGGGGGTTTTCAAAACAAGAGGAAGATCTGTTTGAACAATCAGAATTAGCAACCCAACAAGCCTAGATCCTTTGGTTGCAGCCTGCTGAAACTTAGGCTGTTTTTAGACTGGATAAAGTCTGTTGGTCGCCTAATTTGGTTAAAGCTTGTATACAAAACCATGTGACTAAAGATCTCTCCTGTCATTTGCCAGGAACTACGAGGGTGGGGTAAAGCAACGAGAGAAAGAATAATGGAAGTCTTACGCTTTGCAATCCTTGTCGGGATGGTTCACTTATTGAAACTTTATATTTCTCTGACCAATTTTGAACATCTGTGTCAATGTCAGGTACAACATTTTTAACTGCCACTTTGTTATGGTGAAGGCATGCTGCAAGGAGGTTTTTGGGGAAGCTACGGCTATGAAGGTACGAGGTAAAGTGTTTATGACAAATAGATTGTCCGGAAAACAGTGCGAGAAGCAATGTGTATCACGTGAAAAGTTATTTTAAAGGGTAACGGAACAGGACAGTTGGAGCCCGACTCCACCAGATTTGAAAAATCCAAAAAAAGGGGCGGGACTAGGACAGGCAGGCTGAGTGGGACAGGTGTGGTCTAGATTCGTGACAATGAGGTTACCTAATGGGTTAGCTTGAGGTAACTAGGGGATCTTTACATTATTGTCTCAATGAAAATCAGAAAAAAAATCATTGGCTGCCTCCCCTATCCCACAGCGGCACTCAGTCTCCTCAACAACCCGGTCCTTCTCAAAAAAACAAGAACAACCCCTCAAGTCTCAAGCCTCCTGAAACTCAACTCCTCACCCCCTGATAACTCTACTGTATCCTCCAGCTGCCGTCTTTCTTCTCCATACAATTTGCAGTGACATAAAACATGAACCACTGATCCTTTCTCTGCTCTGCACTCCTCCAATCCAGAGCGCCACCTTCCAAAGATGGGTGGAGCTTTTATACTGGAGCTGCAGAGCACAATGACGTGTAACTTCTGAGAAGACGTGGGACTTACATCAGTGACCAATCTCAAAATTCAACTTTACTACCTTCTTTCAGCCTCGAGGGGGCAGCACACAGATGGTTTTTGACTATATTTTCAGGAATTAAACAAGTTTATTTTAAATTATCAAAAACTTGGCAAAGACCAACAGTCAGCCCTTTTAAAGCCGCATTCGTACAGGTAAACAGCCAAAGAAGTTGATTTACTGACGTGTTACCCTTAAATGAACATGCATTTTTCTGTTCACATCTCAAGGAAATGTGGCCTTTTTGGTTCAGTTGTTCCGCTCCGGGAACAGGGTTAGGGTTTGGGAAAGGAACTTTGGTTCACTTTAAGCGAACCAAATATGTCAAGTCTGATACATCCTCAGTCACCCAATGCTGCATCTAAACTCAACGACATTTGTCATGATGACGCTATGTCGACATTGTTATCATCAAAGATTATTTAATGACAAAGTCAATGTTAAAGTCTCATTTTAATGGGTAATTTATAGAATAGTTTTTCCTAAATCCCTTTTGGGGTCACAAGGTTCCTGGAGCCAACCCGACTTCTGTTGAGTGAAGGTAGGGTACACCCTGACCAGGTTGCTAGTCTGTCACAGGACCACAAACACATGTTCACCCTTAGGGACAATCTAGAGTCACTCATTAACCTATGAAACATGAGAAAACCCACACATTCATTAGGAGAACTTGCAAACTCCACACACAAAGGTCCCAATCGGGAGTTGAACCTTCTCACAGTGAGGTACAAGCGCTAACCACTACACCACTGTGCCGCCCCAATAGTTTTTCCATTTTTCAAATCAGAGAAGTGCTGACATGATAATTGTTTAGTGAAGAAAAACAGTTTCTTCAAACTATGTACCTCATGCAAATCAGCTCAAAACAGAGAAGTACTAAGGCCTGTGCAACAAAGTTTGGGCATGAACAGTGAAGTTTTTGAAAGTCATCTTAAATGTACTTTTCTATGATCACCAACCGATTAGCTCTAAACTGTCCAAACAAGGAAAGTCTTGCCCGTTCATTTGGCACACCAAGCAGTAGAAAAGATTGTTTACAAGTAATTTGACGCTGGTGTTTGTTCTCTGTCTAGTGGAGGAATGATAGCTTTTTAAATCTGTTCAGAAAAACTGTCTCAGGGGGGCAAAGCTCATTTGTGACACTAATACATCACTTGTTGGCGTGAGGCGAAACGTCAATATGGCTAATACAAAAATGATTACAAAATACCTCTGGCGACATTTTTACCACTTTGCTGAGCACTCCGTTTATGATCTCGACAGACTTCAAGGAGATACATGGAGAAATAAAGGGAGAGGGGAGTGGTGGGACGTGTATTTACGTCCGCCTATGGGAGTGCGATCAGCATCACGGACTGCGTTTCAAAGCTCTCTATCAGCCTGTGTTAAATGCATATTTACACATTATTTACAAATGCATACTGAACAGGAGTGTGCTCTAAATACAAACACAGGCCCTCACACACAACAAGCACCCTCTGTCTGTGCTCGGAATTTCACTCAGAGACACAATCTGCTTTGCTGATGACCTACAAATGTAGTAGTACTCGTGTCCAGGCCTGAACTCAAAGCCCAAGGAAAAGGGAGTGAAGAGCTGGAACTTCTCTGAGAAGCGCAGAGGTCCGTCGGCACCACTGGGACGGTTGCACTCCCAGCGCTTGAAGCCACGCATCCTGTGCTGGCAGGTAGTGTAGCCCTCATGGTTGACCATGAAGAGGATGTAGCGCTCCATTCGACCGTGGGATGGAGGACCTTCGTAGTAAGGACAGTAGATGTCTAGATAGTCATTGATGTTCACTGCCACTCTGTACTCTCCATGCCAGAACCTGAAACACACAGAGAAAATGCTTTTATAAAAAACGGAAAACAATCAAACCACTGAAAGAGCGTAATCTGTGGAGTTCTAAGAAGATTACAATGATTTGTAAAACATGTTTACAGCTATCATATTTTTCCACATAACAAGGCGCAAAGCCTTATTTTTTTAAAACAACAGTGTGGAATATAATGTGGAATGCTATATATTGTATATGGATTATTCCTGGATATTCGTACTGAAGTTGAAGCAATTATAAAATGCTTGGTTGAGTGTTAATGTGTGGCAGTATCGGACTGTGCATTTCCTACACGTTACTAAAGCTACATACACACCACATTTGACACATGTTCAAGAATGCACGTTTAGCCCATGGTGCTCACAGTGGACAAGTAGGAAAGGCCTTCTTCTTCTTTTCCTTTTTCTACAGTTTACCAGCCATTTGTTTTCCACCTACAGTTGGAAGAGGCTTGGTGCAAAATGTTGAAGTGGTGAAAATCTCACAGTTTGGTAACGAAACAGAAATGGTTTGGTTCATTGCTAGTGTTCTTGCAGTGGCAAATGTGGATTACAGCCATGTCAAGAGACTGGCATTGGTTTATCTTTATTTGAAAAACAAATGCTGTCTTCAGACTTGTCTGGGTTCGCCAGATAAACCAACTACACTCAGTCACAACCAAACCTGAGTCCCTGATTGGTAAAACTTGGATCTGATGTGGCTGGAAATGTGTGTTCAATGGCCATGCATGTTGTACTTGTGTGGAATGTGAGAATTTTGAACACCAAAGCTCGGGACAGGCATTTTGGTGCATTAACATAGACATTTCATTGGAAGTGATCACTTAAAAGCATGTTGTCACGGCCTGTGTGAACACAGCTTAACAAGGTTGGCAGTTAGTGTAGTCACAGTCATGTTTGTTTTGTCGGTATCTGTCTGGAGTCAAAGGTATGGTGAATATCCTAACACAGCTAATGCTTTTAAAGTGGCTAACGTGTAGAGTGTTATAAACAAGTTCTAGTTACTGTGAATGCAGATCATAAAGCCTGAATGACTGACGGACTTATCTCTGACTGTTTTGTCTCTTTTAATGCAGTTTGGTGCGCCTCATATACAACATTAGTTTGAAAATAGATAATTCCTCGACAGTTCGTCCTATAGTGTGGAAAGCACATTACTAGAGATCATTATTATTAATGTTACTATACATTACTATAGATGGTAAAATCTGTTTATTTCCAGATTTATTTTGATGTTACTTTTTTTTTATTTGTTGCAATGCAGGGCAATAATGATTGCAAACACTTTGAGTGCGAGGATTTCTTTTTCTTAGGACCAGAGCATCTTCAAAGACTTATCAATATTTTTGATAGAAGGTCTTTGAACTATTGGATCCACTGGAGAGTGCTGCAAAACATTCCTTTCATTAAACGGATGCCAAAAAAAAAAAAAAAACCCAAACAAACCCTGAAATCCACTCATGCTGCCTTCAAATCAGATTTATTTTGATCAAGCTCTTTGAGCGGTTAGATATGGCAATTAGAAGAGGGAATGAGCTGAATGGAATGATACCCAAGAAAAGATGTTCACGAGATGTTAGAGAGTGCATGTGATCCATCTAAACCCCCTTAAGCGGTGTGCAGTCAGTGTCCACTCAGTTCAGTGCACATGCAGATCACAAGGAAGCCAGGGAGGTTTGTTGGATTGTGCAAAATAAATTCACACATACGTATAAATATGTGCATTGTTCAGTGTCTATATCAGAGCAATTTTCTTTGCAGTTTGCTTCCTTGTGGCATACAGTAAAGGAGCGCAGGAAATAAAATGCAGATTCTGGAATGCATGAGATGGTGCTTGAACTCAGTGACACTTCCACTCATTGCTTTTCAACAGCATCTGCTATGAAACATTAAAAAACACGACTGCATTTTTCCTTCCCTTCTCACAAGATGGGTTCTTTTTATGTTAATCATAAGTGCCAAAGTTGCTTATGTGGGAGCTGAGCTTCTGTTTATATTCTTAAAGTCAGTGAAGTGAAACAGTTTCTCTTCAAGGGGGAATGTTGGGGATATTTTGTGTTGTTGTCAAGCCACTCTACCTTTCTAGACATTCTGACTTGTCTTTTATGCAGAAAACTTTTTCTATAACCAAATGTTTTTATCAAATATTACAGATTGATGTTTTTTTTTCTTAAAAAGATGGAAGTTTCAGTAAGAATACCTTTTTATTCTTAACTCAGTTATAATTTATTTACTTTGCTGCAGTATCTCGGGTGTGCTTGGTGGATGTGGAATTGACTGAATATGGACAGCTGTATAGATGTCTGCTTGCATCCATCAACTCAGATGGAGGGGAGATCCCAATCCTTTCCCGTCTTCTGAAACCTCCGTCAGAATTTTTCCTGAAGACACAAATTTGCTCTCAAACCATACGAGAGTTGCAATCTTTCACAAATACCTCTCACAGGAAGCATCCTTTATGCCACCTGAAAACCTCTGGGATAACTTTACCTCAGCACAATCATTGTCAGCACACCCACACACACTTTTGTATTGACTCATGTTCATGCCCCTGGCACACCAGCAAAACAAAAAAAAAAAAAAGATTTTCCTGCTGTGCACACCTGAAAAGATGGGTTACCTTTGGTTTTGGCCTTCTGTGTCAATAAATGACAGTTCAGAGTGTCGCACAGGTCACTTGGCACATGTTGCTTTTAGGGAAAATTCCTTTTGTCAGACAAAATCTGGCTTCACATAAGAGTGGTATCTCAAAGGGTCAGTTCAAGAAAAGACAAAAATGCAAGAAAATGCAAACCAATATATAACGAAATTAAACTGTCAGGAACTGGTGCTAAAGGACCCAACATGCAGATGACCAAGCTTTGTGGCAGAAATCTAAACATTTAATAAATGAACCAAAACATGACAAAACCCATGTAGAAAGAAAAAGGTGACAAAGCAGATGACCCGACAATGAAGACCTGAAAACCAGAGAACTACATACACTGTGAGTCATTAACACAAAACAAGACAAGTGTGGGTGGTTAACAACCCAAACCTGTGACTGACAAGGAAAACAGAACATGACAAAAAACAATCAGCATTTCTAGCCGCAGGCAGCACTGCATGACCTGCAGACCATACAGATGACCATATTTGACCATATTTCTGAAAAAGCAATGACTGTATTTTGTCGACGATGAATGCTATGGGAACTGTTTGTGACAGACAACATCAGCATAATTTCTACCTGAGTTAGACCATGACTATGATTAAATTAATCAATGATGAATCGATCAGTTCTTTTGGTGCTCGACATTTTGTCTGACAAGCTGTTTTACTTAGTTGCAGATTGTAAAAAAGCAGAAAAAAGTGTATTCTTTGTTGTGTCGATGTCAGGACATATCAAAACTTGGTATCTTGTGAGAACAACATTGACTATCTCATTATCATTAGAAAAAAAATTGTATTCTTGTGATAATGTAATAGTAGATGTCATTATCACGAGAAAGCTGACACAAAAAGCATGCATTTACTATCTCGGAAAAAAAGTGTTTTCTTGTGACACGATAGCAAATGTCGTTTACCATCTTCTACCTCTTTGTCTTGTTGGAGAACAGTCAAAGAGAATACAAGGCATCTACCATGTCATTATTGCAAGAAAAAAAACTTGTTTTTTTGTGATAATGTGATAGTAGATGTCGTCATCACAGGAAAGTGGGCAAAAAACAGCTAGGTATACACTGTCTTGTTCCCATGAGAAAAAAAATTGATTTCTTGTGATAATGGGATGGTAAGTTTTGGATTCACAAGAAGGCAGGCAAAAAAGCAATATATTATCTCGTTTTAACATTAAACAAACGAGATAGCAGATCCGTTGCTTCTTTTGTCCAGTTTTCTCGTGAAAACTTAATCTACTATCATGTTGTCATGAGAAGACGGGCAAAGGAAATAACGTATCTTTTATCTCGTAACCACAAGAAAAAAACTTGTTTTCTTGTGATAACTGGACAGTAGATAGTAGATGTAACCACCAGACTGTGTGCAAAATAAAAAAAAAGCAAGATAGGCCATTTGCATCTACACATTTAAGCTTTATGGGTCAACTACCTAAAACAACGTTGTGCAGTTTTAACCCTTCAAATTAAGAAACTGACATTTCAGTCTTGCACTTGATAGTGACTAATTCTAACATTAATGACAAACAAAGAGTTGTGGGTTCTCTCAGAAACATATAGAATAATCAAAATATGCCTGTGTAACAAATAGAGAGTTGCATAAAAGCCATGCGATAGTGTCGGTTGTGGTTAAGTTAGTATCCCGTGGTTGCTCATTTCTGCCGCAGACTAAGGGAAAGAAAGCATGTACATCAATGTGATATCTTCTCCCATCATCTCCCAAGGTCATGTTCTCACCAGTGCTGCAGTCACTTTTGTACATACTGCGTGCTATTTTTAAATGCAGTTGCTTCAGTTGATAGACATGTCTCATATCCCAGAGGGGAAAAAGCCGGAGAAGGAAGTGGGTAGTAGGCATGCCTGACTGATTAAAGGGGCTCTATCTACACTGTATACTTTATGTTAATATGAGAGGATCAATTAAAAATGATGGTGGAGACTTCAATGACAATTCATTGTCCCAGCTTCCATGTCCTAAGACAGATGAAAAACTAATGCTCTTTAGTTTTGGTTCTTGCACTGATCTTAAGAGGAAACAGCCTTCTTCGCTGCCCCTGTTTGATGATGTGGTTGGAGTTGACGTCCCCAGCCACTGCTGCACATGCTGAGCATTTGAAGGACTAAGGGTTGATGTGAGCTTTGATGTTTGCCCTCTTTCTGAGGTGTCTATTGTTTTTGAAGTGCTCAGTTAAAGGTTGCCTCTGCAGCACCAATGTACAATATGGACCACCTCCTGTTGGAGGATGTCATTCTTCCCTTTAAACTCAAAACAAAACCTTCCTTTTTGAAAAAATTATTTTAAGGCTTCTCTCTGTTTTTTCCCAAATGACTCTAGCAGGGAAAACTGGCAGATTTGGCTACCTATAGAAAGAGGTGGGACTTTTGTTTGTCTCTACTTCTCATGAAAAAGTCTTGAGGGAAAAACTCTCATCTGCAGTAAACCTTGCTATATACACTCTACCTGCTGTGTTTAATACAGTATTTTTTGCATGTTGGTGGAGATCTCGCCTTACTTTGTAGCCTGTAGTCTGTACAGACTTGCAGTTCTGTAGATTTATGCTCCAGCCAGGACACTGGAGTCCACAAATCATTTTATTTGGTCCATGCTTTAAGGCAGAGATGACAGAGCCAACCTGTAAAACAGTCTGCTCAGTATAATAAGAACAGATCCCATTGTTGTTTCTGTGTAGGTCTTATTTAAAATATTGATTTATATAATTTACTTGAGTTAAAACTGAGTTATTGCTTTACAAGGATGGGTTTTTTAGATTGAAATCAAAAGTTATGAGGCTGCTCTAATTGATTGTTGTAATTAAGAGTCAGCTTAGTGAAAAACTGTCAGGTTAATCTGTGCTCCATTTTCATGTGTTCCATTTTTATTCAATTCAGTTTAGTTTATTTACAAAGTGCCAATTCACAGCAAAGCATCTCAAGACATTTCACAAAAAAGCAAAAAAAAACATCAAACAGTACTAAATTATAAAGTATTTTTTTATCTTTTTAATTCAGATCATTTCATAAAGGCCCAAACATCCAAGTTTAAACATCAGGGATGATGAAGGACGTCCAGCATAATACCTCTTCTGAAAACAGGTGACTGCAACTCCAAATGTAACATAGCGTGTCCTTCTGAAGCACTTTCCCACCCTGTTGAAGGCCTAAAGTGATTTACAAATCACACACCCTTCATTTGTTCACACACAGGCGGCAGAGCTGCCCTTCAAGGTACTAACCAGGAACAATGGATTGTTCAGTATCTTGCTCAAGGACACTGGCAGAGTAAGGAACCTGCAACCCTGATGTCAGCAACCCAGTGATGGAAATCAAAGAAACCTGTATTAGTTCTACTTAATAAAGAGTAAATGTGAATCTAAATGTAAAAATAGTAGGGCTGGACACTTGATTGCATCAGTCGTGTGTTAATTACGTTAATCCATTACTGAATTAACACAGAAAGCTATTTTCATCTTTCATCTAAAGAAAGAAAACATTTTTTATGGAATACAGAAAGCTTTAATTCACAAAGTCACAAATTCCATTTAGCTCCAGAATTGCGCTTTGGAAAAACCATCAGTTTTTTATCAGACAGTTATAAAATATATATATTTTGCAAAAACAAGACTGGAGACTGTTTTAATGATGGACATATTTAAGGCTAACTTGGGAAAACAAACACAACTTGTGAAACTTGATCAAATGTGGAAGCATTTTCCAAAAGACATTAGTTTTTGTATAATTATGAACGTTTGGGCTGGTCTATATCTTTGTTTATATAGTGGAATACTGTAGGACAGCCATGTTTTTTTTCATGGAATTTTTACTCTCACTGCTGTTAATAAAAAGGATTTAGAATTAAAAATGCAGCTTCAAGTCTTGTGGAAAATGTTTCCTTTTTATTTCAAAAACACTAAAGAGGATTTTTTTTCAATATTGCATCAAACATGCTTTTTATTATTTAAAGCAGGGATAGGCAACTCCAGGCCTTGAGGGCTGCATCCCTGCATGTTTTCCAACATACCATGCTCTGGCATATTTAATTGTCTGTACACACCTGAACCAGATAATCAGTCATGAATAGGGCTTGGATATCTGGAAATCACGCAGACACTGCGGCCCTTCAGGCCTGGAGTTGCCTAGCCCTGATTTAAAGGTTTTAATATAAGTAAAACATGGGCAGATTGAAAAGTTCCACGTGAAGAGAATTTGAGTAGTGGTTTAATTTGATAAATGGCGTATACTTGTATAGCGCTTTCCTGCCTTCCAAAGTGCTTTACAGTCACAGTCCCATTCACTTATTCACACACACACATTCACACACTGATGGTGGCTCAGCTACAGAACACTGGCACCAAACTTGCACCAGAGGCAATGTGGGGTTAGGTGTCTTGCCTGAGGACACTTCGGGCACATGGACAGGCAAGGTGGGAATCGAACCTGTAGTTTGCTACTGACCTCTGATTGGACTACTTTAAAATAACATTTAAAATGTAACCAAAAGTGAAACGTGAGGGTTTTTTTTTTTGTCTTAAGTCGAGTTTTTCTTTTGTTAAGAGTAAGGAGCAAAAAGGATTTTGACTCATATTAATAATTTCCTTTTTTCTAGATCCTAGCGCTTACTGAGACAAAAACAAATCTCAGCTGCTGATTATAAGAAAAGCTTGGAAAGTTGTAGAGCAAAAAATCTTGTCTGACAATAGGGCTTTAAAAACTTTGCATGTTTCAAGCATGTTTGGTTTTGATAGCACAACAGTAAAAACACAATAATTTGAATGTCCTGCTTTATTCTGAGACATTCCTCTGTACATTTTCCCACATTCCGATTTGAATTCATCAGAAAAACATCAAATGTCTTTTTGGACATGTGCCTGTATCCCAGCAGCAGCAGCAGCAGCAGCGCCATCTCCTATCATCATCAGTGCCGTCCGTAGCTAAACGATCAATTTAATTTTGCATGTACCACATCACACACGTTTAAAATTCTGCTGCGGCAAGTTATCAGATCTTGTTTCATGAAGCTCTGCAAATCTTGGAGGCAGAAAAGTTTCCTCAATCAAATAAATGAGCATAAACAAATCCAGACAATCTCGCCCTTTCACATGGCGCTCACACGTGCAGATGGAGCTTTTTAAACAAATTCATCATTTTCCTCTCACCTTGACAGTAATTGATTGTCTGGAATGAAGACATTTTGGTCTAAGCACTTTTGTTTAGTGGGATATTTAGTAGCTTTGGGGCAAATTATCTGTATAATGGTGGCGCTTTCTCTCTCCCAGAGGGAAAATCAGGAAGTGAGTTAGATGTGAAATGAGCAGCTTCATGCTTCAGTGCCCTATCAGAGCACGTTTTGCTGCTTCTAAAGGGATCCTTGAAGAGATCATTTAGAGGCATTGATCCACTGGGGAGCTCCTCTGGGCTCTCTTTGCTCCCAATCAAGTCTGATTAACTACCAAAGGGGAGAAGCATGGAGAGAAACAGTGAGAGTGAAGCAAAGAATGAGAATAAAAGGACTGCAAGGAATGAAAAAAAAAAAACAACAGGGGCAGCGAGACAAAAGGTACAAGAGGAGTGGAAACCACATGAGCATAAAAGAAAGGAAAACGACGGAGAGCACGAGAAAGAGGACAGGGAAACATGGGATAATGAGATTACATTAAGTGAGAAAATGCAGAATAGGAAGGAGAAGTGGACGAGGAGGAGGAGGAGGCCAGCTGGAGGAAGAGCAGATGGAGGAGGAGCATAGTTATACTTCATTCTAATTTGTCCTATCTCGAGTTTTGATCTGGGGAAAAAAAGAAGCTTTACCTATGAATTTTGCACTGCTAAATTTATGGACAACCATTTCGCATTAGCACTCACAAAGAAGAGTGTGTTTACTTGCACTTGTGTGTGGCTGCTTAAATGAAGGCTTGGTAAAGTGGGCGAGTGAGGATGCTCAATCCAACAAAGGGCTAATGTGCCAGGATACATTAGGTTGTATTAAGCTACTAAGCGCCCTGGCCTGCTCCTCTGACACTGTCTGCATTCCTAATACACTAAAGTAAGGAAACCTGCAGGTGTGTGTATGTCTGTGCAGGTGTGCGCTTCTGTGCTCTGAGTTTGTGTGTCCCCGCATGGCCTATTCTCAGCTTGTGTGTCATTTGAAATTAAACTCAAACACTGCACCAAGCAAAACGACACGAGAATGCACTCTCACTTTCTGCAAGTTGCCATTTGAAAGAATCACGCCGAGCGCCATGGTCTGACTGTGGGTAAAGGTACAGGGTTTTTGTGGATCTTTAATCAAACCGCTACTCTCAATAGTAAAGTCAGTCAGAAATGTAACAAATACACCTCCATGATGGTAGTTTTTCTTTTTCTCAGAAATGCAACACCCATCTGTAAGGTATGGTGGCCCTGAAGTGCAAATCACATTAACAAATCAATGCAAAAACAAATTAAAGATTAACTCCAATGAAAATTGGGTTCTTGTAGCACTTTTCTCATGATGGAGGACATATATACTGTCAAAGAACTTGAGATTGAGTATTTCATTATTAAAATGTGCTGAATCAGAAGCAGATAAAAACTCTGAAGTTTGAAAAAGCTCTGGTTTGTGAAGCAGTCACTGCTATTACTACTCCTACTCCTATTTCTTTGTTATTCCTACGAATGTATGTTTACATTTTGTAATGCTATGGTGGCCGTTTTGGTCCAGATATTCCTCTCCGGGAGCAAACTGTATTCAGACTGAGGAATCTCAGAGTGAACTGAAGCCCAGTCTGATTGGAAATTTACCTAGTCCACCTCAAAGATGGGTCCAAGAGCGGTTCCTGGTCCCGAACCAGGGTTGGCTTGCATGTATTCAGATAGAACATTTGTTCCGGATTACAGAGAAACAAACTGGTTCACTTTAGGAAAAGAAAACGGGTCCAGTCTGAATACATCCTGAAAACACCCTTAAATGTCATCATCCAATCAGTGATGTCCCATAATACCAACCTTTTCCAGTTTCTGATTTTGTTTTGTTTTCTAACATTTCATTTTGATTTTTGAAAAATACTTTTGTCATGTGAAATGCTTGTTTCTTTTTTTTTTTACTTTTTGGTTCACGGAATTTTGCTTTGCTTTTAAAATAGAAAATATATTTTTTAACTATTTATTTTGCTTTTTATTGTCACTGCGATCTTTAATATGGTTTTGTGTTGAGTGATTTGTTCATGTGATTTGCACTTCAGGGCCACCGTAGACAGGGCTGGATGTTCTTCTAAAGCTGATATTTTTGGTGACCGCAATGTGGGCTCCCGTCCCGATTCCCGATCCAGATTGTAAACAGTGGGTTTCTGAGCATTTTTAATCACTACACATTGGGAATCCCAACTGTTTTCCAACACAGGATCAATGGACCAACTGTTTTGTCACTTCACAAAAGTATTATTATTTTTGTGTGTAAAGCACACCAAACCAGGTCTCTTAGATTACCAAAGACAGATTTCCTTTTGGAGCTTTATTACTGGCCTTTTAAAGGTCCACACAAGCAAAATGCTTCCCCTTTTCACATGTTGTTCCACAGCGTTTTAACCATCTTCACAAAATGATGACATCTATCCTTAAAACAATATTCAAATATTCATCAAAGTGCTATCTATTCCATGTCGCTGCACAAGAACATTAGTTTATTTCCTCGCAGTTTGTTAGTGTTTTAGACAACCTTACAACTTCCAACAAAACAATTTCATGTCTGCAACCTGACACAATGATAGAACATTCTACACAGACGACGCGCGGCCGTTGAATGCTAATAAAGCAAAGCACAAATCATGCAACTCCTCTAATCCTTTGATTCGTTTTGTGTAAACTCTGATCACCAAGATAGGAAATGTTTAATATCATGCAGGTGATGGGGTTTGATTATTTTTTGTATCACCAGAGAAAGATGTGTGTTGGTATTTCAGCCCGTTGACACAAGAAAAATTGCAAGGAAGAGCAAAACTTTTTAATTATAAAGGGATTGACGATATCAGGTTTCCAAAGTCGGTAATGTTCTTATGGAAGGCATTTAATTTGACAGCGAAATGGAAAGTAGCTGTAAATCTGAACTTTTTTTTGCTACTGCTGAAATCATTGCTTTTTGCATTTGTCAGTGAGTTAGCCTGTGCAGAAATTTAAGACGGGTTCTATGGTTCCTAAGCGCCTGATGTTCCGCTGATTCTCCTCACTGACACAGAACAGTTGGAGGGTCAGATGAGGTTATTCATATGCAGCGAAGACTTGGCTCTCAGGCTTCAAATGAGATGCAAAAGCATCGGTAAAAGGATTGGAATAAATCAATCCTACTTTATTTGTATAGCACTTAACGACAAACCCTTTTAAAACAAAGGAATTTACATATAATTAATGTAAATTGCACAAAAAGTACAACAAAATTAAGTTAAAAACAATACAAGTCTTTAAAACAACAGTTTTAACAAAATAGAACAAGTAATGTTGCTGAGCTGTTATGTTTTAAAAGTCATTTTGAGAGTTTCTTTTTCAAAAAGTGGAAAAATAAGCATTTACAGAGCATTTTTCATCGATTTATCAGTTTAAATGGAAAATTATTCAACATGAAAAAATCGGTTAAAAAACAGCAAATGTGCTTTTTTGTGTACTGTACACGCGGCTTTCTTCATGTACTGTAATGATCTTGTATGCGGCGGACTATTAGTATTCAGTCATCAACTTCATCTCTCAGCAGGACTGTGATCAAAGCTTGTGGTTGGAGAAGCCTTGGATGTTTGCCATACCTTCCCGCGACCTAAACAGCAGGCCAAATCAAGCAACAAACATCAAAGGAATCTTCAGTCTCCTCTTCGTTCTTTTCTCCTTCTCTCTTCACGTCACTCCTATCTTCATCTACAACTGTCTCGTTTTCTCCAGCTTCACTTAATCTCCGTCTGTCACTCCTACTAATGTGGCCTTCACGCTCAGGGTTTGAGATCTACGCCGGCTTAAATGCTTTCTACTTGATGAAGAGATTTTGGTCAAAGTGGAGGTTCAAAGGACTAAATGAGATTGTCTGAGTGCTGAAATTTCTCCAGCGCTCCAAGAAGGAAGATGCAGTATGTAGGCGGGTTTAGTTAGCGTTTCATCTGGCAAACAGTCGTGCAAACAAAAGTCAGGCTTTAAGTAGGGCATCAATGTCAGCAGGATGGATTTACCTTAAGCAAAAAGATCATCTGACACATTTTGCCATGTCTAACAAACACAATTATCAGTCAGCGTCAAGCCTCATGCAAACAAACGTCTCTTAATCATCAGGGCTGTGTTGTAGTTACGACAAGAATCCCATAGACTTCTATTAAAGAATAAACAGCTAATACTCATTCTGTTTATCAGAATAACCATTCTTGCTCTGCTATCATTTTTATTTTTAACATGTTCTTGCTTATCCAATTTTCTCTACTATTTTTTCTTCATTGCAAGTTATTTAAGTGATAAACTGACCAATCAGATGCCTCAATAAAAATAGGTGGTGCCTGCTGATCTTCAGTCTCAAAACGTTTGACAGATTTCGTGTGGCCCGCTTTCAGATGGAAGGGTTGTGGACTTCCAGCAAGCTCACTCCTGAATGACTAGGGTGGTTGCCATAGGAATGTAGACTCAGACATATTACTGTTCATGTCATCTGGTTCCAACATGGCGGCATCCATATCGTGAAAAAATGGCGACTGAATTGATTTCATTTTGCTGGAGCTGGAAGTAAGCTCAATTCTATGGGTCACACTCATTCGCTCCAGTTCTCATATACAGTCAATGGTTATAACTTTATGGTAAATATTGTTATCATTTTAGGTTAAATATGAAATGTTACGTTGATTTAGAAGTGAAAATAAAACAACAAAATTCCATCTCTCTTAAAAGTAAAAACAAACCAAAAGAAAACCGAGCTGGCAGTTCTTTGATTGTATTACAGATGTTATTTTTGTGCTTTGCTCCTTAGGATGTGTGTTATTTACTGTTTTGGAGTGCTTACTCCTCCCTCACGTTGATTTGCTGGATGTGTTCACTCTGTTCTCAGCATTAAAATGGATTTTCACCTAAGCCCAAACAAAACTGATCTTCTGAGGAAACAAAGTCAGTACTGGACAAAACTTTCCTAAAGTAAACGTACTGTCAGATCCCCACAACTCCATGAAACATTAAGGATAACTTGACTTTCATGACAGTTTGTGCTGCAGTCACTTTATGCACATATTCAGTATATTTTTGTCTAACTTGGACTTTTCCCACTGCCATTGGGACATTTGACATAAAGACATCACTTGAATTGGGTAATAAAGATGTAAAAATGTTGTGCAGCTTCCTCCAATCAGAAACATATTATGTTGAACATCCAATGTAAAAAGAATTGCTCATTTTCCGCTGATTTTGGCTTTGGGACAGTTGACATAGAAACACGTCACTGAAATAAAAAAAAAAAAAAGATGCCTGAAGATGATATGCAGCTTCCTCCAATCAAAAACACAATGTGTCAAACGTTTTGTGTAAAAGATTGCTGGTTTTCAGCTGCTTTTAGCTTCAGGGAGGCCAGCACTACTCAGTTAGGCTGAAGTTTTCTGCTCCGTAGCAACAGTCCTTCTCACAAATTAACTACACATTAACCTCACACTCTGTCCATTTCCATCTCTCCATCTTCATCTGCTCTTGTCTCTCTCAGTCTTCTTGTCTTTTGCTTTTTATGCGTCCTTCCGTCTTCATTTTGCTGCCATCTCCATTATCTCATCTTCTCCCTTTACTTTCTGCTATGCTCCAAAGCCCAGTTTGTTTGAATAGAAACTTGTAAAGTTCCTGTCTTTAGTTAGTTTTTGAACATGAATTCTTTTTTTTTTCTTCATTTAAAAAAACAAGAATTTTTTTGGGTGGTTTTTAAATTTCCACTCTCATCACCTTTTGATCTATTTTCAAAGCACGCCCAGTCGTCTTTTAATTTTGATGATGACGTTTTTAGTTTCAATCAAAAACTCTGTCCTTTTCTGGGACGACGTTTCTGAAAAGCGGCAGTAGTTCATTAGAAACTAATCTCTAATTGTTGGTGCGGAGCAACCCTCCCCCTCTTCCCGTCACCCATACCTGAGAGCTTCCTTTTTAAATGCTCTCCCCTCACACCCTGATCCTAACATTACCAGCACAACAAAAATAGGAAGCAATATTAGCTCAGACGAGGAAAACAAAGAAGTACATCAGGATGTATCAGAATGGAGCGGAGCAGGGAGCTTGTGGTCTGCTGATAGCAGCCTTTACGCCACATCGACAAAGGTTTTTCCAACTGCAGTTTTGTCTGCTCCTGATTCACCACTACTGGAATAAAGACATTCTCAGAAATGCAGCTTTAATCATATTTTTTTACGTGTCCTCCGTCATCAGTAAATCTCACAGGAACAAGTTAAAAACACCAAAACACGATTTTCTTTGGAGTGGACCTTTAAAATAAGCACCTCAGTTTCTCAGATCTCTGAAACCCAATTGACCTATTTTTTGAAAGTGAATGTTTAACTTTTTTCTGCAGAAACACAAGTTTTAAACAAAGTCTTCATAGTTTCTGTCTTCCTCTTTTCTCCTAGCATACAGACTTCCTCTCTGATGGTGCTTTCTCTGCCGGGCTCCCTGCAGGGCTGCTGCTCCTGATGAGGAGGATAAATATTACCTCTCTTTACACAAACATTCAGAAAACACATAGGCATCCACCGGTACGTGTGCATGATTAGGCCACAGCGGAATACAAGCTCAGTGAGATCTAATAACACCAAACGACACGTTCCGACAGAATCCACTGACACTCGAGATGCAGCGAAGAACCGAACGATCAGACGGGGAAATGCTGGAATTTGAAAACAACAGATGCACATGTTTAATTATGTAAATAAGCTCTTGATCCTCACGTGTAAACACGTGTAAACAACATGAAGTGGAGGCAAAAATAACACAAAAACCTATCATAATGTTCATCCCACACAAACCCCTTGTTATTCAGCCTGTTACTGGTTTTTTTTTTGACAAGCTCCACTTCTGTCACCATAAATAATGTCGCCCATAGATCGCTGTGTTGACATTCAGCACATCTGAAGGATTATTATGTGTTTCTTCAAAACAGGAAACATGCGTCCCCCCCTATGGATTAGGCACCACCTGTGCCAAATTTTGAAAAATTTACACACTTCCTGTGTGCTCACATAAATGTGTTCCATCTGCAACACGTCTGAATTAGCATAACAAACCAGTGTGGAGAAAAAAATACATATCTCTGGGCCCCCCAACTGTCACCTTGGTGATGTGGCAGCTGAAACACAAACCTAAAAGAAAAGAACAACGCACCCGAAGAGAGACAGACAGCGTGAGACGGAACGACAAAGCCTCTGATGGACGGACAGGCAGGAGGAGTGAGTCTGGTGGATGAGAGTAGAGCTTGTTGGCTGCGTTTGACAGGCTGACAGACATGAGACGCCTGTATCCATCTTCTTGTTTGTGAGGGCCATCCGCCAGCTTGTAGGATTGGATTTGGCTCCGTCAGCCGCACGCACGGTAGCAGGGCGGTAGCGGTATCGACAAGGTTGCCTCAAAGCGACTTGCGAACGGAGGTGCTGATGGCTGAAGGCCAAGCAGGAATCTCTTCACAGGGACGGAGACCTGCTGAAGTGTCGCGCACCCACTCTGTCACTGTTTACAGCAAAGAGCAAGCGGGAGATTTCTTCTGGATTTCACGAACATGCTCAGGCAGTTCAATGCTGTCAAAGAAACGGAGTGCTAATATTTCATAAAACTTTTATCTCTCATTAAGTATACTGTTGATATTTGAGCTGGAGGAGAAGAACCCATGTGGAAAAGGAACTAATCCTTAATTCAGTCACAGGTTTTATTGAAATTTGATCATTAAAAGCATCCTATGTGGATACATTTGGAAAAGATTAAAATAAATGTGTATATTAACAACTACTGCCAAAGGATGCTGATCAAAGCTTTTGGAGGATTTTGTTTCTCCGACTGGTACTCAGGGTGTTTACAATGCAGTTGTTGCTGTGTTTGCTGGTCTTCAAGACCCACTCAAATGAAAATTGTGTTTTTAACATGTTTTTGTGGCCTTTTTCTGATGATAAAGGACACATACAAAGAAAATAAAGCTCAAAAATGCATTTTTGAGTATTTCTCATTTCAAATGATTGGGAATCACGAGCAGACAGAAAGAAATGCATTTGTGACATAGAAAATACCCTGGACTGAACATGAGAAGAGAGGTATTTCAGGAAAGCAAAACAACCTCTGAACATTGCAAAGTCTGTCCTCAAATAATAGAAACTGTAAACTTATTTAAAGAAAGAAATCTCACCTCATAACAATCCCAGTTAATGGTAAAGAAGAGGTGGCCGCTAAGGATACAAGAATTCACTTTCGATTGCGATTCAGTTCAATCCTCAATTTTTGGGTCACGGTTTTGTTGTGATTCTTTATGTGATTTGTATATTACAAGACAACAATAAAAAAAAACCCACAAATTTAGAAAAATCCTTGTTTGAATTAGCTAGTAGCAAGCCAGGCATTATGTAATAATACCAAAAATGATAAATTCTTCTTAAATTCAGCACAATAAATGTTTGACACTTTCAACATAAATGCAGTAAGGAAACAAAGATTCAGATAATATGGTTCAGTTTTGAATTGTCGCATTCCTAGTGGCATCTCTGAGTTTAGAAGATTTCCTTTCATAGCAAGTTTGGCTTTTATCAGTTAAACTGAGTGTTTACTGGAGTAAATTACGTCTTTTAAATCTCTTAACCTGCTATATCCATTCATGTCATATTTGATCCATGCCTTTCTGAGAACCCTCTCATTGACGTGATCAAAACTTTACTTAAAAACTCCATAACTTGGTCCATGTTTTCTGCCTTGTAGGTCATCCTCATTCCACTGGGGGCAGTCAAAGAAAATTTGCTGAATTTCAAAACTTTATCATGACAATAACTCATCTATTGTTTTCTATTGTTTCATTTCTTTAAATGACTTGTTCCTGTATTGAACATTTTTACAATCAATTCTTTAAAACACCGTTACACCATGTTTAAAGTACGGTATATGTTTATTTGAGGTGCTTTTTTTCTGTAAACACTCATGTCAATATTTTGGTATCTTAAATGAACATTGAACATAAATATGAACAAGAACCTACCACATCATATATTACTCATTAAAAATGTATGTATATTGCAAATTTTATTTCGTGAATTTCATTAAGGAGTTTAAAAATGATCTGAATTCTGAAAAAAAAAAAGATTTTTTTTTATCAATTCTTTGATGGAAGTGGACTTTTACAGAGCTAAGGCTGTAATGAAGTACAGTTCATTCGCTTTTGTTGATCAGGTTTAAACACTTCATCCAGGTTAGAGTCATTTAAAAACATCCTTACATTGTGGTTGAATCTAATTGATAGTTGTTACAGGAGAGGAAATTATTTGTCTTTAAAGGAATTTAAAACACACATATTTTTAAAGACTTTATAAACCTGAAAGAACTCTGTACTTTTATTTGCTTGATTCTGTACAGTTATAATTTATACTAATCCCCCCAAAGTATGTTTTGTTTTCTTCAGCTCATCTCCCTAATCGACAGATAAAGACGTGATATGATGACACGACTGACCTGAGTCAGTAAAAACGCAGTTTGTCTTGTTGGCCTGCCTGCTGAGCAACTCATTAACTGACCACATGCCAAACTCACTCCTTTATTCTCCCATGTGCACAAACTGGCACTGTGCCGAGCGGAGTCACTCATTAACTGTCTGTCTTGCTTTGGCACCAGCCGCTGGCTGAAGGATCTTCATCTAAAATGGATGAGTTGATCCAGATTGAGGACGCGAACTAATCCAGATAGTCTGGGTTAAAACGCTGGAGGCTCTGAGGGTTGAAAGGGACGCAGCAAGCCGGCGAGCGGGGAGGTATGGATCGCTTTGCAGGATCTCTAATGAGTAATTAAACAGCTGAATGGAGTTTCGTTAGGATACACACCGTGTTTGCACGGTTTCACACAGGCAAATATTGGCATGTCAACAAAAATCAAAATACTCGTGCAGACAGAAGCGTTCGAACAGAAGTCTTACCACATGAGGACAGGGATAAGTACCTCCCTGTTAATCAAGGGAGTGAAGGTCGACTTTCTTGCCCTTTTTTCTGCCTCTGGAGTTCTCTGCTTTGCTGTTTCTCTTTACAGATTGAATTGTATTCTAAAGTCCAAAAGCCAAAATGGAAAGTGTCTGCTTTGGACTTCTTTTTCTTCTCTAATTTTAATTGTAGCCATGTTTATGTTCGTTGGAGACTGTTCAGAAACCAGTAATCAGGAGCAAAAGCCTGGCAAAGCTGGAGCACAGAAACACAAAGTATCTGCTGACTTTACAGGAAGAAATCAAAGGCTTTTCAAAGATGTTGTACTTTTCCTGCAACAGAAAAATTCTTTCACGTTATCTTCAGTTTATGTGCTAATTTGGCCAAATTTTCATGAAGGTTGTGATTAATAGAAAATGAGTGACGGTCACTTTTCATGACCACTTAACCATCAGTTTGTTTGGAAAGAGTTAGTAAATACCTTAAGTGTGCACGAAACTAGTAACATGAACAATTACGGTCCTGTAGTAATAAAAAAATATTGTTTCATCACTTCAGAATAATGAAGTCTGAATTTAATAGACTGATGCAGTAACAAGCAAGCAATTGATAATGAGACAGAACTTTACTAGAACTCAAAGCAGTTGGAAAATCTGGAGAAGAAATGATAAAGATTTTTGCAGAATTAGCAAAAATAATCTGTATTTTACGTTCATATTGTTATTAGACTACTAAAAAACTACGCGGTGGAATTAAATGAATTTGCTTCCACCAGCTCCATTTCAAGTGATCATCATTATATTTAATGTGTCATGTTCTGTATATATAAATGCAAATATATCTATGATGAGAGTAATTGTAACGGCATCATTTGCATGTGTAAGTGGATGTATATATGTGAGCATTTCTTTATTTTTTTTATTAATTTTTAACTTATGACTGGATATCTTAACTAGGTTTGAGGTATCTATGTTCATTATATTTATGTTTAATAAATATTTTACACATTATTTTTGTTTGTTCATCTTCTTTTATTTTGATTGCTTAAAATAAACCAATTCCAATCATAGAAAGTTGTTCCTTTTTTTTTAACAGGACAACTTTGTTAACTAACTTACAATTTTCCACCATATTAAAACTATGCATAATTTTTGATTAAAAAAGGACTGATAAACAATGTATGAGGAATCATCAGGTGATTACTTAGATTTCCCATCTTTTGCGCTCCTTTAACGTCAACATTGCAAAAAATCTTAATGTGAGATGTTAATTGTCACCAAAAAAAAGTGTTATGGCAGCTGTTTTGTATTGACATCATGTAGAGTGTCAGTCCTGCAGAGAATGACCTGCTTCAGGCACTCATAAGCTTACTCTCCCATCATCCCCATTGAACTCCGGCTTGATCTGCAGCCAGACACTCTGCTAATATTAAGTCGGTCAGTCTTTTGAAGCTCGCCGAACCTCAAGGAAGAAGCTGACGAGACAAAAGAGGTTCGCCGAGGATCAGATGTGAGGGTACTGAGGTTGAGAAGCAGAGGGTCTGCAGGTCAGTCCTACAGCAGGACCTACAGCAAGCTGGGCTACTGAAAGAGCAGTGGGGATGACTCGACCATACAAGCGCGTCCGATTTTTAAAAGTGAATTGTGCAGGTTTTTTTATTTGCTCTATATTGTTTTCAGTTTATTTATTAAGGTAGATTTGACCTAAAGTTTTAAGTCAAGCCCATTTCCTGTTTTTTTATTTTTTCACTGCAAATAAAAATGTGATGCTGTCAAAGTGTCTCCTCTGCTGTCTCTGTATTCCTGTTGGCCGCTCACCACATCTTGGAGTATTCCCACTGTGCCCAACGCACTCTTCTCATCTTCTCGCCTCCTAATGATCTCACAAACTCCCTTCTTCTTCTTCTTCTTCACCCTCTCCTCTTTTCTTTCTTTTACATTTTTTCTTTGGAAACATTACATCCTCTGCTAAATTCTGAGCCAGAAATGATTTTTTTAGACTTGAACCCATTTTGGTAAGATAATGAACCCCCTTTTGCAAATGCTGTTTGTTGAACCTCCCCTCTGAACAGTTACTTAAAAATGATTGGAAAGCTGCAATCCGCAATTAGAAAATAACACTTTGATTTTTTTTTTTTTTTGGAAGATGTTGAGGCCTTGTTGAAGTAAATTTACATGAAAAACACAGTGAATTAAATATCACGTTCCCTTTTTGAAAAAAAGAGACACATTTTCCAAAAGGAAAAGGTTTATTTTCATGCAATCAGACTTTATGGTAGTGGCCTTGGCAACATTTTCCATGGTTGTCCTCCTTCCAGTGGCTAATTTAATTATACTATCATATATTCCAATTTATGTTAGAGGCCAAAAGGCAGATTAAAATCTATTTGGCATCAATGTGCTTCCTGATCTTCAAAGACATTTGTTATTTTTAGACTAATCATTAAACTCTGGAAAAAAAAAAAAAAAACATGACAAAAATTTTACAGTGATTTTAAATGTTTTTCATAGTGATTTCATAGTGTCAAAGAAAGTTTTTTTTTGGTAAAACATAGGCTTTTATCTTACAAAGAGAATTTTTTTCTTTTGTCAGGCATAAAAACTATGACATTTTGTGGAGAAAAAAAGTTGTGATGTGGGGCTTTTTGTGTCACTGGAGATACTGTTTATGACAACCAAAATCTCCTCATGCTTATAGAAGCAAGATGAAATTTCAGATCAAAAATGAAAGCAACATATTTTCTTCCTGAAAATACATGGTGGAGATCAATGCTGCCTGACACTCAGCAACCTTTTACAAAAGCGTTTTTTCACATCCATCCTTTTTACTTCCTTGAAGCATAGTTTAGTTCCAGAATAGTAAAATCTGCAATGACAAATTGGACAAGATGCAAAAAAATTGCAGTTTATGACTATGTTTTTCGCATCTCCTTTCTACAATAAATCACCTTTGGTTTGGAATTGCATGCAGAAATGAAAAATTGGATTTCTTCTCTTTATTTTTTGGATTTATTCTTTGTGGATAGCTTGGTTGTCTTGGTTGAAATTTCATGATACAGTAGATGTCCCACACTTCCATATTTTTCTAAACAAAAAGTTAAAAAGAAGATAAGACACAAAGGTCAGGGTTCAAAATGTTCTCGAATAATAAGCATAAAATAGAATTTTGCAAATTGTTGTTTTTATTCAGACTGTTTAAGATGTTATTTCAATTATTTACAGTGCTCTTTGCAGTTATGTATTCCCCTGGAGTATGAATAGGCTTTTTCTTTCACAGCTCAATTCCAGTACATGAAAAACTTGGGGACATATAACTCCGGCCGGGAAGAAAAAGCGCAATTATTAAGTTCTTCTTCATGATCTCTTTTTAACCGGTTCGAGATCCGAGTCTCTGATTGGTCAAAGTTCAGCTGACTGAACTTTCAGCGTGTGTTCAGTGAATGCCCGGTTTATTCGTAGAGCCCAAGAATGGAGTCAAAAACTTGCATTTTGCGATGTATGAACGTGACGGTTTTAAACACAGAAGTAAAAAACGCGGGTTTGCGAGCATTTACATGGACTTTTCATTGAATTTGGCTGTTTGAACACAAGTTGCCACAGCAAGTGTGAATGTAGCTTTACAGACATTTTTTTTTTTCTGCAGACTCCTATCAGTTAAAAGATTAGATGTTTTGGGAATCAAATCCGTTTTCAACTGAGACATGCTTTCCATTAAGTTCATTCCTGTTTTGTAAAAAAAAAAAAAAGACTGCATGCACTGCTACCAAGAATATTCATCCATCCATTTTCAAAACCTATTTAATCCCTTCTGGGGTCACAGTGTTGCTGGAGCCTATCCCAGTTACTGCCAGGCAAAGATGAGGTACACCATGGATGCTTTGCCAGTCCATTTCAGGGCTACACACTATCATCCACATCAATAGGACCAATTTAGATTCACCAAGAATTGACCTAAAAAAGATGTTTTTAGTAGGGCCGTCAATGTTAACGGATTAACGCACACGATTAATTGAAAAATAGAAATGCGTTAACATTTATTAACACAGATTAATTACACCGCAGAGGTACCGTTATCCACTTTCTGTCTGACGGTTCAGGCTTTTACGATGTGCATTAATCATTGTGATTAATCACAAAAGTGTGAGTAATTTGATTACTTTTTTTAATCGATTGACAGCACTAGTTTTTAGACGGTGAGAAGAAGCTGGACCACCCACAGAAACCCATACATGCACAGGGAGAACACATAAATTCCACATAGAAAGTTCTCAGCCCGGATTTGAACCAACATCTTCTCGCTATGAGGTGAGGGTGCTAACCAATATGTATGTCCTCTGGGAATAAAAGAAAAAAAAACATTTTTTACCTTCACAATCAAAATCAAACTTTGAGCATTTAAAATACTCCTAAGGAAATGTCTTGTTGGTCCTTTACGCAGCTCAGTAGGTGTATTACTAATTGCACCAACTGAAGGCTAAAACAATCATCTCCAGTGTTTCCTCATCTAAAATTCCCTCATCTTTATTCTAGTGCTCTTAAATCTTTATTGTGATCATTTCAACAGTTTGGTTAATTAAGATTTCTACTTTCCTGTTACTTTCCTGTTGTTATGTCTTCACACCCTGAGTTTTTTTCTTAGCATTTGCCAAAAAAGGAGTTTATTGTTCAATTAAAAAATGGTTGTTATTACAGTTTATTATTATATTTTAGTTAAGTTTTT
Source organism: Adrianichthys oophorus (assembly GCA_036245035.1). Classification (NCBI taxonomy): domain Eukaryota; kingdom Metazoa; phylum Chordata; class Actinopteri; order Beloniformes; family Adrianichthyidae; genus Adrianichthys; species Adrianichthys oophorus. The sequence continues at coordinate 10,266,995 of BSAI01000115.1, read as the reverse complement.
GCTAAAATTATTAGTAAAATGGGTTGTTAACTTTGATGCAAAAGAAAGCTGTTTCTTGTTGTTGTCGGCAATTTTTGCCAGTTGCTACAGACACGGTTTTTCTTCTAAATCAAATTTTCAACAGCTTTTCTACTTTGCAGTCTTGTGTGATTCTGCAGTAGGCTCTCTTGCTTTGTAAGGATGTCAGCATGTGACTGACTCGTGACACATTTCCTTTAGATATGCAAGTTTGTGAGACTTTTATGAAAGTCTCTTCAAAGACCTCTCTAAGTCCTTCAAGTTATTTGAAGTTTTGCATTGAACTTCAACAAAAATGGGTTACCTTAAACACATGTACACAAGCAGAAACAAAGTAAAACGTGTAGCTGTTTTTGCTTATGCGCTTTCTGTTGTGTAAGTATTGTATATTTTCAGAATTTTGGGAGATACTTAACACATCAAATTAACCAAAGTTAGACCAATTTTACTGTAAAAGTTTATTTTATCTGTCTTGGTTGTAGAAACTCCACAAACCCCTAATCTTGAAGTGAAGAAAATGCTTGTTTCTCTGCAAGAGGACATTTTCTAAAGTAGAATTGACGGAACTTTACTGCTGCTCTACCCCTGCAAAGCACAGCGGTGCTCAGCATTTATTTAACTTGAAGAATTAAATTCTTAGGATGTAATAGATGAAAATGCAAGATTACAATTAGAAATGGGGTTTTGGACACAACAGATTTGGTTTTACTGCTAAAGTGGCCTCGGTACATCTAATCCTAGCAGTTTAATGGGAGATTTAGCTCAAAGTTCGTGTTAAACCGTCATACTTCATGTCTTTAATTTCCAAATTGTTTAGCATGAGGTGAGATCTTAGCTTCACAAATTTTTTTTTTCATACAATCTCATGTCATGGATACTGACAGGAATCGTACTCATGCCGATGATATATTTTCCTACAGATTTTTCTGTTTTAGTAGCTTTTTCTTTATGCAAGAATAGGGTGTTGTCAGAGTGGAACAGTCAGTCAGTCCACAAGGACCAGGATCTGGTGTATTCAGACTAAAAATTAGTTCCGGATTATCGAGGGAAACAAATTCTGGTATAAGTGAACCAAAAGTGTCGAGTCGGAATACACCAAGAATCCATTTAACTCTGTAAAGCTCACTGCAGCCAGAACATTTTCAAATTTCAGATGCGTTTTTAAAGCCTTTGATGAAACCTACAAAACAAATTATGCAACATAATTTTTTTTAACAAGGTATGAAAAGTATTTATGAAACGCTGTGTGATTTGATAAATTTTTGTTCACAACAATGCTTGTTTAAGATGCAAAAAGATTGACTGGAGTGTTTTACTCAATGGTTTTTTATTAAAGCTGTCAATGTTAAAACGTTACGCACGTGATTAATTTAAAAAATAATGTGTTAATATTTATTAACGCAGATTAATTAAATGTCAGAAGCGACCGTCTTCCTACTTGAGTATTCCGCTTGAGTCGGCCGGTTCAGGCTTCCACGGCCAGCATCAATATCTGAAAATGCACACTTTTTCAGGCACTATCCCGCTTATAACATGGTCACTTACAAAAGAAATAACTATTCAATTGATTTTTCGTACTTTATTCTTGTTACATTTTCGGTTTAGATCGCTTTCTCACAAAAAGCAGACTATTTGATTGGTGGTGTGGCCCGTTGTCAAGGTAACACAACAAAGCGTCATTGCAGGAGCAAAGTAAAGTGATTATATGTGCTGATCGTCACAATAGGTTCAGTAAAGTATCAGATCAGAGAGAAAGTTTACCTCTTACTGCTTGTTTCTGTCCAGAAGATAAAGCAAAAAGTTTGTTTTGAAGATGTCTGCAGAGTGATATAGAACATTCAGGCTATGTGACCGGAACTTTGTGTGAATACATCAGATTTTAGTATTTACGTTAAGGTACAGAAACACAATGTTTGTTTCTTTTGGCTGTATATCAGAATCTTTGTTTTCTTGGAGTAATACTGCAGACATTAAAGTCTTTAGAGTTCTGCTTATCTTAATGTTGATGTGTTTTGTGTACACAAATTACATTTCTGAGTTAACATTGTACAAATGTAAACATCTCAGACGGTAAAAATGAAGGAAATTTATTCTCTCCTGCCTTTTTTTTGTTGAAAAGCCGCATATTGTATAAATTTGACCTTGTAAAACACTGTGATTAATCATGATTAATCACAATCCCAAAATGTGATTAATCTGATAATTTTTTAATTGATTGACAGCACCAGTTTTTATTTAGGAAAGTTTGAATCCTGCTAATGAGATACGATTCTCAGAAATGTATCTATTATGATACAAATAGCTATAAAAGGTTAAAACCCTTATTTTGTGCTTATTTCGGCGCTAGGAGTAAAGGTTTTTGACTTATTTGTGTACTGTTTGTAGTCTGGCTTTTACAGATGCTGCAGATCCTGCTGTCAATTTGTTGTCAAAGAGGTTTAAAACTGAAATGAGAGTGTTACGTATTTTGAAAACAAAGATTGATTCTGTCATCCAATAATTTAGATACTAACTTTTATGGTTTACTTGGTGTGCTGTTTGAGTTTCTCTGTCCTCATCTTTGTCTTTTCTCCGTCCACCTGCTTCTGTTCAACGTCCTGCTCCTTCTCTCAGATCATCTTCTCTGATCATTTCTCTCTCAGCCCTTTTCATTCTCTCCTTTTCCATCTGGTGTCTCTCTGTGAGCATTAATCAGAGAGTGTTCAAGCACCATGACCAAAAGAGCTCCGCTGAGAATCGCCGCTTCTCCCTCTGAGTCTCTCCTCAAAGTCTCGTTTCTTTCTTCCCTAAAAAGTCACAGATAGCCGGTGCACGTACATGCAAATGCTCCAGTGCACACTCAAAGAAACCCCAAAAACATTTTTTAGAGCTTCAACTGGGCCTGGAGCAGCTCTGAATGTACAGCTAGAAGTTTTTTTTGTCTAACTAAGCTACTGAGGTGCATACAGAGATGATTTTCACGCTGAACGTGCAAACTGGGACAAACTGTCAGAATGCCCCGTGGTAATAATTTTCCAGCGCTTGCTTTGAGTGCATCCATCACAGCTGAGTTAATGCAAATCACTAACCAAGTTATGAATTTACTCTATCAAGCCAGGCCTGCGTTTTATTTGCTGGCAGCAAGCTGAGACGGAAAGAAGAATGCGACTGAATGCTGCATTAAAATTCATCAACTTATTATAATCAGCCAGTTCTGGGATGAAATGAAGGGCTCGGAAACGTCACCTCAGCCGTATCAAGAACACATCCAGACTCTGCTATTGACTAATGCCAGAAAAATACACCCCAAACAGGAGATACAAAAATAAGAATTTTTCGATTTTTAGGATTTTTATGGCATTTTCATGCCACTTGCAATTATTTCTGCTGCACATTTCTGCCAGGTGATGCCAGCTTCAGGATTGATGGCAATTAGGATTTGTACTCGGCTCAGCAGCCCAAGCAGGGCTCGAAATCTGACAGCATCTGTCATTTAAATTCTGCTTATTTTAATCTACAGTCTAACGGAAAAATCGGAGATCCTTTCAGGTGACCTTGAATTGATTAACACCGATGTTCAGCTCCATCAGGCAAAATGGCTTTCAGTTCATCTCTACACCCCCCTCTGCATCATCTTTTCTTCATTCTCTCATAAATAAGAAGGTCGGTTTGCACATATTTCTATTTTTCTGGTCCTCATGCAACTAAACAAATGTAGCTGTTGCTGGAATTGGTTAAACATGTAATAAAGAAGGTGTCATGGCTTACAGAGGCAAGCTTTGGAATACCTTCTGTCATTTTCTTCCACAATCATTAAAGTTTCTTTTTCGGGCGCCAAACACACAGGAAACTTACAGAAAACTCAAAATAACTGCATGAAATGAAATAAAAAACAAAAGCATAGAAGTCCTTTACTTATACTTCATCTGATGGATCGTCTGACATGTGTCAGGGGTTGAAGAAGGACCAAAGTGCAGGACAGCAAACATGAAATCTGAAACTCAGAGAAACGCAACCAGATGTTTTGATGAGAGACACTGGAACCAGGGTCTTACATTTACTGAGGGATGATCAGCAAACAGGAAGCAGTCTTAGCGTCTGCAATGAGATACCAACAGAGATCTCAGGGAACCAGGTTGAGAAGTCAACTAGACCAAGAGACATTGGGTCCCGTTTTTGAGTCTTTGGTATGACTCGATTGTTGTTTTGAATTTGTGACCTTCCAGTCTCAGGGCAGACACTCTACATAAGGCCACTGAAAAGCAGAAAAAGCTAAACCATCATGCTATCCTTTCTTTCTTTTTAAGATGCAGATGCCCCCTTTTGAGGAATTCTGCTATTAAATGATCAACTATTGTAATTTTGGGAGCCTTTAGTTTGGTCAGAAACCAAACTGAAAAAAAAAAGTATTTTTTTTAACAAGCTGCTGATTTAAACTCAGTCCACCACACTTTCCTTGTCAGAAAGACCGTTAGACGGGACTTTGAAAATCTAGCCCACTATCTCCTTTGTTGGACTGGTTTGAACAGAACAAGATGATTAAGAAAAGTTTTTTTTTAGTTTCTCCAGAGGTCATATTTACACAAATCTGTATAAGAAGCTAAACTTGTTTTTCAATGTTTATGGCATTATTACAAACCCTCTGACAGTTTTTTCTCCCCACACAGTGGCTGTTTTACAAATGACTCAACAGGTTCGAACACAGATTAAAAAACAACATTTAATTTTACCCAGCATGCCCCTGTTTGCATGTTTTAATTGGTTTAATGAAAGTTAAATAACAAATAATAAATCAAATCTACGTAAATGTAGATAAAAAAACATGTTAGATTGGAAATTTTAACATCAAAATGTAGAAACAAATTTTCAAAGTTCCGTATTAAAACGTTTATTTTAAAATCAGAGAAATGTGCTGTTATTTTTTTTTTATGTTTATCTATGTTTATGTAACAAATGTTTTGTCCAGAGGAGCCGACCGCTACTTGGGTCTCGTCTGGGTGAGGCCACAGTAACGATGGTGGTTCAGAGAGGGTCAGTCTGGGATCAGATGTGCCCGGTTTCCCCAGTGTTCTGGTGGACCACAAAGAGAACATTGATCTCCTATCAGTCTCTGCCAGTACTGTCTCTCACCAAGAGTTGATTTCATCATGACCAGTACTCTGACTGACTCTACCCTCCCTGACTTCGAACCTGTACCACTAGTGAGATCATCTCCAATCCCTGGACACTGTTTGCAGGTTGACTAATTAAACCTTCGACCAGACTTATAGAGACCATAGTACAGGAACCCGTGTGGGTGTAAACCGCAGGTTGTGTGGTTCTCTTTGTTTTCATCTGCTGTTGATGTTTATGTTTTATGATTTTTTTTACCAGCTGCATCTCTGGATTCTGAAAGGGTTAGCAGACTTGATCAACCTGTTTACTTCTTTGAATCTGTCCAGTCAGGTAGTTTATTGTACTGATTCTAGGATTTGATCCTTGCAATACTGGTTTTTGTTTCTTTGCAGAAAAGTGTTTTTACATCAGTGTAATGTGGGTACTTGGTGGCATTCTAGGAGGGGTGAATGTAACAAGTGTTTTGGTTCAGATTGTTAAATTCCACCAAATTCCGTGTAAATAGTTGTTCTTGTGAACATTCAACACAGACTGCTGTGGGCCATGTAAGACTTGTTAGTGGGAAACACAGAGGGACATTCAGGACAGCTGTGTAATTTTTGTTTTCTGTTAACCGGATTAAGAGCAACTGATGCAGCATCCAAGCGCGATCTTTATTCATCGGAGCACACAGCGCAGAGCAATATAGTCAAACCAGTTTTCTTTAGACCATTTCTAGTAACAGCTGGGGAGAAGAAAAAAGTTAGGTGGTGAATCTAACTCTGTGGAACAACCTAGTAACTGACCCTTTTGCTGTGAGGGTGTGTTTGTGCTCAGCGTGACAAATGCACTCCCAAGCTTTGAGAGTTTCCCTGTGATATCACCATCGCGGTTATGAATCCCAGTGAGTCACCATGGTCATGACTCACACTAAAGAAAAGCCAAATTTAGAACCCAAACTCCTGCAGGGGGTCACTTAACGACTAATTAAAATCATTCGTATTGAAAGTTTTGTTGTACTTCATTATATTCTGCGAATTCAAAAAATTTTCAGCCAGTTTTTAGGTGAATACATTAAATACTGTGATGAAATCACGTTTGCACCTCTGACCCGTGCAAACAAACCTCCGTTTGTTTGAAATTCGGATTAAATAGTTTAAAAAAATGGGAAGAGCTGATTCCTTCCATGAGATCATAGGAGAAGCTCTATGGCAGAGCAAGGGTTATGGTTTTAAGAGCTTGATGTTTGTTCATGATTCTTTTTATTTTGAAAGAGAGCAAAAGCTTTTTCCTACCCCCCCCTCCCCCAATCCACCTTTTTATTTTTTTTTTCTCAATAGGAGCGCAGCTTTTCTCTGTCAGTGGCCAAACCTTGACCCTCCAACCAATCTAGAAATAGGCATTCACCAAGGGAGGAATAGAAAGAAACACACACTCGTACACACATAAAGCCTCCAGCCTTTCCTTTCACAGCACACACACACACATCTGACTGGCTGAGCACACAGCAGACGGTGCACAGAAATGCACACAGACTGGCGAGCAACCACCAGGGCTTTTTATATTTCTCTGAGGGTTAAAGGTAAACTCTTATTGTCTACTGGTGAGTAAAAACCTCATGGAGCTCACCCACAGAGAAGGTGTACACAGACTTTTGCACTACAAGTTTCATTTAAGCATGATTAGCTTTTTAAGGAGCTGTTTTGATTTGCGCAAAGTGTTTAGTGATTTATTCTTCCAAACCTTTAGCTATGTTTTTCCACAAAAAAAGAAATCTTTATTTTACAATAACTGATTCTTTTTCTAGAATCCTAAAAAGCCGAAACCATTAGAAACAAATGAGTCTCCTGTAATGATTCCAGCAAATAACATAGATCTTAATGAAAAATGGAGACTTATTTTCCCATTTTCTGTAGTTTTTCTGCTATTTACTCTACAATGTGTGCAAAAGAAATGTAACATTTTGGAATCATGGTAAAGTTTTTACATTTTTCTGCAACAGACATAAAATAAGGACACTGACTTGCACAGACAGAGTACGTACAGAGTAAGTACACAGACTTACTTCACTGACTGAATTTGATGCTTTGTTCTGGATTAACCCTAAAGTTACGTTTACACCGCCCTCATCAATGCAAGTTCAGGTGGCTACCTCCAATTAGAAGTCTATGTTAATGTGTATTTCAGGCTCTAGTGTTCCTCGTGTCTCCTCACACACTTTAAGACTATTTTCGGCCTCTACAAACAAAATGCGCCGCCATTTAATGCACTTTGAAAGTAAAACCATGTCAAACTTTGACCAATTTGGGACTTGGATTTGGTAGCGATGTCTGGATGATGTCCCTTTGAATTCACGAAAGTGCCAGCCTGCTGGAAATACTAACAAAAAAGGATCATATTCCACATTATTCAGGTGATCAACCTATGTCATAATTCATTGTGAACTCACACACAAGGACAGTAATGATCTATCCTCAAGAGTGTTGTGTGATTTCCCATCAGGAGGGTGAAGACGGAGCACAGACGGATGTCAGATCCACCTTTATTTCATCACTGCTGTGTAAAATCGTCTGCCGCCGCCAAAGCTTCTCTCTCTTCTGCAATTTTTGTTATTAAATCTCATCGTTTTTCTCTGTAGCTCGTTAAAAAGATCGCCCACACAAACAAATGGGTTCTGGAAGCTGACATTTGGATAATTGTTTTTAATTTGTGCGCTGGCACACAGTCTATAAAAATGAAGAAAAATGCAATTGGGAAAAGCCATTTTCAATTTTTTGCTGGAAAAGAATCATAAAGTCGGCTCTTTATTCAGAACTCACCCCGGTTTTCTTCATTACTCTAGTCTAATTTTCTCTACACACTTAGAGGTTTGCATCATTTATTGTAACATTCAGATGCAGATATTTTAGCATCATTTAAACTCATTTTTTTAGACTACGTTACTTTTTTTTTCTTTGACTCATAGCATTTTATCTTCTGCAAAAGCGTCAGTTTCCAGGCACTTGTTGAGTTCATGGTAATAAATGTCTGATTACATATTAATTCCCAGAGTTTCTAAATGGACAGAGATGCAGCACTGATAAGTGAACCAAGGTGGACAGAACACGCTGCTTAATGCATAATTAAAATGTTGATTATCTCGATTTTATGTCACAGTGATTGAAGCAGATATTCAAATTACAGTTAAATAATGGAAAAAAGAATGGATTTTCACTTAGGTTAAAGATCTCCTCATCTCAGAGTTCAGCGACTTTTTCATTAATTGAAAACCACTTCCTTGAATACAATTAGTTGAAAAAGGAATAGACCCTTAATTTGGAACTAAGGGCCCGTAACTGTGGTCAGCAGTGAGACTAATGGCATTCTGCTGAAAGGGAACAGCCTGAAAAGTGGACCAAGAGTTGTTTGCCTAAAGTTCCCTCGGCGATCGGAGCATTGATCTTCAGCCGTAAACTTTCCAGCCTTGATTCAAAGACTAAAAGGGGACAAGAAGAGAAAGAAAAAAAAAAATCACAATTTTAGCTCCTAATAAAAAGTTGGGCAGCAGGGTAAGCTCTGCGCCTGAATAATTCACTTTAGCCAAACTGTTGCTTCAGGTTCCATTCATTTTTAATGCCGTCTTTTGATGTTGATTAATTAAGCAGTGCTAGCACTGCTGTTTCTTCACCGTAACACAAAAACACACCATTGCCTCTCCATCTTTTCCTCTTCTGCCTTGCCTGCATCCATCTAAACCCTAAAGCTTTTGTTTTTCCCTGCTTCTTCTTCATCTCATCACTTCACACACTCACATGAACTTGTGCGGGACGGAGAAGCAGGCGTGCGGCCTGAAAAGTCACTAAAAAGTGCTTCTTTTTGAAGGAGAACAGTGTGATGACGGACGAAGAAGACGCAAGAGGGGAAGCGGGAAAGGGATGCCTCTCAGCTAAAACAGAAGCAGATTGTGTGAGGGGGGAACAAGATGAGAGGAAGATGAGGGTATTGTTAAAGTCTGCACTGTAACAGCTTGGGGGTTTGATGTTAATGAGGACACATGCATGTGGAAGCCTGTGGTGGTACCGGTGTGCAGGCCAAGGCCGCGCTGATGTGTACATTTGTGCTTAAGCGTGAAGAGGCGTGCTGCTTTGCGGTGTGCAAGCAGTCTGTCTCTTTCATGTGTTTTTAACCAATGAAGGCAAGAGGAGCTTTGCAGCGGCCAATCAGAACACTGAGGTTTAAAAATAGTGTTTTGCTGACTGGATTTTTTAAGCAGTTCAGCGAGCAATCATCTTTGTAAATTTGCTCCTTAAAGACACTTTCAGAAAAAGAGATGACTTCCTCCGGCCAAAGAATGGAGCACAGATTAATAAACAGAAAAGCATGCCTTTCAGAGTGGCATATGGGATCAGTGGGAAAAAGCAAGTGAGAGATGTGGACAATATTTTCCACTTTCCTGGCCTGTTCCCTCATATCCCTGAACACTCACACACATACAGAGTGAGTAACTTGATTTTCTCCTGATAATGAGTTATCTGTGTGAGAGAAGGCCAGTGGCTATAATGGCGTAGTCTATAAATACCTGTCCAAAAAGCCTCCTGTCATGTTACATTGATCTGAGCGTTATGGTGTAAGTCGCTGATTCCATTAGGATTTCTGTTACATAGCTAAGCTTTTATAATAAGGTAAGCAGGAATAAAAAAAGAAAGCCCTTTAGTGTGTCCAGCCAAAATAGAACACAGTACATGATGAAAGGTTATTAGATTAACGTAGCAGAGTCTCACACTTCCTCTAATTCTTTTATTAAACTTTTTTTGATGTTACACTCTTGGAGGTTTCAAAAGGGAAAATTAGGGTAAAGTAATACTGATGACTTTGAATCAATGCATTAAATGCTGCAAATTTTCCTGTGTGAGTCCATTTATTTCAAAGGGTATTGGCGTGGAGTTTTTTTTTTTTAAAGTAAAATGAGTTTGTTTCTCAATGCAGTCTGCTTTGTTCAGAAACTGCTGGAAGTTTAGTGGACCCGGTTAATAAAATGCTTGTGCATTTTGTGGTGCGAGCACCAAATTTGGCTGAAAAGCACGTTAGCCAAGAGAAAATCCAAGATCTTAAAATATGTATATTATACATATAAAAGTATTCTGTAGGTACCCCTCCAGTTTAAAGACTGCATGTTGTGCATAAACAGCCCATATAGTTGAGACTGGGGCAGATAGACATTGACTATTTTTATAACAATTGAGTGTATTGTCGCCATATTTATAAAAAGTCATTTTGTATTTTTCTCATGGGTAATGTGCTTTTCTGAAAGAGGGGATCCTAAGGTAGATTCATGAGGATTTTGGTGCTTGTACCACAAAAGGGGTCGCTTTCTTCAAGTGGATCCCACCCAGCCTCTATCAGAAGGACTCAGGCACCCCCGTGACAACGTACGCCACATGTCCTTGTCCACCCGCCGGACAGGGACTCAGCGTGGGCTCTTACCTCGCCGTTACTGAGGAAATCATGGTTAGTGTGGGGTTATGGACCCAGGACATTTGTTTTTTTTTTTGTTGGGTTCCACTTCCTGTTTTATTTTGTTGCTGGTTGTTACTTCCTGTGTTCTCTCCCTCCTTATTGGCACACCTGTTTCCATTTACCTCATCCCCTCCTCCTGTTATAAGTCTTCGTCTCCCCTGCACTGGTTGTCGGATGGTCTTTTGTACCTTCATGAGTTTGTGTTCAGTTTCTTGT
>BSAI01000115.1:10213235-10246192 GCA_036245035.1 Adrianichthys oophorus | reverse complement strand
GTCCTGAGAAAAATGCACACAGAGCTGACTGGTGGAACATCTTCACACTGAAAAAGTGCCTCGAGTATCCTCCGTCTTTGTGTAACCTGTTGATAAGGGTCGCAGGAGATGATGAGAAAATGAACAGGTTACTGTTGAAACAAACTGGCGCTGTGCAGAGCTAGGCCACTGAAAATGCCACAAATGTAGAAAGTAAGAGAAACTGATAAAAATCGACCCCCCCCCCAAAAAAAAGGTGGAGGTTTCTATTGTAATTTTGAATTTTGAGTGCTACCACTTAATCTTCAAACTTTGTTTTAGCTTTTATATCAGGCTAAAAGACATCCCATTTAAATTGTCTATGATCTTTCATTGATAACGTTTTTTATCAAGGTGCCAATTTGGTAGACTTTGTGTCATCTAATCCTTATGTCACTGCCAAATCCGAGTCCCTGATTTGTCAAATTTCAGCCTGGTTTAACTTTTAATGTGCATTCAATGGACACGTGTATATAGAGCCCAAAAACGTTCAGAGAAACTTGTGTAGCCATTGGTGAACGCCAGAGTTTTACGTGGAAGCCTGAAACACACGTTTAGCCATGTTTACATAGACTTTTTGATTGGAAATGGCCGTTTAAGCATGCGTGGCTGAGAGCAATATGAACATAGCTTTTCTCACATTTCAGTTTAAAACCGAGAATTGCGGCATCCCTAGAATGTATAATAAAGTAAACTTGTGTTGAAATGCAAGAATGCATTAAATGCATTCAAAGTTTTCATGGGCAGAGAAAATAGTCAATTATCACATAACCTGGTTTTGTTTGCAGTTCAAATTGTTGTTGCTTTTTTTTCAAGATTATATTATATTATATTATACAATTTACATTGTATTTTGGTAGAATTTAGATAATCAAGAAAAGAATTGAAATACCATTAGTTTTGTTATTTATTCATTTTTTTAAGTAAAAAGGTGCAACAACTGTAACTGCAACAGTCCTGTTTTTAATTCTTAAAATTAAAAATTAAGTATAATATAAAAATATAAAAATTATTATAATAAATTAATTCTTAATTCTTAATTGTTTCTGTAATGACAAATAATTACTGGCTTGTGTTTGGTAGCCTGGAGCTGTTTTTTTTTTTTTTAAATATAGATATCACTATAGTTAAAATATAATTTGTAAACATTTGCAGGAAACAATGCAGCTGTTTTTACACTTCAAAATAAATTTGGGTCCCCCTGAAGCTTGATGGCTTCAGGACAGGAAAAAACTCATGTTTAGCTCAGTGTTGTGTCTTTAAAAAACTTTATAAAAGTACAGTTTTCTGAACAAACTCAAGAAGATCTTCATAAAAGCTGCAGCCCTGGTATAGATGTTGGAAATTCACAAGGGAATATTTTTAATAAAACAAAGCTTGGTTTATGAAAGCATTAGCATTTTACCTCGCTCAAATTAAAAGACAAGTAAGGTTAAAAAAAAGAATAATCACAAGAAGGGGAAAAAAAGTTATGAAAGATAAAAGCTGGAAAGATGAAAAAGAGAGCAGGTAGTACCTTCGCTTCTTAATCTGTCACTTTGAGTTTGTGGATTTTTAGATTTGGCATCTTTCAGACAAAGAAATGAGAAGAAGTTGGAGAAAAGAAGAAGCGGAGGGATTCTGTTTTGATGCAGAGCTCTGCACCTGGGGACTTGCATGGAAGCCATCTTTGGAAAGCCTTTTTGAGTGTGAGTGAAAGCCTGTCAGAGGAAAACACTCAGCTTTGTGAGGGTGTGCGCTCACATGGTTGTGTAACTCGTGCATGAGTGTGCGCACGGATGTTTCTATTCCTGTATTTATTGTGTGTGTGAAAGAGAAAGATAAAGTTTGTGTGGGAGATTGAGAAAGAGAAATTGAAAGGCAGAGCAAAGGAGATCACCAGATAGAGAGAAAGGTGAGGAACAAGAGAGATAAAGTGATGGAAATGGCCAGCTTTAGAAACCCGAAAAGATGGAGAAAGTGATAGACGAGGGGTACCAAGAGAGAAAGGACCTTTGGGAGCCGTTAATTCAAGGACCGGCTAATGCACACATTCATGAAGACCTCCAGCTTCATCTCCAACTACAAAGGAGTCTGCTCTGCTTTCCTCCAAGGATGCCCAGCAGCGCCCCTAACTTCCTGTGTTTTCTTTTATTCATTCCCTCCACTTCCCACTTCCCGTGTCACTTGCTTTCCCGCTTCTGTACACCTCTTAATCCATACTTCGCTCTTCCGATGAATTGGCAGCCATGTTTATCGTATTTTTTTCATTTGCCTCTCATCTACACTTTTTTCTTTTTCACCCTTTTTTCTGCTGCTTTGCCCTGTCTTCTCCCACTCAGTGTCAGTTTATCAGGGTCTCGCCTCGTTTGGATTTGGACTGTTTGCAGTGTAAAACATCTCGCTGATCGCTGTGTGTAGTGCTGGGTATCGGAGTTAATGACTGTTTACTTTGCTGCAATTCCACATTGACTCGCTGAACTTAATTCCCAATATACAGTCCTGCCATTCAACAAAAGCTTTCATTGACCTTAGAATTTGCTCAGCGTTTTGGCATCTGTTGTTGTGACACTTTGGAAGATAAATTGATGTTTTGCAAAGTTTGAGGAGATTCTCATCATTTTTCATTACAAATCTATCATCCATCTCAAAGCCAAATCCATGAAGAGATAGTTTGGAGTGAAAGCGCTTTGTTCTTTCAGACTCAATAATGAACTTAAACACCAGGCAGGAGCCAAGCCATTTCTTCACATCATTGCTCAACCCGACCAAAGCTCCTGAGGCTAAATGAAAGCAAATCTCTAAAGAAAAAAAAAAAAAAAAAAAGTCTTGTAAAGAGAATCTTAAATGTTTACCAAGCCGATGATGATTTCAGGGCATAATGTTTGGCATGTCAAAAAATGATGTTTCTCCAATCTAATGCTTTGGTAACCACTATCTGAACACATTAGTACATTAGTAAAACTGTTCAGAAAGATTAAGACACCTACCATGCTTAGTCATGGTTTAAGAAAAGTCATGGTTTGGTTTGACAGACATTTGGTAATAGTAAAAAGTCTTCAGTTTTACCATGGTCCAGGTGAATACTCAATTCGGATTGGCTGCAGGGTGTGGAATAAAAAAAGTAATAATAGATAGTGAAAACGTACATCTAGAGAAGAAGTTTTATAAATAAAACAAGTGATATTATAGCTTTCTTTAACCTGTTTGGTTAATTTGATCTTTTTAAAGACTGAGATGAAGCAGAAGAGAAAGAGAACAGAATCTAAAAAGGAAGAAATAAGACATGAGGAGGAATTGAACTATTTAGGCTTTGTTTTTTTGAAACAAACTTTTGCTTCATCATCTGAACAAAAACAAGGGGTATGAGGATAACCTATCATGACGATCATATGACAGGTTACTTTGCATCCATTTTCTTTGCAGTCGAGGTCAGTAAAGGCTCAGTAGCCATTACCACGACAAAGTGTTGCACCACGCATCAATTAGTCCACTTTTTGTAGAAAAAAAAAAAAAAAGATTTACAACTAAAAATAACAAGATTAAAGAACAAACACAATTATTGAATACATATTATTTGCTAAGTGACCATGGTATTACCCGGATAATGCCCTTCAAAGAGTGCGTTATCAGAAATTAAAGGTCTTCATGGAAGCAATTTTGTGTTCACTGTTAATTTCTGATAGTGCAAACTTCGTCAGGCATTATCCCTTATGTAAACAAAATGTAAAAAAAAGAAAGCAAAAGATGCGGAAAGTTTATAAAATTGACTGATTTAGGTAATTTCTTAATTTTATGTACCAGAATCTTTATCAAAGAAAATCAAGCCATACATCAGTGTCGTTGCCTTCTGGTTGCATTCCAAGCACTGAAAACTACACACCAACTGGCGACTATTGATGACATCATCAAGCGGTAATAACGTCAACATTTGAAGACACTATTTTTTACATATTTCTCCGCTTGGAGCGATAAATGCAGGGATAGGGAGAGGCCGTAAGGGTAGGGAAGCAATTCAAATTCAGTGGTAGTCTCTCCAGCGTGTCCTGAGTCAACCTTGGGGTCTCCGTCCAGTGGGACATGACCAGAACATCTCCCCAGGGAGGTGTCCAGGAGGTATCTGGACCAGATGCCCGAGACAACTCAACTGGCTCCTCTTGGAGAGAAAAAAAAACAACAGCAAAGAAACAGCGTCTTAACGCCATCAACAGAAAAGAAGATTAAGTACCATGGTGAGGTCTGCTTTGCTGCAACCAAATATAAACATCACAAAAGTGTTTTTAAGCAACAGCAGAGTATATTGGTAAATAAACACAAAATTCTTGTCAATAATTTCTAAATAAATGGTGATCCCAAGCTTGATAAAGAATTGCAGTGTCTTAAAATGAAGATATTTAAATGCACTTTGACCTTGATGAAAATGAATGAATGATGAAAAAAATGACAAATATCTTCTTTCGTGTATTCTTCAAGTTTTTTTGTGGTTTTGTTGGTTTTCCTTATTTAAAATAATAATTTCTGGGTTTTTTTGCCAACTATCTGTCAAATGAAGAGAGCCCCGTGTTTGGAACGAGCAGATGTCAAATCACATTAGCGGCAGTTTCCATTTCTGAATCAGAACCTTGTTTTTAACTAGTCAAAAACTTTGACCAAAAATCTGTGTAACAAATTCAAACTTTGTCCGTCTCAGCTAGTGGAATAGCTAGTTAATAATTTTCCTAATCTCTGCCACACAGTGCCTAATGTGGCACAACATAACAACAATAGCTTTTAGTCATTCTGTGTTTGGAGAAATTCCTTGTATGTCGACAGCCAAAGTAAATGCAAATTTCCCTCCTTTGGATTTTTGTCCAGTCACGTAGCTGCAAATGTACCTGCCGATTAACCTGATTTAGATTCTAAGCATCCCCCCATAATGTATGCCCATTCTAATTTATTTGAACCTCGGTGTTTCCTTCTGCATCTCTAATTCCCATCACTCTGTTATCCTTTTCTTCCCTTTGACAGACCTCTGCTTTTCTTGTTAATCCTAAACCGGGTGGAGAAAGCGTTTTCTTCTTCTCTCCCCCCGGCCTCTTATTCTTTTATTCGCTCCCTAAATCTGAGGCTTCCTTTGCCCTTCGAAGATCCTCCAGCAGAAACTGCAAAGACACACAAATGAATCACTCGAAGGAGGATGCTGTAAATATGCGTGTTTTACAGATGCACCAGCACGCATGATTCCTCAAATGAGTTTCTCGCCGAAGAATCCGTCCAAATGCCTGCCTCGTCCAAGACATTCCAAGCCAAGTCCGGCCCAGCGCCACTCCAATTCCTAGCGGCATCATCCAGTCCTGCTCCTCTTTCACCGTCAGAGCATGACAAGAGCCAATCAGATTAGCGGTGGAAATGGAAATTGGAGAAGGTTTGGCAGCGAGTCATCAAGCCTGCTTTTACCCTTTCATGTTCCTCCTTCTCTTGTGCTCTTCTTCATACACAGCCTCGCATATGCATACACAACAGCCCACATATACACACATGCAGAGGACAAGAAAGAGGGTTGCCCCAGGAGACAGAGGCCTGGGTGAAAGAAGGATGCTGGCAGCAAAAGGGCCTGACCCATCTTTTGGCTCCCGACACTCTCTCACCCCCCTCTAATGCACTGAAAGGAGCAGTTCAACAATGCAGGGCAAAGCATTCTGGGTGATCCCTGGACCCCTGCACGTGCCTTCATTGGGTGAGAAGAGTTAGCCCGTGCATTTGTGCGAATGTTGGTGTGTTTGTGTGAAAAGTGGCAGGGAACTTAAGCCGTGGGATCCGCTTCCCTGAAAACAAAGATGGGTAGAAGGAAAAAAAAAGGGAAAGAAAGCCCTCTGTCCTTAAATTCCCCTCCCTCTACATTAGGGCTTCAGTCATTACCAGCAATTTATATGCAAACAGAGTCATAATCACGTAAATTAAGAACCCCTTTCTGAGATGTCCAGCGGAAGATGATGAATGGCAACAATGGGCTGCGGGAGTCAGAGGAAATGATTAGAAACCTTAACTGAACACTGACAGCTCCTCTGCTCCAGGAGGGGGGCCACACTGCTGACACCTGTCCGGTCTGCTTAACGCCCACGTGCAAGGCTGATCTGGGAACAGGGGCATGCGGCTTCTGCCCTCTCCTTTCTCATCTCTACAAAATAAATACATCTTTTCCCGCTTTCCACCTCACCTTTTGCAAGCAGGGCGGCTGCAATCAGTCAAAGCCCAGGAAACAATAAGAGTTTTGCCACCAAATCCATACAGGAGATGAGGGCTGTATGTAAATCTAGATCAGATCTGCCAGCTCAGAGTCTCGCCTGTGTCACAAATCGATACAGCATCTGCGTTATATTAATAACCCCAAACGATCCTGTGCTCCGTCAGCCTTTTATCAAACACCTCTGTGAGCAAAACGGTCTCTAAACTATCGTTTCTCCTCCTCTCTCTCCCTTCCAGTCTTTTAATCAGCAACTCCATGATTTTTTTTTATTAGATGGATGATATATTTTGTTCTTTAAGGACCTTACCAAACATTTTTTAGATTGCCGTCTGATTCTGTCGAAGACTTACAAGTCAATTTGCAAACATGCGGCTTATTATTCCAAACCTTTGTGCGTTTGTGCAGGAACCTTTGCGACATCCTGTTTTAGCAAAGTGTTTTCCAAACCGCCCGTGATAAACTGATGGAAATTCTATGCATTTTTTATCAAAGAAGTGAATTAAATCGGTCACACATAAATGCTGTTGAACTGTAAAGGCAGTGAAGGACCGTGCAGTCATGCAGCGCTGCCGCTCAAGCTTTTCACAAGGTTATAGGTCAACACAGTCTGCCAGCGGCTGCACAAACTGTGAACCATTGATTTTTGTCCTCGGACAACAAATTTACCAACTTTTCATGTAAATTAACATAAAATCTATTAAATAAAACAAATGCATAAAATGATTACTTAAGGTACTTGGAGTGGTGTTTTTTTTATGTATTTATTGTTTTTTTTCCACCTATGTATCACATTTACTGACTGTCTAAACACTGACTAAAAATAATACTTGTTTATCAAAGTTAACTCTTAAGTTTTGGGGTACAGGAAGGAATCTTAAAAATGAAAGTAAAATTTGAGATTAACCTCCAAGCATTGACCATCTTTGTGTGTTAAATATGAGCTAATAAGGTGGCTGTACGAGCCTTAAGGGAACTGCAAGACACAACTATGCTTTCCTTAAGATGCGGCCGCTGCACCTGCATGGGTCAACCCCTGTATGGGCGCATGTGGCTAAAGCTTTTAATAGTTGGTAATTTTTTTTCTGTACCTGAATCCATGCAAACTTAAGAACGAAAACACAAAAACTTTCTAAAACCTTCATATTTCTTGGTATATTACCTTTATACAAAACTGGCTCAAGTCTGATGGCAAACCCATATCAGAGGCTGAACAACACATTCTGTCAGACCTAAAGCACATATTGGCACAAAATCAAACATAAGAAATGAGACTTCAGACTATTAGGCTGTAAAAATGCCACAAGTGTTACAATAATGTGATCATTTTCACAATCACAATGAGGTGTAATTCATATCAAACATCCCTTTGAACCAGCGGGACAATTCTGGCTACACAAGTAAAACAGAAGCAACATTTTAAATATAAAAAGAAGGCAACAAATGGATGAAAAAAGAACAATAAAACAAATCAAACGTTCCTTTAAAACATTTGTAGATATCTCGCAGATGTATGAACCAAGCTGCTCTGCCAAAAAAGATGGCTCTCACAAGATTTTAATGGCATCAGCACGATTTTAAGGTGAAACAACATGGAACCCATGAGGGATAATAATATAAAAATGGCTTCCCTCGCTCATGCATTAGGTCCAGCTGGGCGCCACCTTAATTCCAGGCTGTGTGTAGGCATTTAGAGGTGGGAGCACTGAGGAACCGGCATGGGACCTGTTCCTGAAGCCCACAGTTTAACCGTATGGGGCGCGCATTGAAATGCTGGCGGTGTGGAGACAAAAATGGGGAGGAGTTTTGAGTTCACAAGTGTTGAATGACATCCATGTGACTGCCAGTTAAAGTCCAGATTTTACTGAGACTACAGAGTGTGCTAAAGCAATACATGTGTGATTTCAAGTAATTTTATATCTTTAAAGTCCCACTCCAATCATCTTTTGATCAATTTTCAAAGCCTTTCCAGTGGTTTTTTCATTATGATCATGCTATTTTAGCCAAAATCAGAAAACCCGTGTCATTTCTCTAAAACATAGTTTCTGCAGAGCTGCAGTAATTCATTAGAAATTCACCTCTGAGTTTGTTGTGAGTTTGTTCGCACTCTTTCCTGCTAGCTTACAGCCCCTCACAACCCCAACCTAGCGAGCTCATGGCCCGCTGACACCTATGTCACTAACACATTTTTTTAAACTGCATTTTTTCGTCTGCTCCTGATTCACAATGATTTGAATAACGAAATACTCAGAAATGCTATTTTGACCAGAATTTTCCTTATATGGCCTCCAACATCAGAAAAATGCCACAAGAACACGTTAAAAACACCATTGTCATTAGAGTCGGAACATGTTACAAATACTTCAGAAAGAAAGAATTGATGTTGATGAGAATCAGAAACCATAAATATAAAAATTATTTCAGGTCATTTCAGCTTCTGACCTTCACTTAAACAGTTTATTAGATTTTCTCATTTGAAATTCTCATTTGTATCAGTTGCATGATAGAAACATCACCAGCCCACACTTGTTTTTTTTTTTTTTTTGCTCTGTAACTCCTCCTGGCATTTTTTCGCTCTATTCACGCTTGGCTCAGTCACACATTGCAGGGACTTGGTAGCAGGCAGCTGGCAGAGTGAAGTCTGCACACGGTCCCATCCAAGTGGTTTAGAAATCTGACAAACAGCTCCTCTGGGTAATGTTTAAATGACTGCAGGGCTTCAGGGTATGGCAGGAAGGAGCTGAACTGTTGGAGTACCTATAAAAATGTGTGTAAATTATAACAATAGCAATACAATAAAATCCTAATGTTGACATTAAGGGATCAAACAAGGAGGTTTTCTTTGGGCTGCTAACCTGTGAAGTTTAATTTTTAAAAGAATGTTGGAGGAATTTCTGAGTTTGAAACATAAAATAAATGATTGTGTTAGCTATATTATATAAGATCACTTCTTCCCACTCGCTCTCGCACTTTATGTGCACTTTACTTTGACTTTATATGATAATTACTATATTTAATTGATCTAATGTGACTTGTGTGTACTGTATGCATTACTAATTATGATTAATTACACTCTTAAGAAGATGGCATCATCTTTCTTTGGTTTCTAATCGATGTATTACTTGATATCTGAAATGGGTTTGAATGATCTGTTTTGTCATTCTTTTCTTAATTGTTTGGTTCCATTATTTTAATGCTTGAGCTAAACCAATAAATCCAATCAAATTAATAAAACCTGCATTTGATAATTGAAGCTCAAATGTTAGCACTTAATACTCAACTTTATTGGCCGTTAAAGCAAATGATCTGTTTGGGACAATAGGGTTCCTGCGAGTTGAAAATACGAGATGTAGTGCAGAAATATTTTATTTGAATCGACATGAAAAAGAAGTTTTAGACTCGACAGAAGCTGAGATTGAGGGGAGAATGTCAAAAGCAAGGAAGCACAGAGGTAAAAAAAAAAAAAAGACAGGGAGAAAGGAATGGAGGAAAAGAAGTTCAAAGACAGAGGTGAGAGGTTTGCTAACTCCAAGCTTTAGGACTCTCATTAGCAACATCGATTTATGGCTTTTCAGGTCTTTAACGGTCAAATCTCAGAGACAAACACTCTCCTACGCTGATCCCAAAGCATTCAGGCGGCTCCTCAGCATTCACGTCTGCTCGGGGTGGTGTGGTGGTCCAGGCCATTCTCCTCACACGTCATTGAAAACGCTGCGCCGTAAATAGCGGCCTATGCATTTTTAATTGCTCACTGCACTGATGCCCCTAGAGCACTGTCTGCCAATAATGACGAACCAGACTTGGGGTTGATTTCCTTTTTGTTTGGTGATTATCAGAAATTCAATATGAAATATTTGTTTACTTGAAAGGGTTTTGTTTTGTCATGTAGTGTTTGAACAAAAGTTTTTATTGTTTTTGACACAGTGTATATACAAATGTGTTATCTAAATAATCAAAAACTGAATGCAAGGCAATAATATTTCTTAAAATAACTACTATTTTTTTTCTTTAGTTAACAAATTCGACGCAGTATCGGACCACGAAGACACAAAAATAAATGAGAAAGAGTAATAAAATGAGAAAAAAAGTTGTGAAACTGACTGAAAAGTCAACAATTTATAAGAATAAAGTCTTAAAATTATAAGAAAAAAAGGAAAAATGTTATAGAAATAAACTCACAATTACTTTACAAGAGTAAAACCATACATTTATTATTTAAAAGTCATTATTTTACAAAGAAAAAATCATCCTTCAACAAAAATCTGTTGTATTTTTCTGAAAGTAAAGTTATACTTTACAAGAAAAAGTAAAGCAGATTCAGCAAGTTTCTTGACCAATCTCATATCCCATAAAATAAACAGGTAAAGTTTGATTCTTTATTGAAACATTTTAAAAGCTAAATGTTATAGTTTGTTTGAAAAAGTTTTCTTTGCAAATTTATGACTTTCGAAGCATAAATGACCAATTTTATTGTTACATTGTTTTACATAAGTTATGGCATATTTATGATCACTGTTCGACTATGTCCTCAATTGTATGCGTTTATTTTTCTTCTTTTATGGTGTAGTGAAACAACAATGAAGCTACAAAGGAAAGTAAGATGTGGATTGTACAAATGCAATTGTGAAAAAACTCATCCACACATCCCTTAGATTTCCTGATTGCCTTTCGAGACTTTTTAAAAATTCTTTAGACATCAGCATAGTTATAGTCATGAGACTGTAAGTGTTGCTTTGCAGATAAAACCTCACCATTCATTCATTCATTCATTTTCCAAACCGCTTGTTCCCTTTCGGGGTCACGGGGTTGCCGGAGCCTAACCCGGCTACTCATGGGCGAAGGCAGGGGATACCCCTGGACTGGTCGCCAGTCTGTCTCAGGGGCCAAAACCTCACCAATGTCTCCGCATCTTCTGTGCAGATCTGTCTTTGGTTAAAAACATTCCTTATGTGTCTGTATGTTTTTTATTTATCAAGTTTTAGATCTGTTAGATCTTTTTAAAATCCTGCAAGTTTTTCTTTGTGTTCCATTTTTATTTTAGTCTTTCCAAAAGAGAATCTTCAAATTATTTCAAACAGGTCTTTTACAAAAGTTTGAAAAAAAAAAAAGTTTTCCTTTGTAAGTTGGTGTGAAGTGGCGGGATAAGCAAACAGCATCATTTTAATTTTCCGCATTTCCACAGGATTGAAAAAGCTTCAAAAGTAAGGACATTTTTCCCTGGAAATGTTTATCCCACAAAAACTTTGTTTTCTGAAAAAGGCTTCAGTTTTTTTCCCCTTCACTTGTCTTGTTCGTTTGAAATTTTCAGGAAACATTTCAAAGATTTCGCTCCTCAGGAATCACCTTGCAGGTGTGGAAAAAAAAACACAATTCTAAAGCCCTTTTGGTTGGTCCAATTAAATACAAATAAGCTGATGTCTTTACAAAAGGCAGCTAGCAGTAAAATGTTGACAAGAAGAGTAGCCTGGTAAAATGAGAGGATCTTTTATTTATTGTCTTCTTACCAAAAGGAAAATTATCATAAAGTTTAGGAGGAGGACCAGATTCTCCTCCATGTTGGCTTTGGACTCCACCAGCTGATCACCTCATTAACACATCACAGGTCAAAGCTGAGTCCCTTATTTGTTAACTTTTTATGAATTTTTCGCAGAGGTTCAGAAATTTGAACTCAGGAAACATTGCGCGAAAAGTTCTGCTGCTAACCCACTGCGTCCAACGCCGAAAATGCACCACAGGACCTTCTCAACACGTCTGTACATTGACTTAAAATTGAAACTGGAGGTCCCTGCCTTACAAATTGCACTCGGTGTGAATGCAGCTTGACAGTTACTTGCTTGAAGGCACTACTGCCAAAACCAACTCTGACAAGGAAGAAAAAACAATGAAGAGGAAGAAGACGACTAGCTAACTAGTACATGTTGCTAGTTAACAATCACCTGCTTGCATACCAATTAGTGTCTGTGACATCCTACTTGTGCTACATTTTCAGTTTTTTGTGATTCACTATTCCTCTGATATTTTACCTAATTTAAAAAGCAAACCTACTTTTTTGCTCTCTTCTTACATTTTCAGTTCCTTTTTAATCAGTCTGCATTCAAACTGTAGTGAAACGCACTTGAGTTCACATGCTAATACTTTAAACTGAGACCACATTTTTCTGTGGTTCTGTGAGCAAATTAGAGTACAGATGAGAATTCAGACTTACAAAACCTAGCAGAGTCTGAGTCAACAAACTGGGAGGTGGACCAAACAATTTCGTTCAGTTCAATTTTATTTATATAGCTCAAAATCACAACCATAGCTGTCTCAATGGGCTTCACACCAGTATTTATGCAAAGAACACATCTGGGTTTAGGAGGAGGTAATTAATTGTCATCCAGGTCTTGATGTCTCTAAGCAGGCATTAAGTTTCTCTATGTGGTCATTGTGGTTGGGTTTAATGGATAAATACAACGGTGTATCATCCACATAACAGTGAAAATTAATCCTGTGTTTTCTGATTATGTTTGGAGAGCATGTAAAGCATAAATAGGATGGGTTCTAGAACTGAGCCCTGTGGGACTCCGTAGCTAACTCAAGTGCAATGACAGGCATGTCCACTTACATTAACAAACTTGTACCTGTCAGATAAATAGGATTCAAACCAATGGAGGACAGATCCTCTGATCTCTCTGTCATGCTCTAGTCTCTGGAGTAAGATGCTGTGGTTTATAGTGTCAAAGGCTGCACTGAAGCCTAACAGAACTAGAATAGCAATTAGTCCTTTTTCTGTGGCCAACCATAACCACAACCACCTTGCAGCATGCCTCCGCCATACCAAAACAGCAAGTAAAAAGGGTCGTATCTGACGTTGATACAGTTGTTTAAAATTGGTCAGCAAAATATAAAGTTTGATTAAGTGAACTATCCCGACAAGGATTAAAAACCTCAGGATTTCCATAATTTCTGCCTTTAGTTGTTTTTCCCCACCCTCGTAATTCCTGGCCAATGACTGAAGAGATCTTTAACCATGTGGTTTTGTTTACAAGCTTTGATTCAAAACAGTCTGAATAATAATAATAATAATAACCTTAACCAAACACAAGGTTCAGGACTCGATTTGGACCAAATTAAGCAGACTCGGTCTGAACCAAACGATTTTACCAGTCTGAATACACCCATACAAAAGAAAAGTCAAAACTGTATTATTGGTTATTAACTTTGGCACAGTATATCGTCTCTTAAAGCTTTTTGCACAATAATTTAACAGTCATTGACACTTTTTATACATATTCTTGTAAATCTTGTAGATTTTAGTCTAATAATGTAATTTTGAGAGTAAATTTCAAGAATAAATTTTTTAACAGAAAGAAAAACCCTCAAAACATAACTTATATATCATGTTAGAGCTGAGCTTAAACTCAGTTGACGAATCAATATCTTGTAAAATCGAATAGTCATTACCAGAAGCAGTTTGTTTAGAGAGTCCAAACACACAAATCTTTCCAACAGCCTCTGATTAGATATTGTTGCAGACAAGAGGATTTCTCTTGCAAAGTATGCTGTCGAGCTTCTGTGCAGGTAATAGCTACTTCTCATTGATTGTTTTAGAGCGGCTAAAACAGCCTTTAACAAGAGTCAAAATGACAGAAAGCTCAGACAGACGCGTAATGTTCTGTGAAGCAGCTGCCTTGCTAATGTGACGCATTTGCAGGCCTTCACAGATCAGAAAAACACGACTGGCTTTGCACTGCAGAGACGTGCTCACGCTCTGCTTCATGCTCATGTACAGATTTGCATTAATGCATTTTAGCCTGAAAGTCACACTTCCACATCAGAGGGCATTTTTGCTGTTTTCTAACCAAATTTAATTAAAAAAAAAAAAAAGGATTTCATCTGGTATCAGAAAAGTTGGTATGGATTTCCATTTTCATGCACTCATTGGCTTTTCAGCACATTATCATTAAAGATGGAGTCTTCTTTCACCAGGAAAAGCAAATGGGACTATTTCTTGTAAAGGTTAGTGAAAAGTGGGAATACAAAAATAAAAATTATCAGCAGTGTCAAAACTGAAAAGAGGAAGCTTGTGCTGCAAAATTGTTTTTTTTTGTTTTTGTTTTTTTACTGTTTTTTGAAGAAAACATTTTTTGTCATATTTCTTAATAAACTGCATATTCTGGGATTTGGACAACGTAAAAGTAAGGAGCTCTTTTTTGACATAAACCCACTAACGAACCCAAAACTCACCATGGGTGCAGGACGTTGCATGAAGTTACAGTACATCCACACACTCACGCACACTCTAACAGAGTGCAGGTAGATGACAGCTGCTCCTGGCAGAAGGGGTTTGATAGTGTACGTGTGTGTGCGTGTGCGTGCGTGCGTGCGTGCGTGTGTGTGTGTGTGCTGGTTTGGTGAAGCTCTGTTTTCCCTAAAGTGGTAGACGGCTCTGACTTGAAGGTCTGGAGGAAGACTGGAGTGGTGGCTCCCAGCGGAGCGATGCCTGTACTCCATTCACTCTCCCCTTTGTCTTCCCCTCCATTTGCTGCCCTGTTTCCTTCCTCTTCCTCCTCTCCCTTTTTTTATATTTGCACCTTCTCCATTTATCTCGCACCTCATCTCTCCCAAACCAACATGTCGTACTCTCCTGAGAGTACTTTCATTGGCTAATTTTCCTACCCTTCTCCTTGAATATGTGAGTGCCGGAGACTAGCAGAGGCTGACAGGATTGGGTTGGCTTGAACTTGGTAACCTTGCTGCACTGCAGATGTGCTCCATTACTCTCTAATATAATTACAACTTCAGAGTTTGCGTTTTCTTTATTGATTCCACGTTTGACCAGACATATCACACCATCTCCGATAGTCCGCTTCATTAAAAAAAAAACGCTTCTTTAAATGTTTTAGGGCAGAGTAAATGGAGCAAACCGTAAATTTGTGTAATAAAAGCTTCAAAAGAATTGTTTCTATACGTTATTTGCCACATCTGTTTTTTCACTAAGGAAAGACTACTGAAGAAACATACTGCGGTTCATTCTCTGAGAAATTAAGCGTAGGAGCACGTGCAAAATATTGATACACACTTCTCTGACCACTATATGAGGCTCATGTTCAATTGCTTCTTCACACAAATAGCTAATCCTGATGGCAACAACTCAATGCAGTGTTTAAAAAATGATAAAGATGAACTGTATGGTTTAGGTCAAGCCTCAGAATAGAAAAGAAAAATAGGTGTTAGAGGCTTTAAGCTTAATTGTTTGCGCCAGATGACTGTATTTTAGGCCTTAGTCACATGCACCCTTACAGAGGTTGACTTGTACGGGTGCTGCAGGTTTTCAGGTAGTCTGGGCTGCAGAGGGTTGCAGAGAAGAGCAGTTGTATATTAGGGAAGCACAGGTGTGTCTTGCAATTCCCTTGTGCCCCTTATGGCCACCTCAAGGGACGCCGTGAAAATGGAATGCACCATTTTCCTGCATGTGGTGAATGTATTGTGAAGTGCACAATGATGTACGGGTGATGCTGTTGTATGGTACCGTCACAGTGTAGTCATTAGTAAGGTGCAAGTGCTGGCGCAGGCATTGGTTGTGCAGGTAATACATAAGTGTCCATAGGAAGCCCAGACAAACAACACTCTGATAGTCCAATTCCCTCATTTTTAACAGTCATGCTACACATGAAGAGTCCGCACTTATCACGTGAACAGCAGGAATGGGCTTATCACGAAAAACTCACCCATTGACTGTATACGAACTGAGTAATCCCTCCCCCCTCACGCTCCAAACAGGAAGTACCCGCTGGCTCCAAGAAGCCAAAATTCCATTGTCCCGAATCTGCTTTCAATGGAAGTGTCAATGTTTAAAAAATGATCAGAATCAGAATATCTTATGCTATTATTGGTGAGTGTCGCCTTCACCAAAATAGGAAAAATATGCATATATTAAAAACTCACTCCCATCATTTTTTATTTATTGTAAAAGTGGACTTTTAATTATGATTGTGCTGTTTTTAGCCAAAATAAAAATCCTGTTGTTTTATAAAACATTGTTTCTCCAGAGCGGTTGTGGTTTATTAAGCAAGCCTAAGTAAGCCTGCCCCCACTTCCCATCGCCCATCTGCAATACCGGAGCTATCCAGCCGTACAGTTTTGAACCGGATGCCAGCTCGGATGAGGAAAACAGACGTCGTCCACACGAGGATGCAGTAGAATGGAATGAAGCAGGGTTGCTTGTGGCCCGCCCAGCGTAGCTTTTTCCTCACAACTACAAGCTTTTTTAAACAGCTTTTTTTGTCTGCTATAAATGGACAACAATTTAAATAAAGAAATACTCAGAAATGCAATTTTAATCTTAATTTTCTCGAAATACGTCCTCCATAATCATGCTACAAGAGCATTTTTAAAACACAATTATCATCGGAGTGGGACTTTGAACAGAAAGAAAATGAAACAAAGCATAAAAAACAACAAGCACAATTGCCCTCTTGGTACACATATAGACAGTTATTAACTATGCATCAGTCTGATAGCAGAGGGGAAAAAGATTTTCTTGTGGGGAGAGGTTCTGGTCTGGAAAGACCATAGTCTCCTCCCCGAGGGGAGAAGAACAAACAGTTTGTGTTCCGGTTTAAAAAGCTTTAAAAAGCAGAAAAATCACTTTTTAAAAAAATTTTTTTTTAATTTAAATCTATCAGAACTGGCTCCCTAACCAAAACCTATAAGGTAATTCTAACTATAACCTAAAACCAAAATTTGATGTAAAAAAAGACAACCGTTAAAATAGACCTCATAGTGTTGGTGTTCTATTGGGAGTTGGTTCCCTAAAGTATACGTATACAAGTACACACACACACAGAAGTTCAAAAGCATGAAACAATCCGTTTCCGTGGGTGTCATCACTTTCCTTGTAGTTTGAGACATCCCCGCTCACATTAAACTGAAATATGGAGCTGGATTTCAAACACCAAATGAGATAGTAAGACGCCCTGAACACGACACACTGTTTTAAACAAGCTAATTAGACAGATCACGGCTCGCTGAAGTAAGAGAGGCCTTCTCTGAGACGAAAATGATTTAATAAAAATTCCTCAATGAGATAAAACAGCTTGCTTCTGCGCTCTTTGTCTAATTCACATCTGATCAGGGATATAAGTACCAGAGCTCACCGCTGAGCTTTGGAGGACCCCTCCACAGAATTGCTTTTCGTTTGACTCATCACTCTGGCATCGTTTTCTCCACACAATTTCTGTCAATAAAGTACAGAGCTATTTAGTTACAGTGGCATGGGAACTCTAAATTGACTCAGAGACGATTTTTTAACTTCTGGAGTGTGTGTATCCTTCCTTGTGTCTGACGCACACCGTCTGCTCTCCGTCTGTGATAAAAAGCTGCATTACAGTGAGGAGCTATCATTTTTCAATAGACAAGCCCATTTCCTTGTCTTTTTTCTACCTTTTTCTTCTGTTTGCTGTCCATTAAATAGAAAGTGATTCAGTTACACTGATAAGGAAACTTTAAACTGGTGGGGGAAGATGGGAGAGAGTGCCTTTTTGTCCCTAATGCATTTGGTTGTCAATGTTTTTCTCATTTTCTTCTTATTTGCGCTGAATTTTTCTTTACATGGTAAGATTGAGTCGTCTTTTGATTATGTGTTAAATGCAAGGTTTTCACATTTATGTTTCTTTCCTCAACAGATTTGTTTACAGTAAGAGGCTAACCAAGTCTGGGCCTTTAGGAATTCAGGTCTCTGACATCAAAATAATCAGAACACTGCAAAAACAGCCCCCACTGGAAATGAATCGATCACTTAAAAATTGAACTTTTTTCTTTAAATAAGCTTCAAAAAATCTGCCAATTGTTTATGAAAAAGAATCTTTTACTTTTTTACTTTCATAGATTCCATTTTTGCAGTGTACATACTTTTTTGTTTTTTTTTTTAAAAAACATGCAAAAGTCCATAATTTCCATCTACAAACGGAAATTTCCACTTTGCTGTTCTGTTATTATTATACTATTTCTATTGTAAGTTTGGGGAAAGTGGATTTGGTTTACCAATTTAAAACATTTAAAGATCTTTTGGTTATGACTTTAAACTTGAATCCTTTGTCACATGCAAGTTTTTGTTGTTTTTTTTGCCCGGGGAGGTTTCGTAGAGAGGAGCGGCCACATCTTAAGGGGAGCACAGGGGTGTTTTATTTCTTGCAGTTCCCTTGAGGTTTGTGCAACCACACGGAACGTACCATTGTGCGTGTGGTGTCTCGTGAAATATTTGTAAGAATAATAGAAGTTACACGCAGTTATGACTTAAAGGTGATGCTGGTGGGCAGTGCAGGGTTTGTGATAGTTGAAGAAATGAAAGCTCTTCACTTCACCCTTACGTGTTGTATATGCGCTCACTACGACCTGTCGCCTGCAGCATGCCTGCAGAAAAAAATGTGCACGAACATTTTCACTCTATGGGCTCACCAAGCGATCTACAACTTTGATATTTTGTGCAGGTCATCTCCATACAGATTTTTTACCCACAGACAGCTTGTATCCACCTGTATGGCCTAAGGCTTTACTGCAGACAAAAAAAACAAACAAAACCCAAAATGCTTCATTGTTTTCTTCGCTTCCTTTTCAATCCTCTTCCCTTTTGACTGTATTAATAAGAAAATCTTTAAACGATCAAACTCCTTTATGTCTTCAGGTCTTAGCTCTCTGCTTTGGCTTTCCAGACGCTCTCATTACCAAACTTAAGACTTTTTTATTCTGTTCTCACCTCTCCAGATCTCACCTGAAACAGGGAGATTCACGTTTCTTCTTCTTTTTCTCAGCTATCGCTTATGAGGAGAAGTTTTCATCTTCTTTTTCTGAACACCTGTTTTTTTTACTTTGATCAATGAGAGAAAGGCTTTTTTCAGAGTTTATTTCATGTGATGTGCTGAGAGAACTTCACAGAAGTTCTGCACTTTAGCCTTTTGGTGGAGTATTAAATGTCCAGAGATGAACTCTAACTCTTGTTCTTCATCCTTTGTTGTGTTTCTCATAAATTATGGACCAAACTCCGCAGTTTTTTTCTTTTTTTTGCATGTTTATTGTGTTTTCTAATCTTACGTTATGACATTTTTTTTACTTTTTTTTTCACTTTGTTTTTTTCTGCTGTTCATTCAGTACTTCGGGCAAACTATAGTGTTTCAAAACCACTATGGAACTACATTACACATTGTTTTCTGAGATTCATGTGCAGTAATTGAACCTAACACTTAAATTTCAACCTGATGGCTTATTATAAAAGCTACTTGTAATGAACCATCAGCCTCCCTCTGGTCTTTTAAGTCTCCCTTTTTGTTCCAGCTGACTTGTTTATTTCTTTAGAGAATGTGATTTGTGTGCATATTGTTTCTTATTCCTTATTTCCTTGGTTTTTCTTATGCATTTCACCCCCGTGAAGCAGTTCAGAGCTTATCTCCATATTTAGAGTTTTTCATTCCTTTAAGGCTAAGTTCATCCTGATTGGATTTTTAACGTAATTCTACCACTGACACGGTGATGTAGCCCTGTGCAGAAATAAACTCCCAAAGCATAATGTTTCCACCTCCATGCTTGTCAGTGGGGATGGTGTTCTTGAGGTCAAAGGCAGCATTTCTCTTCCTTCAAACATGATGACTTGAAATGATACTAAAGAGTTCCATTTTGGTCTCATCTGATTAAAGTACCTTATCCCAATCATTTTCTGAATCATGAAGGTGTTCATTGACAAACTTCAGGTGGGCCTATAGGTGCCCTGAATTATTTTGTTGTCTTTTAATTATGATTATGCCTTTCTTAGCCAAAATTAAATAAAAAATTTAAAATACAAAAAAAAAAAAAAAAAACGTGTCACTTTCCAGGACATAGTTTCTGCAGAGCGGCAGGAGTTCATTAGAAATTTTCCTCTGAGTTGCTGGCGGGACTGCTGGCTTCCCATCCTTGTGTTGACACACTCTCCCACTAACTTACAGCTCCTTACAACTTCAACCTGAGATTACCGGTGCAACAAAAGATGACGAGCACCAACGTCAAAGATAAGAGCTTTTTCAAACTGCATTTTTTTTTTCGTCTGCTCCTGATTTACAACGATCCACAGGATATTTAAGGCTTATTTGCAGTAAATAAATTCCTTTCTTTCTGCACACCAATGTAAATTAACCAAACAAACACTGCTTTAACTTACTTTACCCCACTTCTGTCTCCTTTTGCCCATAAATAAAAAAAGTGGTGTTATGCTCTGCACACGACATTTGCTTTATTCAATAGGTTTAGGCTGCTCTTATTGGTGAAAAACACCCTCAAAGTATTAAAAATACTGTGATCCCAGGAAAGGAGGCTTTGAAATTCCAAACATGAGTGTGCAGCTTCTATCTAAGGCATTTATCACCAACTGCACTTTGATGTAACGTTCCCTCTCCTCTCCTCCCCTCCACGCCTGCTACACATTAAACAGCAGCAGCACAAAGTTACTCTAAATGAGTGTGGAAACTTTTTTTTTTTTTTATCACAGCATCTCCCGTGTGTTTTCTCTGCTCCACATACCAGACAGAAAGCAAACTCCTTTAGATAAGTATTCCAGTGTTACGTTCACAGCTCACTTTCGGTGAAAAGCCTATGTGAACGTGCGTAAATGCACACATATGCGCACACTTCCAACGGAAAGTCATGTAAACGGACATATTTGCGTATTTCGAGCTTCTGCGTTCAAAACTCGTGTTCTTGCATTGCCGTGTACGTTTTTTAGTCAGTTTTTGGGCTCTTTGTGCAAAGTTTGCAGCCACTGAATGCACGTTGAAAGTTAAACCAGTTGAACCAATCAGGGACTTGGATCTGGTAATGACGTATGGTGGCGTTTGGAAGTGCCAAATGTTTGAAAATTGATCATTCATTCATTCATTCATTTTCCAATCCGCTTTATCCCTTTCGGGGTCACGGGGTCGCCGGAGCCTAACCCGGCTACTCATGGGCGAAGGCAGGGTACACCCCTGGACTGGTCGCCAGTCTGTCGCAGGGGCAAATTGATCATGAAAGGGAAATTAATACTGTAAATGTGGTTTGTGCCCCCCTGGAATTATATGACACCAAGTCTTTCACATATTTGAATAGAGCTGTGGAAGTAAAAAGCCGGAGCAAGATTTGTGAGATTTGCACTGCATCAAACCTCCTCCTACTGCGAGTGCCGTATTTGAGAATAGGTCGCACCGGAGTATAAGGCCAAATCTGAATTCTTACCCTACCCCTCCAATCGAAGGGGCATTAGAGTACAGAGGGGTGTCCGAAATTGTTTTTCTAAGGGTAGATCAAAGGTAGGGTGAGCCGCATCGTGGTGTGCCGCGGAGGAGAAGAAACGCATTTCTTCACGAGTGTGCTCTAAAGCACAGAAGTTTACATTTAAATGTAAGTAATGACTTGTTGTTTTAGGATGACTTTTTAAAGTTATAAAAACAATGTTGTTGTTAAACGTTTATGTAAAAATTTAAAAAAACACATTCTCAGTATGTTCTTGAATGGGAGTCACATGCTCGGTGTGTACGTCGCATTAGAAGTACAGTAAAGGGAACGAGTCTGTTATTTTGTGATTGAAACGCCCGCCCAGGCGCTTCTTTGCTTTCATTTTACCCCCTTCCCCTTGAACAGTGAGGGTTAAACCGGGCGTGCAATGCTCCATTTTTGTTTGGGTTCTTCTTCTCCTGACGTGGATGCAGCCGACTGCTCCCGGTGCTCACTCATCCATCGCTCTCCCTGCGTTTGGTCACCCTTTGCTCTTTATACATTTCTCTTTTTGTCTCTACATGTTCTCCTCTTGGCATCCGCCTTTATCTTCTGCTTCCCTTTTGCTTTTATGTCCCCCCCACACACCACCACCACTCTTCTTGCACTTTAAGCTTCACTCTCTGCTGCTTTTATCTTGTCTGTCTTTGCTGGCTTATAAATCTTCTTTTCTCCTATTTTGGTCCCGTCTTTCCACAATACATGTCCTCTCCATTACTCTGCTCTCTGTATCTTTAGCTGCTCCGTCTTCCATTCTCACCCTCCATTCTCCCTCTTTGTATCTGCCCCGCCAAGAAAAAAAAAGACCTTTCACTTAAGTAGAAAAGGTGATACCATCATGTAAATGTACCTACAAGGACAAGCTAAAGTCTTTACGTATTTAAGGATTATCTCTTAGTCTGACACACAAAAGTATCCAAAAAGTAATTCACGCTAAAAAGGCTTCTTTCAGAAATTTTACACAGGATTATATTTTTTTTCTGCAGAAGTACAGGATGAAGCATTTCAAAGCCCCTCAAGTTGATGTGTATTTTAAACATCTGAATGGAAACCCTGCTGAGTTCAAAATCCAAACTGTTTTTTAAAATCATTCAAGTTTGGTTGCATTTGCACCAATTTTTTGCACTGGCTGCACAGACTGACGCACAGAACAGTACTTACTATGAGCTAGGGCTGCATGGCAACAAATTGATTATCAATTTGTTTTGGGGAAAATTTGGACCCTTCCTCCCCAGCATCCTTCTTTCTTGGGCTTCCATTGTTTGGAGTAAGGTCAGACCGTCTGTCTCTGTAA
Source organism: Adrianichthys oophorus (assembly GCA_036245035.1). Lineage (NCBI taxonomy): Eukaryota > Metazoa > Chordata > Actinopteri > Beloniformes > Adrianichthyidae > Adrianichthys > Adrianichthys oophorus. Next base: position 10,223,420 of record BSAI01000115.1, on the reverse strand, counting down.
AATGGCAACCATCACAGAGGAGCTTGTTCTCAGAAAAGGAACGGTTTCTTCTCTTCTGTGGAATTGGTTCAGTTTTACAACTTCAGACTTGGAGTCGATCAAACCAAATGCTGCTAAATCCGTTTGGAGACTGTTGTTACTAAAGGTGGGAGTACGAAAAATTTGTTTCAACACCTGAAATGGAGGCACTCTGGGAGACATGCTATTCTCTACGAGATGCTCAAGTTAATAGCAGCTTACAAGCACTGTTTTACAAACATTTTTACAGCTTTTATGTAGCTGCACTTTGAATTCAGCTCAACTTCCGGTAGTGATTCTAAAATAAGAGTTTTCGATAAATATGTCCTGTCATTTGTCTTTTTTTCAAGACAGTAAAGGGAGAAAAAAAAAGGTTAAAAATTGGAAATCACATTTGGTGTAAAAAAGAGATTTTCTTTTTCAGCCATATCACCCAGCCCTACTTTGAGCTAAAGACATTTATGCAAACTGCTTGTTTTATGATCAGAGTGGGAGCTCATCTTAAAAACAAAGATCCAAATTGGAAAGAATTTGTGACAAAATAAAAGTTGTTTTTTTTTTTTTTTTACATTGAATTCATTCAGTAGCCGTTTATTTTCTTTTAGAGTAGAAGAAGACATACACATAAAAAAGAAAAGCAGAAAAAGCTGCATCAAGATCATTTCCTGTGATATTTCTAAAGTGAAAATGCATACAAGTCACAAATATTCACAGCATTTATGGACTCTAAAAGAAAAAACAGTTTTGCCAAAAATAAAACCTAGGTGGAGTAAACAGGGTAACGGTTTTATGACAAACAAAAGCAATAGTTCATTTTTGGTTGCTAGGTCTCTAAAATGATCTTTGGTCAAGCCATTCAAAGTTTTCTTGTTCATAATTTGTATATTAGTGCTTCAAAACAGAACTTTCAAGTCAAAATCTCAAGTATTTTAGATCTATTTAGCTAAATTTACAGTTACATAGGAACATTTTCATAAAACAATTGTGTCATTTGCTTTTGATTTTGTGTTTTCATTTATTTCAATTATGAAGCTTGATCTATCCTGATTTGTTGAAGAGGAGATAGAAGGCAGTTCGATTAAAATTTTAAAAAAAGGAATGCTTTTCACTTAAAAACTTTGAACAGAGTCAGAGCCAAAGGGAAAAAAAAATAGAACATAAAGGCTGCAAGTGTAACTGCAAAAAATACCCCCAGTGAGATTATTAGATGATACGTTGTTAAATGTAAAAGCAAAGGTAATGAAATGCTCCATAAGAAACTGAACTGTGAGCTGGATCTGAGCAAGTAAAAGCTGGAGCTTTTAAATCCAGTAAAAGATAATGAAGAAACAGGAAGAAGCTGTGATGATTACAAATCAACGCAGGTTTGAAGGTGACAGGAAAGCCAGATCTTAACACCTTTTTTATTGAAAAATATAAAATATATCAATAATAAAACCAAGACAACTAAAGTTGCAGACCCCTACTTCATCAACTCAGCTGACATGAATTTCCACAATAAAGTGAACTTTCAAAGCAAAATATATGTTTAACCTTCAATTATTTATTGCTTTTATTTCCAACCAGGAACAGCTATAGGCTTGAGGAGTTGGAGAATCTTTAGAAAGAGACTCTTAGGAGCAAATTCATGTCCAAAGTTTAATGACCGTTTTGTCTTTTTCAAATAATCTGCTGGATTGCAATTTATTTTAAGAACATTTGTTAACTACTACAAAAACTACTACATGCGTAGTTGTGCTTATACTTTTAAAATGTGACTACATTTGTGTTTTGCTTCTTCTAAAAAATGGTTTTAAAAAATTATTTCAGTGTCGGCTAAGAAAGATGCAGAAAAAAAATGACATGCTTTTATTCCTGCTTAAAATCTGGTATTAAAAATTGATTTTATGTGGTGCAAAATTCACACTTTCAGTTTTAATCAAATCAAGACCTTTAAATAGAAATTTAAGTCTGATTGTTATGCTTAACTGCAAAAATGAGAAACATCAAACTTTTTAAACTTTATCAATTTTTAAAAAAATAATATTTATTTTCTGTCTGATGCATAGAGACAGCTGCATTCATTGAGGGGAACTTTTTTAATGTATTAAAGGAAAGAAGAAATCAAGCTTCTGAACATTTCCATCTCCGTCCTGATGGTCCCACAGGTTTGTGCTGGTTTGGCTGCTTTTCCCTTGTTTGAAAGGTGGAAGCTTTTTTTTTACTTCTTTTGAGACGGTTTGCTCTTAATTCATTCAGGAATATTAGTAAAATTATTCAAATCTCTGACTAAAACAAGAAAACAAAGACTGAGAAATATATGATGCTTTTGTGCTGACACGCCTGAGGCCTGATGCTTTTAGCTGATAAACATTTTTTAAGCATCTCTGCAGATTTCTTTGATCTAAACATACTTCAGTTTCATTTTGCATCTGTGACTTCAGAGCTTAAACTATCAAACCTCAACAATGAGTACAACTGCTATGTGTTTGTGATGTTTCCTAAATTTTAAACATTTCCTAAAGGGTGTTATATGCTTGGAAAAACTTATTTTAACTTGACTGAAGAAAGAAATGATCAGCAATAGGTGTCCCTTTATTATTGAGCGCATTATTATGCAATAAAAGCATATTAAAAAGTTTTAACGCCTGCTTTTATACTTAATTTAGTCTTACAGAGCATTTAGTTCAATGACTTAACCAGCTGTTTACTCATGTTTATTACTCAGCCTTGCTTACTAACATTAAAAACTATATCATCTACCATTAAAATGTGTAAAATACATGATATGTGAGTATTTCAAGTTATTGTGAATTATCTAATGAACCTATGTTACACATTCTTTGGAGTTACATGTATGCATTTGATCGTGAATAACTGTGGGTAAAATGGTAAATGGCTTATACCTAAATATTACCCTCTTAGAAGGCCTAAAGCACTGTACAGTCACAGTCCCATTCACCCATGCACAGCCACTGATGGCGGGCGGCTCTGCTGCCTAACACTGGTGCCAACCTGTAACCACCAGCAGCAATGTGGGGTTCCATGTCTTGCCCGAGGACACTTCAAGATATGAACCTGCGATCTTCCCATCCGAGATTGACTGCGTTACCGCTGCACCCTCATGATGCTTTACAAAGAGATATATGGGTACACTTTATAATAAGGGTAAACAAAGCATTAATTAGTCATGAATTTACATTTAATAAGTGATAGATTAGGCTGCTAATGTTAAAGTCTTAATTGAGGTCAAGTAAGAGCTACCTGATGAATTACACAACATAGGGTATTAAAATAACTACTTAAATTATTAATTAAATGTTGATTAATGACCATCTAGAAAATGTGCAGCAGACAGGTTAGGATTGTTAGCTCCAGATAAACAACCATAGAAAATGATTACTTGAGGCATAATTAGAAGTATATTAACAAAATAATTAATATGGCAATTGATATTTGGTAACTGTCCAAACCACAGACTGTATATGGGAACTGGACAGAGTTTCTGGGACGTCACTCACCGAATAATGGCTTACTTCCGGCTCCAACCAAACAAAGTCAGTTCTGTCACCATTTGTTTGCAATGAGAATGTTGGAGCCAGACGTCATCAGAGAGCAGTGATTGGTCCGAACAGATCTGAGTCAACATTTCTATGGCAACCGCTCTTGCCAATCAGGAGTGAGCTTGTTGGAAGTATACACCCCTGCCACTTGAAAATGGGCTCTGGAGAATCTATCAAATGTTTCATACTTTGGACGTGAGACCACATACTTCAATTAAGACATCTGATTGGTCCGTTTATAACTTTAATAGCTTGTGCTACAGAAAAAAAAATGACGAAAATAATTTAGGATAATCAAGAACATGTTAAAAAAAAGCGAGTCAAGCAAGAATGTTAATCTGACAAACAGAATGAGTAACAGCTGTTTATTTTTCTATAGAAGTTTATGGTATTTCAGCTTCTTGGAGCCAAGGGGTACTTCCTGTTTGCTATGCCATGGGGGGGAGGAGTCACTCAGTCCAGTTCTCATATACAGTCAATGGTCCAAAGTGGTCCAACTTGAAAAAGTAATCATATGTGAGTATGAAAATGTGGAAGCTAAAGCTGCATTTAAGCATCTGGGAGATTAATCTACGTTTTCACTTTGAAGTATTTGAACAGCTGTTTTTTACCTTAAAATATGATATTTATTTAAACAAAATCAGTGTTTACGATGTATACCTAATAGTTATACTTGATTCACCTAAATTAAGAAGCATTTTAAAAAGTAAATAACTCAGGAGGGGTAAATACTTTTTAATCCATTCATAAATATGCCTATAGGATTGAAATATAATTGCTGTAAAAGTCAAGTATTCCTGTTAACAGATGATAGAGACATATTTCAAGTGCTAGTTTGCCTGAATATTGTACGTCTGCCTCAAAGTGACACTGACACGCAGTACTTGACATGGCCACCTTCTGCTTTTTCTCACATATCTTTATTTTCCACCATCCATTCCTCTCTTTCCACCCCCTCCCTCCTTTGCACTTTATGCCCCTTTCATCACTCCTCTCTCTTTCGTCCCACTCCTGTTCCTCGTTCCTTCTCCTCCCAAGAGGGAAAGAGTAAGTGCATGGTTGAGTGGCGAGGAGAGGTGGGTCCTGCCCTTCCAAATTCTATTTCAGAGAAGCTCCAGCTCCGAGAGGCGCCATCAGAGAGCAAACGGCGGCCTGCTTTTACAGTTTCATAAGCGCGACGGAGGCTGCGTGGATTTCTGTGAACCCTGACGAGCACGCGGACACATGTTCCCCCCCCTCCACACCTGAACACGCAGAGGTCAACACACGTGTTCGTTGTCACACATGTTCTCACATGACCTGTTATTTCCGCTTCTTTTGGTGATATTTGTCTCTTTGGTCCCAGAAGTAACGGTGGCAGCACAAACAGACACAGCAAGAGGAGCACGACTGGCAGAGGGACCATGAATTATACATCCGACCTGTCTCTATGCATTAGACAGAAAAAAGGAGAGCTGGGGGGGGGGGCGCAGAAGTTGAAACTGCAGCAATGGAAGTTAGCACGTTTTTGACGCATGATATGCTTCAAAAAGGAGCCGGTTGCATCTTTAACAAGTGAGAAAGACATCTGTGTTTGTTTGAGGTGAAGGGTTTCATGCATCTGTGTGATGCAAACTGCGGGTCCACAGCTGGGTGGAGGAAGAGCTCCCAGTAACATTATTTCTGCTGCTGTGAAGCTCATCGGTTCACAGTTCAAAGGGTTTTTTTCCTCCCTTTGCAGATGGAGGGGAGAAAATCGTGTGTGCATGCTTGTACATGCAGTCTCCCCTGATTTGGGCAGAATTTTTTTCTTTTTTTTATTTCTTTACTTCCCAAAAGCAGCATTGGTGCCTCAGATTTATCTGCTTGCTGCAAAAAAAAAAAATCGCAGCAATTCCAAGCTAAAGTGCTTCAGGGATGATAGAGAGAAACCTCCGCCTCTGTCAGACGCAACCCAATCAACTGTGGTGAATGTGCAAGAAGGACTTCCTGTCTGTCACTGCTGTCAAGAAAGATTCTTCTCGGCCCTGAGGACTGAGCTTCATGGGAATAAAAATAAATTCAAGTTTTCTGATTAAAAGATGTCCGGTTTTCTTTCCTCTAAAACTGCTTGGTTCGACATATTTGTTTTTTCCAATTTCGTTTTGTCTTTTGGTTTCATTCTTTGTTCATTAGTTTGCTTTCTAGAGAGGAGAGGCCTTTTATCAGCTCGTTGTTCATTTGTTTTTTTTATCTTAACCGGCATCTCTTCATCTCCTCGCATCCGTTTTTTCATCACAGCACACTGCCTCTTCTTAAAGAAAATGTCAAAGGTGCCTCCCCACCTCGTGGTATTATAATGTTGTCTTTTTTCTTACATATTTGATGCTTGAAAGGGTTCGTCTTTAATTTGTGTGATGCTTTTTTAGATTTTTCTTGCAGTTAAAGCTGCCTCGCTGGAGGTAAACAGATAAGGCCTGGAGAGGTTTCATGGGAATTGAGTGGAAGAAAAAGCAAATGGATTAATAAATCGTTGACACAGCAGGGATTATAACAAAAACAAAAGCAGAGATTCGAATCATTAAGTCTTTTTTTTACCCTTTAAGATGTAAGTGAAAGTAAACTCCGTCTAAGCAGGAGAAAGATCCCCTTTTAAATTGAGCAGTAAATGTGGGTCGATTCCTGATCAGCAGTCTGTATGAACTGTCATGGCTTGTTATCCAGAAGCTGTGGTGCACGCTCATCTTCAGGTCAAAGCACAACTACAGTAAGACTTTAACTATTTATGAACCCACATTCTCATTTTCATCATTTCTGTCTCTTTTTCACACAAAAAAGTGACAGGATAATTAAATATATTAAAATAGAGTTTTAATGAGGAGGGGAAGTTGCTCCATAGCCAGGATCCAACGTGCAACTCAGAGCAACATTTCTAACGAACTACTGCCGCTCTGCTGAGACTATGTCCTACAAATAAAACAGATTTTCTAGGCTAAAAACTGAGTAATCCTAATTAAAAGACCACTTAAAGATGGTCTTTAAAGCCCTCAAGTGAGATGTGCAACCTTTTTATTTATTTTTTTTCTTAAAGTGCTTTTTGCAAAATTTTCACGAGTTTTGGACTAAATTGAGACCACTACATACATAACACTTTGTGTCAAATAAAATAGAATTCATCCACAGTGTCCATCAGGATTTTGCTCATGTCCAAATTGCAGATCAACACCAAAACCTTAAAAAAGTAAGACTTCTGGATCATTTATACACAGATTTGTAAGCCCCACATGATCACATAATAGGCTTTTTAAGAAAGTGGGTCATGTGATTGCAGGACATTGAGGAAAAGAGGAAAATCTCACAGTTCCAGGTCGTTTTCAGAGTAAATTCCTGTCCAAACTTCGGTCATAATTGGGATGGAAGTGGCATACTTGTAGAGGATGACAAAATGATATCTAATGATGGAGGTTTCCATGGAAATGCAGACATTGCAGTGACCAGAGGTTACAAGAGAGGGCTTAAGACTCAATTTCATCCATCATGTCTGCTACACTGAGCTGCTAAAATGCTTTTACAGTGGTAGAGTTTGCAGGGGCACAGCGGTTTTTCATATTGGAAAAACACCATCAGACACATCAATTGAGGCTGTTCTGCATCCATTTGCTCAACAATGTAAACTTATGGTGCACAGATATATGTCAGTCTCTTTTTTAGTGTTTTTAAACACAGGACATCAGGACTGAAATTAAATTAAAAAAACGCCAACACTCATAAAGTATGCATGCACTTTTGTCTTGCACTTTTTGAGGAAAAACTGGTGCATTTATGCTATCAAATTTCCTGTAAAGTGGGTAAGGATTTCTACTTTTCAAACATGTTTAAGGATTTTTTTGTCTTGACACAAGGGCGCCAGTGGTCTGTGGTTATTTTCTTTCTGCCAGCTGTATTTTTAAAATGTTTTTTTTTGGCCCGATTCCATGTTGAATGATCCTTTGGCAGGAGTCTAGTCTTCCGCTCCTTTAGTATGACATCTCTCTTGTCGTTAGTTCTTGTTTGCTGTCAGTCAGCAGATGCAACAACTGCTTGCTGTCTGCAGGAAAACTCATTTGATTGTCAAGACTTCTGCAGGCACTTTGTAAGTTTCAAGGTTGATTCAGAATTGCTTGCCTGATGATTTGTTGATTAGACTTCAAGGATTTTTTTCTTACATCTACAGTTTTGAACTGTTGTTGAAACGACAACAGCTGTATGTTGTAACTCTGTAGATGCAGATATAAACATCTCAAACAGTCAGAAATAGAAAGAATTACAGACACAATCACTTAGAAACAAGTCGGATTTTATGTCTTGATTAAAAGTTGGTTGAATTGCTGACGATAAACTATTTTTATGCAGAAGAAACAACTGTTTTGGAGTGGCGGACTTTTGAAAATAAATGGTGATGGATGGAGATCAGAATGAAAAGCTGACAATCCCAGAAAGGGAAACAAGAGCTACAATCAAACAACTACAAAATCTTTGATGCTCTCGTTGGCCTTAAGGTCCTCTGGCAGACTGTTCCAGAATGAGGACCATTGTGCTAAAAAATGCGTTTCAGTAAGTTTTGATTTTTATTGTGGAATATAAGACCAGGATCCCAGGGTCCAGGGGGCTCATATTTTACTAGAGGGCTAGAAAGATCAAAAGTCTTTTCAATACCCACTCTGATAAAAATTGTGTTTTTGGTGTTTTTAATATTTCCTTGTGGCATTTTTCTGATTCTTGAGGACATAAACAAAGAAAATTAAACTTAAAATTGCATTTCTGGGTATTTCTTTATTCAATTTTTTGTGAATCAGGAGCATACGCAAAAATGCTGTTGGAAAAAGATCGTATTTGTGACGTAAAAAATATGCCGGGCAGGCCAGAAGTAATTATTAACATCCTAAAATGAATCTTAAAGTAATGCAGCGATGTCTGACCTACTTATGTCTTCGCCATGACCTGTTGCCTGCAGCATGCCCATAGGAAAAAAAACTTGCGTGAACATTTTCACTCTACGGGTTCACAAAGCAGTCTACAACCTTGATATTTGGTGGGACAACAGATTTGCCCATTTCACCCCCTTTATCCACCCATGAGGGCAGTTCAAAAAAGCTCCATCAGAAAACGTCACATTCTGTCTAAAAGTTTCAACATTTAGGAGTCAGAAAGTGGAAGAAATGTGGGACAACGTGTGAGTTGCCAGCCACAAAAAGAAACCAAAATGGTGATTGAAGTCTAAATTGTTTAAGTGCATGAAAGACGAGCTGTTAGTTCATGCGATAGAAAATGAGATAAAACTGCTGCTTCATATTCTGTGCGTCTTTGTGGAGCTTTTTTTCAACACCCGTCTAAAGGATCATCATCCACAGGACTTTCCATTACCACCGGGCTGAGTAATCACTTAGTGCAGGTCCGACTGGCACGCTCAGATTTTTTGATTCTCAGCAGAACACATGAGCTCATGCTGCACTTCGCCTTGATCATAAAATGAAAACAAACTATCGTTTGATCTCAGCTGCACACTCCACAGCACATGTGCGCACAACCCAAACATCTCCCCGCTGCCCATGTCTGATCTACTCCCAGCAGACTTCTCACCTCGCTGATCAATAATTCATCAATCTAACCTGCAGTTATGTTCTCACTCAATCTTTCATGTGACATTCAGTTCAGTTTGCTTACAAAGACTTAATTCAAAGCAAAATCAGGGCAGATCAAACGAGACAATCCAAGCCTGATTAAAAGCAGCCCAATTCAATGTGGAAAAGTTCCTTTTTAACAGAAGTGAGCCGAGCTGGGCTAAAGGGGGTTAGAGCGGAGACAGCAGTGACCTTCAAGAGCATCAGTGCAGTGGTTTCATTCACACACATCACAATGAGGTGAATGAAAGCCAAAGCGCGGCGAGCTTGTACGTACAGGATGACGAGCAGATGAATCTGCAAGAGCGAGGAGCTAATCCTTCTTTGCAGGCCCGGTAATGTAAGAAATGAGAGGAGCGAGAGAATAAAGGAGCCCAACGATTCTGTGACTGTTCTCTGCTAATGACGCTAATGAGCTCTCTGGAGTCATGGGTCTTTAAGACGCAGAAATGCAGAGCGTCACAACGGGTGAAACGGAGACATGAGGTGAAGTAGATGCGGAGAGCGATTAATGGTGTATAACCTAACGGAGGTGAAAATCGTGGCTGGGGAGTTCTAAGGAGGACAGCGGAGACAGGAGCTCACAGAGGAGCAGCAGGCAGAGCTGCAGGCAGGACCGCTCTGCCACAGGAACAGGAAGGTCCACAAGACTTTATCTAGGTAAATGCAAAGAAAACTTTTGACATCATTTATCTTTTGAAATGTTTTCAAGGTTAAAAGTAAAAAAAGAAGGATTTAGCACACACTGGGGGAGAAGAATTTATACTTTCAGATGAGTCCTTTTGTGGGTCATTCCAGAATTGGAGGACTTTTTTTTTTAACATATTTTGAATTATTCATACACAAAATACAAAAAAAAAATTTAGTTTCCAGGGCTGGGTTTCGCCAATAGTTTCCTGACTCGATTCATTTTGACTTGCGATTTCTTTTTCGATTCTTTCAATCCACTCAATTCGATTTGATTCAGTTTTGAATTTACACGGTTTAAACATTTAGGTATTTTTGCA
>BSAI01000115.1:10021295-10213135 GCA_036245035.1 Adrianichthys oophorus | reverse complement strand
TATATATATATATATATATATATATATATATGCAATAGCACTACATTTTATTCCAGATAGGGCTGGGCGGTACTGAGCATTTGGGTACTGATCCAATACCGATCCGATCAATATCCCAAATATCCATCCGATGTCGATATTTTTCGTAAATGTGGTAGATGTGACATGAACCTCGAAAATCTCAGTTGTTTTTAATTGCTGTGAATGCTTTTTTTGTACGTTTCCTTTTTTTTTACCTACTTGATTAACATAAAGACACTCATAGTTGTCGTAAAATGCTTGTATTTATTAAGTTTTCACTTCGTGAAATTAGTGATATCATATTCGCTGTTTAAAAAAAAAAAAGTAGTGAGTAGGTATCCAAAATGCTTTTAAAGTCCAGGGCACCAGATAGTCCTGCACTATATAGTTTTTTAGTAGTTAGGGATTAGGGTGGGAACTCGAACTTAGCCAATCACTGTCTACGGGTTGCGATATGGACCTGACTCTGGCCCTGACATCATCAGTTTTCCAAAGCAGGGCCAGCCCTGGGCATAGGCGACCTAGGTGACCTAGGCGACTGCCTAGGGTGCATCTGCTGGAGGGGGCGCCAAATCACAATAATTAGACTAAAAGTTTTTTCTTTTTTAAGTTTGATGTAATCAAAAACGTTGCCCCTCCTTACCTGACGCTGCCACTGTCTAAGCTTGGTGGGGTAAGGGTGGGGGGACGGTGTTGCTGCTGTGAGTGTATCTTTAACACTAAGGATGTAAAAGCAGCAAAACAAGCCCTCAGGGACAACTTTAAGGGAAATGAGGAAGGAAGAAGAAGAAAAATGGGTTCAAAGCAGAGGTTTGTCTCTTTTATTACATTCAGTTGATTTGAAATCAGCATTTTGGTCGAAAGACCCGAATATAATTGGCGATCTAGTTTGTTTTTTCGTTTTCTTATCTTTGAACCTTTATCACTGGAGATGCATCTATCCAAACCTACCATGCTTCCAAATTGGAGTCCTATAGTGGCACAGTGGTTTGCGCTACTCCCTACTTGCAATGAAGGTCTGCAGTTCTAGCTCCCCCTGGGGGTTTTTTGTTTTAAACGAGAATCATAAATGTTTATAATAACATTTTTTGGGAATTAAAAAAACATACTTTTTGCAGCATATTCCAGGCAGTTACGTTGTTTTTATTCCAGGTGGTGGTGGTGTGGGGGGGCAAAATCTTTTTCACCTCGGGCACCATGCACCCCAGGTGTTCCAAAGTAGAGCAAAGGCATCTCCTCTTTTCTAGTTTTCATATTTTTAATAGTTAGCCTAGATTGAATGTTGATGCAACCCTGTAACGTACATAATCAGAATAAGACAATTCTTTATTTTTGTTTATAGGCTTGGTATTCTTACAAATGGAAAAAACACAATTTTCATCGGAGTGGGTTTTCAAAGTACGACTTTAATAATCAATTCTGATCTCAAAGGAGAGAAAAAAGAGAAGACGGTTTTAGTCTAAACAAGCTGGTCAAAAGGGGGTTCTTTATTGCTCTTATTTGGTTATGAATACAAAAGTAACAATAAAAAGTAGCATTTTTTTTCCTAAAAGTAATTTTGTTGATCTTTTGTTGCTTCTATTACAATGATAGATTACTATGTAAGTGAGTTTATCACAGAACTACAAATTTTGATTTTTAATTTAAGAAAGCTTTTTTTTGGTCTTCATTCAGTGGAAAAGAGACAGGATTTTATTGCTTCCTCTGTCCAGAAAAACCCAGATGAGAGACACTCACCATAAATTACCGTCTGTCTTTTGCACCGCTAGCAGAAGTCTTCATCGATCTGTCACATATTTGTTTTCATGAAAACAACAAATACCCTTCCATATTAGGCAGCATTGTGCTGTTTTATTAATCCATTATTTATCTCTCAGATTTAAAACCGCAGTTCTTCCTTTTGATGGCCCCAATTTCTTTGTAATAACTCCTCCTTATTTTATTGATTTCTACTGTCCACAACTATTAAGTCTGAGAGTCTAAAATTCTATTTGTAACCTCTTCGGGGTCCTTTTTTTGATGACCAAGAACCCTCCCTGCCATTAAGCCATAGATCTATGCATTCATTTTGAATATCCTAGAAGTAATTTTAAAACAAATTTACATGGCAGTAAGATCATTTTCCTGCTTTTTCATTTTTTGCTGGGCTTGTTAAGTGAGAATTTTTAACTCCTAAACATGATCGAGCTTTAATAAAAAGATGAGAGCATTTATGCACAAAAAATAGATTAAATAATCCAAAAAGAAACTTAAAAAGTAGAACAAATAGTATGAGCCTCAAAGTAATTAATAAATAATGACTTCTTACAACTTTTGTAAACTTCTATAATTTCTCACAAAAATAAGGATCAAAGTTAAAAGTTTGGTTAAAAAAGATCCAGGGTCAGTTCCTGGAGCCATGCACATAGCAGACAATGTGAATTTCTCACCATCATTAAGTTATAAGAGATGGGAAGACAAAAGTATTATAAATCAGCTACTTGAGTTAAATCTTTCTCCCAGTTGCAGGAACAATATGGTCTGTATTCAAACGATTTTTATAGATATTTACAAATTATAAATTACATTTAAAACCTTAATTCCTTAATTCTCAACTTTACAAAAGACTGTCACTGTATACAACTTATAACACTTTGTAATTAAAGAAAAGTGGGAATCGGAATCAAATACCATGACTGCAAATAACCAATTGGATGGATTGTGTGAAAACACTCATGATATGCACACAAATACACAGATATCTGTTTATGGTTGTCACATCAACAGATAAAGTAAACTATGTGAGATTTCTTCCGACAATCTAGTTGTTTTTTCAATGTTGCTATTTTGAATCAAGGAAGATAATGAAAGAACTGACAATAAAAAGGTTTATTAAATGATTTGTGTGTTTTGTTTCTGTTTTTGCATGTTTTGTTTAAGAGTTGTAAAAAAAATTTAAATAAATGAATAAATAAATTAAGGATCAAACTGACCTTTGAATGCTTTTGATTATGTCATTTATTTGGTAGATTCTTCTCCTAATAATATTTTTTCATCATTTCTGATTATCAGCTTTTCATAACTGACCTTTACCTATAATTACCCTCATATTAAAGCTTTTTTGGGAGAGAACCAGGAGGTTTTGAAGAAGTGCAAGTCACTTGGTTGTTTTTACTACTTGACTGTACAGTTTTGTGTCCATTAAGTGTTACTGTGTTTGCATTGTTCAGACTGACCCACTTTACCAGGTGAGGAGGCAAGGTTGCGCAAGCACTCAGAAGAAGGTGAAAACGTGCGCCGCTTCGCCTTGAAACTCTCTGTGAGAGGAAATCAGCGAAGGTGTTTGAAGTGCGTTTGATCAAACAGACCGTATGCAACTCCACCAGCGGATGCCACAGCCCATACTCCTCACTTTAGCCAGAGACAGCCGTACACACCTCCTGTCAATTTTCTCTCATATTCACCACTTCGTCCGCTCTTCATTCACATCTCACTTTCACTCTACCGCCTTTCCCAACACCTCTTTACCTTTCTGACTGATTGTTCCCTTCTTGTCCCGTCTCCTATTAATCGCAGGTTCTGGTTCCTTTCAGAATGCATTCTTATCTCGGGCTTTAAAAGATATTGTCAGATAAAAATAATCCAACACTTTTGCTGTCATCGCTCAAAGGGGTGATGCCACATCGAGCTTCACGTCAATCGCTTGTGACCAAACATCCGAGACGATACGCTTAGCGTGGAACCGCACCTTCTGGTGCAACCACTGTGAAAGATGTCAACACAAAGCTGGGCAAAGAGCAGGGCCTTCCTGCAGCCTTTCAGTGATACAAGAGAAAGGTGATGAGGAGGGAGCAGAATGGCAGAGAGAGTGAAGAGAGGCCTGGCAGTTGGCTCAGAACCACATAAGAGGCACAGAAAATTCCCCAGCCTTTGATTAGGCTCTTCAAACTGTTGTAAGTATCTTTTATTTTTCTGCTGAAGCCAACACACTTACACGCTCTGAGGCTGCACCTGAACACCCACATGAAATGCTCAAAGAAGTCCACACACACTTGCAGAATATGAAAAAGGGTGGACACAATAGACGAAATGAGCAATCTCCCTCTCATTTGCGTCCCAACAGCCCGGCGGGGCGGCGTTGGGGCTAAAGCCTCAAAGAATGAATCTCATCAGCAGAAAATCTCCCCATTTTCTATTCCAAATGGAAGAAAAGAAGCTAAGAGGGAAAAAAAACAAATAATTTTCTCATTTTTTCATTTTATTTTCCACCGAGAGGTAACAGAGGGGAGTGACGAAGACGAATCTTAATGGACTGCTCTGATTCTCCTCTCATGAACCACCTCAAGAGGTGTGTGTGTGTATGGGGGGGGGGACTCATCATACCCCTTTCTTCTTTGTCATCATTGTCTTCAGACTATTCTGTCCTTGACATAATTATATTAATTTTTCTGGTACAAATCACGCACTTATCAATCTCATCCTTAGCGATCATTAGTCCCATCAGTCTTCTAATCACTCTGGTGAAACTGGTACAATTTGTCAATATCACGTCTGTCAGTGGTACTAATCAATTAGGTTTTTAACCATCACTGCCATTCTCCTCTTTTTCCATGGTAACCGCATCCTTTCATTCTTCTTCATCGAGCTTATCTCTTCCTCAAACACGCCCATTATCATCTGCGTTAATATAATCAACATCAGATGAAAACATCAACTACAGCCATCATCTTCATCACAGCCTCAATTTTCTTCATTATAGTTTTAATCACTGCCATTATGTTTCCTGCCGTTTTCATTACCCTCATCTACCTCATGTACCTCTTAAGCAGCATCGTGGTGATCACTGCTGATTTCATTTATGTAAATAACATACCAAAAAAGGATTTGGTTGGCATTCTTAGGGGAAATGCATTTCATATCAAAACTAGAGAAAACACAAACAAGAAGACGTATTGAGGAAGTGGAAATAGCTGCTCCTGTTGGGTCTGGAGATCGTCTTTTCCCAACACTAAATGAGTTATTGCAGCCGTGTTAGCGTGAAGTAAACTTTGAATTTATGTGTTTACTGCATTGGAGCTGGAAGGAAAGCCGGATGTCCTGCCTGGAAGGACCCGCGGTGACAGACGTTATCATTAACTTCCCCTCATCCGTATGTTCATCATCGCCAGAGCCATCAGCTTCACCTTCATCATATCTAAAGGATCAATGCCGCCACCACCTGTCGTGGTCCCCTCTGGAGGCACATCCGATTAATGGCTGGTTTTCTCATATACAGCCTTCAGAGTCTCGCTTTGCATTAGCTCAGGATTAGACCTGAGGTGAGGATTATTTAGCTGCTGGCCAGAAGGAATATTGCTTGTGTGGGGAAAAAAAAGGCTCTGATCCTGACGCTGGCATGTACATGGACACCTCAGAGAATCAGGTTAGTTAGCAGCTCCTGTGGCTGAATAAAGCAGATGCGAAATCATGCAAGTATTGCAACATCTGTTAGTTTGGCTTATGATGTCTAATTAGCATACAGTCAAATGAGGGGGTTTGTTTATGGTGCCCCCATTCTGGATGAAGCGCAGGCAGTGGGGCGTCCAGAACCGGCTGGACCCCCTCTGCTTCGGCTGATGGATTACAATGCAAATGATTCCCTCTCCTTCCTTTGTTTGACTTTTCCGCTCGTTTACATGTTTAAGTCTGCTGGGGGTATTTTTGGACGCTGATGAAAAACCCGTCTTCGCTCTTGCTCCAACATGAGCAGGTGCCCACGCTCCCAGGAACACGGGCCAACTACCCCGTGATGATCCCCGCTGACAAGGACAAAATACCCCGCGATGCATGAATACATGCTGCAGAGAAGGGCCAAATTGTTTTCTGGGGGAAGAGTTAAAAAAATCAAAGTGGTTGTTGACATAAAAGTAGTTCAGGTCAGCTTGTGAAGTTTGGTGTCACTTGCAGAGATGCAAAGTGGAAAACAGGAAGGCGGGCGTCTGTGTGTTTTAAATGTCAGTGGTGTCATCCACTGAGAAGCATCTTTAGCTCCGGTTTCCTCTGTGTTTCTACTCACCTGCTAAGACCACTCTGCCTGGATTATTGCTGCTTTCTCAGCAGACTTCAATTTGCTTGCCTCACATCAAGGTGGATCTTCTTCTTCTTCTTCTCTTTGTCCTCCTCTCTTCCGTAAACCACCACTTCTAAGTTTGCTTCGTGACACTTTTTTAGGCTTCGTTTTTTTGTGCTCAGTCATGCTTTGTCTTCATGTTTGCTGGTTTTCCCACACAAACACTTCACACCAGAGTTCAGCTTTCAATCATCACAGCTGTTACTGTTTCAGCTGATTGTGCCGACAACCACTCTGATCTCTTTTTGGAGCATCATGTCACAGGTTTTTGCTTTGTCCCAGTTTTGCTCATGTTTTGGGGTTTTTTTGTTCAGTTTTATGCTACAAAGCAAATCTTTAAGTTCACCAACACCTCAATGCTTGACTGTTTTGCTTTTCTCCACCTGAAACTTCCGTTGTAGTTTATTGTGGAAAAGGGTGGAGCTTAGTTAGATTTTAAAAAACAAGAGTGGAAGTTAAAATTGTCTGTAATTTTCTGAAGCGGTGGGTTGTTTGATTGTTAAAATATATATATAAAAAGATGGCACTTTACTTCAGAACATTTCCAGATTCAAAGTGAATTTGTTTGTCAATCTCTCATCTGTTGTGGTCAGTCCCTGGAAAATCTGCACAGGAGTGTTTGCGGAAGTATCCACTTCCATCTGATTAAAAAAAAAAAAACAAGGCTGTTGGGAATTTAATCAGAATATCTGCCAAACAAGTGGAAAAAACCCTTTTTTTGCTCAGTCAAACAATCAACCCATCCAGCTGAGACCCGAGGATAAGTATTAGAGAGGAACACAAACAAGGATGGAGCAGGAATGACAATGCCTGTTGCTCGCAACTTATCAACTGCAGCCTGGAATCTTTCATATTCCGGGCCGGTATCCTCTCCATCTTTCTTTCATCCTCTAAACACCCCCACCGCTCTGCCTTTTTGTCTCCAGGCTGGCTTGAACTCTTTTCATTCTCTCTTCATTCATTCAAACAACAACTCCTGGGATCTCCTCGGGTTGTTTTGGAGCACTTACATCATCATCATCATCATCATCATTGCTGCCACAGTCATTATCATCACCAAACCTCATTAGGCAAAAGATGGCAACAGAAGCGGCGGCACACAATCCTCGCTCGTTCCTTCAACCTGCTGCACTGCGTGAACAATCAAACGTGGGGAGAAGTTAACTAAACACTTCATATTGCATTACTAATTCTACTCCATGCTGCAGACGTACTAAACAGATCATTCCACTCCTGTGGGCAGATCAAATTATATTTTCCAGCAGGCACTTTCGGGGCACGAATGAAAATGTGAAGAAAAAGAAGCAATCTGTGAAAAATGCATCAGATTTCATTTGCCCTGGGGGTCAAAGATTTTTTGGCAAGTCGACTATGGTGGAAAAAAAAGAGACACCGATTCTTATTCTGAGCCACAATCTTAAGAAGCAGAATCTCTGAAAAGATGGCACAGCCACAAAGAGAAACCAGCAGCATGAAATGTTCAAATCTGGTAACTGCTCGATGCAGGTCTGAGCGGAAAAAAGGATGAAGGTCATCGTTTCTCAAACTTTCTGTCGGCATCAGCGAACACAGGAAGGAACTTAGGTAAACAAACCTCATCAGAAATGGTTATCAGCTGCATTAAATGATCATTCTTGGTAGGACAGTTTGTCAGCTGACGGACTCGGCACGGCAGCAGGAGCTCTGATGGGTTGCTGTTAAGTGAGACAACCTGCATGTCGAGGACAGCTCAGGTTCCCCCAAATGGATGCATCCATCTTTAAAATGACTTAACTTCCTGCTTGAGTCAGAATGTAGAAAAGAGGATTTTTTTCTCTCAAAGTCATGACTCAATCCTCATTCAGTTTGCATCAGGCTGCCTTCTTAAACAATCAGATTTCTCATTTTGCTCCAAAGGATTTGAGGAAAAGAAGAAATCCTTGTTTTTTACAGAATCTGAGTTTATTTTTGATGTTTCAAAGGGGGCTGCTAAAACAGACAGTCCAGCAGACTCACTTTAAAAGTTTGGATGAATGAGGTTCACTCTTCAAACCAGATTAATTTTTTTATCATTTATTTAATGCTACAGGGTTATTTCTTCAGCCCAATTCTTGCGTTATTTATTATTTTGGGTTCATTTTTGGAGAAGTCCGTAGTCCCTTTTTAACCTGAGTTCCCCAGAGGACACTCTGACCTTGTGGTAGCGTGTCTGCCCTGAGAATGGAAGGTTGTGAGTTTAAATCCACGGTTGAGTCATTCCAAAGACTGTAAAAATGGGACCAAATGCCTCCCTGCTTGATACTTGGCATTAATAGGTTGGATGGGGGGGGTAAAACCCCAAACAGTTCCTGAGAACGGCTGTGTCTGCAGCTCAACGCTACCTCGGAGGATGAGTCAAAAGCAGAATAATCCCAACTTGGATTATTTTTAAGTTTGTATTTTTTATTGTGTTGGTTTGTTTTCACGTGAGAGCCTGTCAAACTCACAGGTAATATCTTACAGGTTCATCAGCTGCTCATTTAGGGACAAAAAAGCACAAACTGAGCACTGACCAGGAATGAAAAGAATTATAGGAATAGTATATACCATTTCCACCTCCCTCAGATCCACACTTTTGTCACTTTGCTTCTCAGAATGAAGGGTTTGATTCAAAAATTCCATACATTCACTTGCAGGTAAGCAGAGCTTAGGTGGAACATTAATCGCTTGTTTGGTTCCAAAACAGGTCTGATGAGTTTTTCAGACAAACCAAAAGAGATCAACTATTCAAAGATATAAACTCTGGTGCAGCCCAAACAGAGCAATGTGAAAGGGCTTTTATTCTGAAAGTCTTAGACTTATCTAAAGTCTGAGGACATTTTATTCATTTCTGAAAATTCAGGGTATAAGAAAGAAAGTTCTCAATCTTTTAGGAAAAGTAGAAGGTTTTTTTGTAGAGGGAAAATCTTTTGACTTTAGTATCCTCATACCTTTAAAACCACGACTGTCTGTTTAAATCCACGGTTGAGTCATACCAAAGTCGAAGTCGCAAAAATTCAGGAAAAATGTTCTACTCTTTTAATGTATCCCTAAAAATGTTGGTATCAAAAGGAGAGTTCATAGAAATACTAAAACATTTGAGATATTTTTGGTAACAAGAGAATTTTTAAAACTTTTAAATGTCTGAAAATCCAAAAAGTCCAAATTTGAGCTTTAATCATAAGTAAGGGTCTGAAGAAATTTTGGGAGATTGTTTTTCTTTTTTTTGAGAAAAAACAAAATTTCAAAGCAAAACTTGTTAGTAGTGTGCTTAGAAAAAGAAATTTGATAAAGGAGTTAAAGGTCTAAAAAAGGAGAAGTTTGTCTTTTTGTCATTATGTAATCATGATATGAATCATTGCTCTTTGTTACACATAAATCTGCTTTAATTGACTGAAATCAGATGATAAGTTTTAAAGTAATAGGTAAATGTTTTAAATTGCTAAACATTCTTGTTGCCATGGTGCATTCAAAGCCAACAGACGCCCCTCCAACGCCAAAACAGATGACCTCCTCCTGCCAGTCACTGCTGGATGTGCCCATGACTAAGATCTTCCAGTCTATCATCAGGTTATGTAAGCGAGTCTCCTCGGTCTGGGAGGGAGAAATCATTTGTGAGGTAGTTACCTCAACTTTAATTACTCTGAGGATCATTTCAGCTTGAGCTGAGCGCCACATTGACCTGCCTCTCCTGTATGTCTCAGCATAAACCGGTGAACGGCGCTGTCAGCTTAGGCAGGCTTGTGCACAAAATGGGTCGTTGCCAGAACATGCAACCTGCAGAAAACGGCTGCCTCTGGCGATGCAGACGCCGCAAAGCCCCGAACAGAAAAGCCACAACCCAAACGCCAGGAGTGAAGAAAAGGTGCAGCAGGGGGGAAGTCGTGATACAAGACAGAGAAGATCAGAGGGCGCCAAGATGAAAGCTGGATAGGGAGACACAAAGACAGAGAGGGAGAAGAAGAAAGATGGAGAGGAAGAGGGAGAGTAGGTGGTGGTGAAGGGAGGATTTAACCCAGGGCAGGTTTAAGTCTGGCAAACTGACAGTAACTGAGCAGGGGAGGATGTGAGTTTACATGTAAATTGCAGGCAGATCTCTGCATGTGTGCGTCTGCATGTGTGCAGACGGCTGAAGAAACGCCGCACACATGATCATGAGTGGAATACGACAAAAGCACAGCCGCAGCGTGGCTCTACGTGCAAAAACTAGACGTGAGTGAGCAGCATGTTTGCTGCATTTCTGCGCTCACATTTAAACAGTGTGGGTGCATGCGCATGCGTTGTGTGCACATGCGTCTCCAAGGAGACAGATTTGGTCCCGGGGAAGGAGAGCGTCGTCAATCCTCAGCTCTTCCCACTGACATGGAGTTCCTCAAAGAAGCAGGGATGAAGGAGGAGAGGGGGAACAAAGACGGAAAGGGGAAGAAAGTCTTTTGAAGGATAAACCGTGGGATTAGATAAGGCGATCCTTCTGGACGGTTCAGCATTTGTGTGTCTGCAAGTGTGCATAGAGGAGAGCCCGTTGCACTGAGCACATTAGCTTCTGGGGGTGACCAAAGCCTCTCACCTGTGAGCTTCAGCCGATGGGCGAGGAGCCAGATGTGTTTCCAAACGTGTGTGCAAAATACTAAAAATTAAATTAAAAACAAGGCTTGGTTTGCACATGAAGGTGTCCCACATCTACCTCTGAACTCTGTAAATGGAAAACGGGGCCTTGTATTTAACGGCCGACCGTTGGTGGTTGTGTTTGTGTGACCTAAATCTGCCTGCATGTGTGTGTTCCACATTTACTCTGCCTGCATGTGGGCACAAATCCCTTCATGTGAGATTTCCAGATCTAATGTTGCAGCATTGTTGTGATAATACTATGTTAATAATGTTCCGGTACTTTGTGACTGTGCAGCACAGTGTATCTCATCACAACAGGAGGATGCACGGCGCAGGAGTGTGTATGTACGCGTGCGTGTGAGCGTGCCGCTCCTCTCCATGACCGAAAGTGGCCGGAGCTGTTTGAATTGGATTATCAAATGCATTTTCTATTATCCAGCCAGACCCTGAAAGAGATGGAACCGCTGAGAGTCGGAGGCCCAAAATAAAAGGCTTTCCCCCTAAAATGTAGCCCAACTCCCCCTCCAAGTTCCAGCTAATGAGTTCAGGGTTTGTTTGTTTTTTCATTTGGGATCCAGGTGATCTTAAACACACCTGATTGACACATGGGGAGTACGATCTCTTTGAACGTTTTAGGCATTTCAAAGAATTTCGAGTTGATAGCTGTTAATGCAGGAAAAGTACCCAGGAGGAAAGTAGGTCAAGAAGGATTGAATTAAACAGAGAGGACTGAAAGAGATGAAATAAGCATTGGCAGAAGGGAAAAAACACAACTAGTCAACACGGACCTCCAAAAAGAAGCAGTATTGGTTTCTGTGTAAGCAGAGCATCTTTCTTTTATAAAAAGACATGAAAGTTTTTCCTTCTGAGGCTTCCAGGTTCACGATGACCTGCAGACGGAGGCGGACAGGGTTTCTAGAGTTTACGCTCAAATAAGACTAAGATTATTTAGAAGATAAGTCATCCACGCTTATTAACAAATGAAATAAAATGCTATTGAGTAACAGTTTGAAAAAGGTTTGATTTGCAATCTATAATCGATGGAATCAGGAAAATCAAATCAAACTGTGTGGACATAGACTTTTCTTTGGAAGTGGTCACTTAAACCATCGTTGCAGAGGGCGGTGTGAGCGGATAGCACTGCGAGTGGATGAAGTTTGGTTTGATCAAACGTGTCTCTGGTAGGCCACTTACAGGTTTTAAACTAAAAATCAACACCTTGAAAGGGAAACACTCCCCTGTTCGCTGGCTTTCTGGCACCAGTGAGGCAACAATTGATCTATAAAATACAATGCATGCAGGCTTATGAACTGAAAACTTCCTGAAGCCTTAAAAGACTGGACCAAATAGATTTTGAAAGGCGTATCTTTAATTAAGATCTGAATTAAGTTACAAAAATTGGTGTTGGGTTTTCCTGTGTGAAGCTTTCTATTTATTCAGTGCAAACGTTGATTTCAACTTTTACTCATTTGTATTTTTTCTTTGCAGTCCTCTTCATCAGATTGAGTACATTTCATTTGGACCCTTCTGACCTTTTTCCTTTAAAGGTTTAGTTTACTGTCCAGCAGGGGAATAAGACACCATTTATTTATTTACGAATAATGTTTTTTCAGTCAAATAACCTTCACATATTTACATTAACATGTTATATAATTTATAATGTGTTTTTCAGTTATTCCTGATACATTTCTTTTTTTATGAGTTTTATTACCATCTTCAGGTGGAGCAGCACCAGTTTCATCCCGTTTACATGCAGGAAACTTTTCCAGATACTTTTCTGAAGAATTTACTTCAAAGCACTCTTAAGTTCATGCTGAATTTGTGGTTTTCGGTGATGTAAATCAACACAAAAAAACGTAACACTGACTTAACTTTAAAAAATTGAAGTACACACCTAATATTTTTGCATTTACTTGATGTAAATAAAGCATTTAACATAACCAATCACATTAGTGCCACGCTATTATTTAAAGTAAACAAAAAAAAACACCACAAACACGTGCCTAACTTGTAGAGGTAAAGTTCCAAAGAGCAAAAACACACTAAACTGACCTCCTTTTTTTAGTTAAATAAGGACTACTGCTTTTCATGTGTAAACTAGAGCAGAAGAAACCATAATCGACTCAAAGAGTAAAGAAAGAGTTAAACCTGCGCTCCTCCTGATTCTGGTTAAAGGGAACCTGAGATGAAAGTTGCAGTGCTTTGAGAGTGTTAGAATTATGCAAGAACAACAGTAAAACTGCAGGGTTTGTTTTTTTTAGCCATTTTGTGCAGTTTTTCCACACATTTGCTCTTTGGAAACAAAGAAAAGGTGGATTCACTGAAGACTTTGATTATTACCAGCAAACTCAGAGTCACCGTCATCGGTTCACATCACACCTCCAAGTTTCCCATCAGACCACTGTGAATGAAGCAGCACCCAGAAGGTGACAAATTCTGACGTGATGTTCTTGGAAACAGTGAGCCGGACACAGAGCGACTGATCTGTGTCACTGAAGCTCGGTTTTGCATTTGTAGAAAGTGTCCATGCAGGAAGAGGCAGCGTGGGGTTTCTCTGTGGACTTCAGAGGGAATAAATTGGGAGCATGCATATGAATGAACAGCAGAACAAGTCTGAATCCTCCACTTTTGGCTTATAGGCTGTCTGGGGATGCTTGTGTGCTGTTGCAATTGGTGCAGTTCTGCATTATTGAAGGTGAAGGGTTTCTGTCTCTGCTCTTTCCTTCAAGTTTACAAACTGTTCTGCAAGTTTTTGAAGTGAGGTTGGAAAAAAAAGCTTCCTGAAAGAAAACTTAGGGGGTAAATAATACCTCTAGGTGGCTTAGGATTTGGAAAAAAGAAGCTGCGCCGGAGTGGTGACAAGATCTAACCCAGACAAGCAGTGATGTCTTTTTGATGCACCCTCTCTGCTCCAGCATCTCTGCCCGTCCCTGGAGGAATAACAGCGCCACCAGCAACCTTCCATATTGCTTCATTGCTTAAACCATGACGTTTGCAATGTGTAGGTGTTTGCGAGTCTCCGCGGGTGCGCGCAGAAAGAAGGGAGGCCAGGCGGACGAGTAGAAAGGCAGAGGAGAAAAAGAGACTGTGAGCGAGGGAGAAAATGTTCCCCCTCGCCTGATAAATATTTGAGAAGGCTTCTGAGGAACGGTGATGCAGTCAGAGACGGGCCTGTTAGCGCTGCGCGTGTTTGGGTGATGCTGGGAGTCGTCGGGTTTGAACTAATCCAGTTGTGAGTAAGTGAGTGAGAGGGAGCACTTCTACTGTTTATTTATCCACACAGACAAAAACAACAAACAAACAGGAATGGAGGGATGAGGAGGAGATGGAGGAGAGAGGCAGATAAAGAGGCTGACCGGGTTGTCACAAACCATTAGACAGACGGGCGCAGCGCGCTCTGCCCCATGTCAATGAGAATGCCCGGCTGAAGAAGACAGCGCACTTGGCGCGCGTAACAGCGCGTCCGCGGACGCTCTGAGACCACAAGCTTTACCTGTGTGTGAGAGAGAACCTGTGTGAAAGAGAAGGAGGGGAATCTCAAGACACAGTGATGGGAGAGAGAGGAGGCAATATGCCCCCATTGTTTGAGACAAAAGGAGCTCCCTCTGCCACGGAAAACATTCAGAGCGCGCACATGCGCCCTGAGCGCACCGCTCACTCATTGTGAAAACATCAATAAACTGATTTTGAGCCAAAATTCTGCAGCGGAAACCAGATACAGAGTAAACAGACGCGCCACCACGGGAGCTGGAGTTGTTTCCAGATTTCAGGGCTCAGCTGTGCGCTGCTGAGACACGCGCAGGACAGACAGACAGACAGACAGACAGACAGACAGACAGACAGACAGCTCAAGGCTGAACTCTCAGGAAAACTCACTTGGGATTGGAGCTGTTCCAGTAAACAGCGTGTCTGTCAAATATGATCTTCTCCTCGGCCCACACGGACACCCAGGACAGGATGGTCAGCAGCACCACCTCCATCACACACTTCTGCCCCAGCTGGCACATCATCTGATATCCGAGGGGGGGAGAGAGAGGGGGGAAGAGGAAGGCTCACTTTGTGACTGGACTCAGGCTTTCACTGCGTTGCCGCTGCAGCAGAAATCCTCTCAGGAGCATCAATGTCCGCGCGTGCGTCTCTGGACAAGTCAGCGGGTCATGGATGGTTTACCGGCCTGATGAGAGATCCGACACCCCCCTGGGTGTATCAAGTCATGCTGAACGTTTGGAAATGTACTTTCAAACTTCTTCAGCCGCCAAACGTGGAGCGAGGTTTGCACGTCATTCACGAGCGCGTCTCTTCTACGAGAGCCGAAACTTTTGCCCCATTACGCGCTCCCGGGGCCGTGGACGCGCCGCTCGACTGGAATCCAACCTGTCATCCGTATCTCTTTAAACTATCGGTGCTCAGCGGCGGGTGTGAGGCAGTCATATCTCTTTACCGGATGTTTGGCTCTGGTTCTTTCATGGCGAATCTCCGTTTTTGGTCCATTTTCTCCAACTGTGATGAGGAAGAGGAGGATGAGGAGGCAGATCCAGGGTAAGCAAACAAACAAAGATTTCTGCTCCCTTTCCCGTTCAGCTGTTAAAACACAAGCTGGAGCATCCTTCGCATCTCTCTCAGCATCTCAACTTGGTGATCCCTCCGCGTCCGCTGGCTCCGCTCTTCGCGCGCCTCCGCCTCCTGTGCGTCACCGCGCGCAGCAGCTGGACGTCGGTTTATGACCGGAGCTCCCGTGTAACCTGCACCTATGGCGGCAGCATCACTCAACTGCACCATTTGGTGAGAGTACACCCCCCTCCATCCCTCCCTCCGTGTGCTTTTCTCAGTGCGGGCGGGGCTGTAGCCTCTCCGCGCCGCTTTCGTCTCCTCTGGGGATTCTGACGATGCGCAGGCGGGGAGAAGTCATTAAAAGACTCATTAAAAGTAATCCAGTTTTAAATGTGTTGCACATTTCATCACAAATAAGTAACATTTCCCCCAGAGAGCACTCCAGTTGGTCAATATTCCAGCAGCTTTGGCTCAGAGGTGGTGACTTTTTTGCGCGCGGGAAGTTTAATTTTTACGCGCAAGAAGTCAGTTTGAATTCTGAGAGAAGCTGTGCACATCTGTGCGTGTGTGTGAGTGTGTGTGTGGGGGGTCCCCTGCAACAATCATTTTCCAGAGTCCATTAGGCCCAAATGGCAAGCGGAGGCAGAGCGGAGCTTAAAGCCCGCGAGCCGTCACCCCGCAGATACGGCTGTGCGCGTCACGCGGCGTTGCCACCCATGATGCCTCCGCAACAACAAATCCATCTTATGTATTTAGCCGTCGCCTCTGGTGAGGCAGATGCAGCCATGGAAGCCTCCCACTCCTCCCGCCGTGCCTCTGCGTACACGTGTCGATATGCCATCTTCTTCTGCAGAATGAGCTCCGGCGAGGATCAATCCAATCTCAGCCAGATGAGAATTGATTCGAGGAAGTTGGTTGCAACAATTTCATTTGGAATCGCCATGTTAACGGAGGAGTGCAGTTTACAGACCCCTACAACTCCTCCAAGGCGATGTTAGAGACATTCTGCCAACCCCCACCCCCTCTCAGTTGGCTCCTTCATGCAAAGTGGCCTACTTTTTTTCCTCTGCCTGCGAAGTAATGCCTGTAATTTTGGCTGTGCGCACTCAGAGAGAGAACACATGCGCCCCATAACCCAAATACAGCTGCGTGTTGTCTGCCTCTCCCCATGAATTATTCAACATCTGTCTGAGGAATGCATATGGATACAGGTGGATACTCTCCTGACGGCATCATTTAAAGACATCTCCCACCTCTCCTTCATCCATTTCCTCCTTTATGTCATCTTAAAGCCAGCCAGTCTCATGTGCCGCAGACAACCCCCCTGTTCTTGGTAACTCCATGCAAATTAAAGGAGAAAAAACAGACTGAAGGGGCAGAATTCACCCCCGTTTTACGCAGCAGATTTGGATCCGTGTAGCTGTTTGCTCCCTGATTAGAGTCTGCAGCAATAATGTAAATAAATGCTGCCAGATGTGGGAACACCACATGGTTTCATTTAGTCCTGCGCACAAAGGAACCAAAAGTTTGATTTTTGCATCATTTCAGTAATGCGTTTTTCACATTTCCAAGCCAGAAGAGAGAGGAGCTGCTCGGTTCTTTAAATGGAGCAGACTGAACAAGAATCTGAGCCATCAAAGGCGCCTACAACTCCTTCCAGGAGTTAAATGATTGACAGGAAAGGGGAGATTCTTTTTATTTTATTATTTCTTGGACAAATGGTTGCTGACGTTAAATATTTAACAGCCCCGGTGCTAACTTGACCATCTTATCAAACTTGGACACCTAAAACATCATTAGTAAGCTCTGAGAGAATCTCCACCTTCAAGTTTTTTTTTTTTTTTTTTTTTTTTATATGAATGGACTGAATTCCAAAGATCACACTACATGAGCCGCTGGCATTAGTCAACAAAATCCCGCTCCTCTCTGCCACAAACAGACACCGCTGGGCTTAAATCCCCTTTTCTTTCTTTTGTCCAAAGATTTGAAGGTAATCCTCTTCACTTCTCTGTAAGGACTCCCGAGAAAATAAGTATAAATCCCAAGAAAGCACTTGAGATCAAGCAGGTAACCATTCACAGGAGTGAGTGGCAGCTAAAGTCACCTTCTCCCTGCAGGCTGACACCAGGGCAAGGACTCCCCCTAGTGGACAAATGTAACTACTAACAGGGTAAGCTCACATTTATCTTGAGATTTTGGTGTTTAGAAAGTACGGAGACCAGCACATCATGACATTAAAATATATAAATGCTTCCCTCAAATGATATTTGTGGGCAAGAATTAGCATTTTGTGGCCACAATTTGGTGTTTTGGGACAAACTTATTTTTTTGTGGATAAAGTAACATAATATTAACATTTTGTGTGCATAAATGAGCATTTTGAACCCATAAATTAGCATGTTGTGTGCATAAAAGAGTATTTAAGTATCATCCGTTCATTTTCCAATCCGCTTTATCCCTTTCGGGGTCACGGGGTTGCCGGAGCCTAACCCGGCTACTCATGGGCGAAGGCAGGGGACACCCCTGGACTGGTCGCCAGTCTGTCGCAGGGGCCACAATCACACACCCATGCACACTCACATCTAGGGACAATTTAGAGTAACCAATTAACCTGTGAAGCATGTTATGGGGAGAACATGCAAACTCCACACAGAAAGGTCCCCCAGCCAGGACTTGAACCGGGAACCTTCTCGCTGTGAGGCAGGAGCGCTAACCACTGCGCCACCGTGCAGCCCATATCATCCGTTCTTACTACTAATTTGTGGACAAATGCCATCATGTCCGCACCTATTTTATACTAAGGTCACTTTTGGGCATTAAACACTAAATTACCACAAAAAGCTAACTATGCACACAAAATACAAAAAAATAAATAAAATAATGCTCATTTGTGGCAAAATACAAAGTAGCAATTTGTTTCCACACAATACTAATACAATGCAAATTTGAAGCAAAAATAATAAATTGTGGCCATAAAATGCTTATTTGTGCAAAAAAAATCTTAGCGTGCAAATTTTTGGCCACAAAATACAAAATTATAGCCACAACACTCCATAAGTGAATGCCCAGCACGTGGGAGTTCTATAAATTCGGACTTGTGTGAATCATTAGATTTACCGTAGAAAGACGCTGAGTGAAATGCAAGCTCAGATGAAGTCAGGATTTTAGGTGGGATGAGTACAAAGTCAGAAGTACAGTAAAATACAAAAACCAAAAAAACCAAACCCTGCTGGTAGTAAACAGGTCAAGAAATGTGGGAAATGTTACGACATGTTAACGGAGCAGCAGCGTCACAGGAGGAGGAAGAGACAGAAACCAAATGAGGCCAGATGAAAGAAGAAAAAACAAAGATTTATTGAAGGCAGCAGAAGATGCAGGAGAACAGAATGGCATAAAGGGAGGGGGCACATCCAGACACACTCCTGTGTTCAGATAGATTTAATGACTTTGTGTTACAAAAGATTTTTCCATATGTCTGCACTGTTTATCAAAATATACATGTTCTGAACGTAAAACTGGATATAATCCAAATTATTTTGTGGTACAAAAACATGAATATATACAACCATCGACTCCGTGTCATAAGTTTTCCCCACCCTGCCCCCATATAAAAAAAGGTGAAAATAAAAAGCTTTAACAAAACTGATAGGTAGAATCTTCTACACAGTCAACATCACAGCTAGCACTGCGCTTGATTAAGGATCCATCCAAAAGCGATCTCTACCAAGATCTCCGATAAAGTGAAACAAAAAGCAGTACAGTATACGTGTTACGCAGAAGCACGAGGAGCACAAAACCCAAAGTGTGTTTGCAGAACAGCAGGAATGTGAACAGGGATTTAAAAAAAAAAAAAAAAAAAAAAAACCAGCAAACTTTGGTCCTCAACAGCATTAACCGTCTGCAGCTACATGGAGTTTTGGGGTCATGCATAAGAGTCTCTTACAAAAATACAAACAGTATCTGTTTCTGGTCCAGAACTACTGCAGAGCAGTTTGTGGTGCGTGAGGCACAACGGAGGGTGCCCACCATTAAGACTTGGGTGTGATAGACTCAGGCTTTACGCTGAGAAAAATTGCACTAACGTACCCCCACTGTGGGAGTTTTTATGAGTGGGGGTGTTGTTGCCCCTCTGGAATTCTGTCAAATGTAAAAGTAAATGTCTTTGCTGTGTTTTCACAGACAGTTGGGACCCCTGGAAGCTGCTCTTCCTCCTGTGGATCTCAGCATATAAAGAGACAAAGGCAACTTTTCGGAATGGTATATTAATAAAACAAAATCTGACAAAGAGGGGGTAAACAAAGCCAGCTAATAGGGCTACTTTCAACCTAATATTAAAAAAGTCAAGGCACTACGTTAGCCATCACAACCGGCCGCTAAGAAGAGGCATCAGTTAAGTTCAACAAGGATACACGTGAGTTCTAACTTTAAAAGAAAACGTACATGAATATATAGTTGTACACATAAACATAATATGATTAAATGAGTCCCCAGTCCTGGCAGGACTTCATGAAGCTGACATGGGAATACAGCGCCACACCTTAGAAAAAAAAACAAGACTAAAGATATGAGAGTTTAACTGACTTACGCTGCAAATACAACTAAAGAGAATTTTTGTGTATTTAGAAAAAAAAAGGATTAAATAAGCCACTCCTCGCCCTCTTTTTAAAAAAAGCTGGTGAATACAAAATGTTTTGGCAGAATGTTTCTTAAATCAGAGCAATGCTACCAAAAAGGCTTAAGACTAGCTGGTTAAAAAAGGAAAAAAAAGCAGACAGTGGTCTGGATCCCGAGGAGAACAAAACACGGATGCTTTAAGGAGTCAATCCGACTGGCCTAAAGGAATGGAAAAGGTTTTCCAAAAAGGCACACGGGAACTTGGGTGCCACTGCAGCAGTGAGGGAATGCTGAGTGTCTGCTGGAGGATCTCAGACAGTTTGGGAGCGGACTTTATCTTTAAAACACTTTTTTTAAATGAAGAATGTTGCTCCTTTTTTTTTTTTATTAAATCACAAAACTGTTGGAAGGAAAAAAAGGTTTTCTTGCAGAAATGCATCTTAAAAATTTGGCAAAAATTATAAAAGTTTGTGTGAATTCCTGAGAAAATGTTAACGTGAAACCAGGCTCACCAACACTACAGAAAACAGACTTGTGACTCACTAAGGTGAATCCAGCACAAATACAAATGCAGGGTTTGTATTTGGGCCAAAACACTAAGCTAAAGTATGCAGGTGTAGCTCCACTACAAAGCTGGTAGATTAGAAGAAAGGATCTGGACTTTCATCAAACGGGTTTTTCAAAAATCAGATTCTAAGGATTTCCCCCAGAGGGATTAAAGAAACAACATTCTTCATGAAAAAAGAAAAGAAAAAAATGAACGATATTTTCAGGATAACTCTCACTGAAGACGAGCTAACAGTAACATTCAGGTGGAAACAGCTTGGAGAGTGGAAGGAAGGGGCAGCACTCAGATGGTGGACTTGGAGAAGGACACTCGAAGATGATGGTTCTCCCCCAGGTCGTGGTTGTGGAACTCAATGAGGCACTCAATGGCCTCCTCCACCGAGCCCATCTGGATCAGAGCCATCTTACGGTCCTTCCTGTAAAGAACAGAGTGCTGAGAACTCCTCAAAAATGTTTTCCTCCTCCGTCCTGACAGCTTTGGACTAAAACACTTAATTATCTGGAGAAGCTTCAACTCAGACAAAAAGATTCTGCTTAAGCTGCAGATATTCAAGGCAGAAACTAAAACTCCCGAATCATCAGAATAAATTTGACAGATTCTTACTGAAAGAACTTGAATGCCTTGACTGTGGCTCCTGTGCTGGCAAATAGCCTCTGGAGATCATCCTCCACCACAGAAGGCCTGAAAGAGAAGAGGAAGGGAACTTTACAAGAGAAGAAATGATAAAAACATGTGGGAGAAAATCTGGTTGGTTTTCTAAAAGTCCAGGCTTTTTGGACTCGATCATTTGATTTTGAGAATCTGCCAATACCAAGTTCTGATTCCATACTTTTGTAACACATGAAAAAAAAAGAAGACGTGTAATAAACAGATCTAGCTTTGATTAACCATCAACTAAAAAAATGTTAACTAGTAAAAATAGGTCATGTGAGAAAGTTTGGAGAGTGTAGCTTTAGTATCTTCAGAACTATTGAAAATATTTGTTCATAAGCGATTCATTTCATCATTAAAAATTCTTAAAAATGAAAGATTTTCTTTTAAAATCCTGTTGTGGAATGAATAGGATTGTGAGTAAAGATCATATCAATGGAACCATTTATTCATTTTGGTTGTTTTTTAGTTGATGACTTTTTTTTTTAAATCACATTTGCCACAGAGTTTACACTTTGTAGGCAGTCCCTTAGCAGCAGTCTCTGTTTAATTCTCATTTAAAAAAAAACACTTTTCTTTTGAAGTGCCGTTGTAGGCCATTTGTGTTAATACTGACACTTGCTGTCAGTTTAAATGTTAATTTAAAAAACTATTTTGAGACTGGAAGTTCAAATCTGTGAATATCTTGCTATCTTAAACTGTTTCTGTGCTCCAATCCGTGCTGTATTCTGCAGCATTTTACAGAAATAAAACGTTGTGATCCGTTCATGATATTCAGACTTCTAGTGGACCATTTATCTGTAATAATGGATTGAAACATTTAGCACTGATCATTAGGATAAAATAAATCCCTGATTGGGATTCAACATTTGATTTCTGAGTCTGAAACTCCATGATCATCCCAGATTTCTGATGAGATGATTGGATTGGAACGTTCCCACTAAAAGCTAAGTTCAGGAGATTTTCTGTGGAAGAATGAAAACACAGATCCTTCAGCTCTACTTACGGGATGTTGGAGAGATGGAGCGTCGCAGAGGGTGGGAAGATGTTGGAGTAGTTTTTGGAGCCA
This sequence comes from Adrianichthys oophorus, assembly GCA_036245035.1. Classification (NCBI taxonomy): domain Eukaryota; kingdom Metazoa; phylum Chordata; class Actinopteri; order Beloniformes; family Adrianichthyidae; genus Adrianichthys; species Adrianichthys oophorus. Next base: position 10,190,968 of record BSAI01000115.1, on the reverse strand, counting down.
GGCTTCTTGAAGCGATGCAGGGGGGAGTTGCTGTAATCTTTAGTGAGGCCCTGGTCCTCGTGACCTTCTCTAGGAAGCTGCACGGTTGTGTGCTTTGACAAAGTCACGCGAATCGCCCTGCCGTGAAGACGCTGGCCATTCAGGTGGCTCATCGCTGAAGGAAACAAGCTCAGTTTAGGAACACATTTTTGACACTTTTTAATTCAAACCTAAACCGGAATATCTCCACACCGCTCAATCCTACTAAATTAACTCCTTTTGGAATCTATGGAGGGCATTTAGGGCTTTCCAATAATATCAAATGTGAAGGGACGGGGCTCTGGGAATTGTAGGTTTTGGTGGATTGAAAAACATATTGACTGGACATTTTCTTCCCTCTGTTAGTCAGGAGGATTTAAAACAAAAACATACATTGCTACATCTCAGAGTCAAAAATTACTCTGCAAAAGCAGAGTAAAAAAGATAAAAGAAAAAAAATAAAGGATTTTCACAAAACATCAAGAAGCTTACAGAGTTGAGCCTGTGTGCCATCAGACATCTGGACCAAAGCATTTTCCTTTTTGTTGAACAGGATCTTGACTCTCATCACATCACCGTACACACCTAAAAAGGAAGGGAGGACGTTAACATGCAACTAAATTTCCTGCGACACCTGAACAGGAGCCACGCAGTCAAACACAGCAAGAAAAGAGGTCAACATCAAATCAAAAATCCTAATATGTACTGTTCTAATATGCCAGTCATGTGATTGAAATGATCATTGCACTAGTCTAGTTTTACTGTCTGCTCAACTCCGCATGAAACCTCTAAATTCTCGTCATTTATACAGATGACAGCTAAAATGTCTTTAAAGGGAGAAGTTGTGATTCAAAGACATAAATCAGCAAGAACAGTGAGAGGTTCAGATCTAGATGATTGTTCTATGGTCATGGAAAAATCTGATTACGAGGCCAATCGGAGGCCTTAGTGAAAACATGCAAAAAACAACTAAACATGCACGTACCTACATTTGCATTACAAACACCAAAATCAAAATATTGCGGCATAATCAGAAGGATATGCCACAGCTGGATCGTAGAAAAGCAGCAGCATTTCATATTTCTGTTTTAAAAAATGACTTTATGAAGCCCAAAAAGTTAGGAAGTACAAGTCATAAAGTTTCTTTTAGTTTGTGTGGTTTATTTCTGATATGACAAAATTGCGGCTCTTTTTGACCAAAGTGGTTTTAGAGTGGATTCAGTGTCAGAGTTTTGAGTAAAACATATTATGTTCAAACCAAAAACTTTGAAGATAAGCCTAAGCGAAAACTTAACCAATCAGCTTTTTAAAATGGAAGATGCCTCTTATCCAGACTTTTCAGTTTAGAGCAGCAGTTTGTTGAATTTTTCATCTGTGGTAACTTTAAGTCCCCTTAAAATGTTTTCAAAGCGTTTCCGACACCCCCATCCCTGTTGCTGAGAGACGAAAGAAAGATCTCCAAAAAATTGCATTGCAGTGTAATGTTGGATTTGTGTTGTCATTTAAAAATAATTTGACAAAGTTCTGTAAAAAAAAAAAATCCTAAATTACTAAAATCTTAAAATGTCACTTATAAACTGTAAAAACTTTAAAATTAAACCATTTTAAGTAGCTGCTTAAAATGAAAATACAAAAAAAAATACAAGCACAAATGATAAAAAAAAAAAAAGATTCCTTTTTATGTTCTGAAGCTGAACCAACTCTAGTTCTAGCACCTGGTTAAAAACAGCCATTTTTTTCTTCCCTGTGGGTAAAAACTTCACCCTTTTTTAGAGGTTCCTGCCTCATTCCTATTCCAACGATCTCTACATTTCCAGTTAGTGTAAATCCGTGGTGGGGCTGTACCCTTTGAAGATAAAACTGCACATGCTTTTGGCTGAGAGCCATAAATCCCAAAGTTTCAAAACGTAACATGAAATGCTGCCGCTTAGAGTGGTTTCACTTTCTCCAGAAAAAAATAAAATAAAAACCACACAACAACCAAACCAGGTTATACAGACCCAAAACAAACACCCCCACCCTTCCCCTGTAACCTGATGATGAACTATCAGAGGTTAAACATGAAGCCAACAACATGAGACAAGACATGCCCACCTCACCAGGTAACAGTAGTAATAAAATAAAGGAGATGAAAGGATGATAACGTACCGAAAAGAATAAAGAGGCAGTGTGGCGTAACGCTCTTTAGAGACAGCAGGGGGGAGCAGCGGGGCAGGGGACCAAAAGGGAGAGGGAACAGGTGAAAAGAGACGGAGCGGAGGACAGTGGAGTGGAGTCGGGACATGTCCGTAGGCCACAGGCAGCGAGGTCCACAGGAAGGCCACAGTACCATGGAGGAAGTAGAGGCATGAGGGATGAAGAGATGAGGAGTGGATTGGAACAAGATGGAGAAAAGTGGGAAAGGTGGAGGCGGTGAAAGAGAAAGAGTGTGGCATAATCAGGAGGACCACAGATGTGCCAACGTTGTGATGTCAAATTTTAAAACCAATTTGGGGAAATTGTGTGAAGGAGAGAGGGATGATGGGAACAAGTGGTAACAGTCACAGAGGGAACAAATGGTCATGGGGCGTGCAGTAAGTTGACAAGATATAAAGGGTATTTCAAAATAAAAAAGGACAGAAAAAGAGGGGAAGAAGGAGGACAAAGTAAGGGAGAGAAAAAAGGAAGTAAAACAAAAAACAAGGTCAGTATACACAAAGAAATGTGCTTCAGACAGTAGAACTGGCTAAATTAAAATGCACTGTCACTATGGGAACACTAGAAGAAAAAGAAGAGAAAAAAAGATTAACAATGAAATACAGAAAAAAGGCAGAGACAATATGTACTTTTAAATTACACCCTACCTTTAACTTCAATTCAATAACAATCAATTTTTTAAAAAACAACTAAAATCTAGCAATCTTATCATTACAATAAACAAGTGGAAACTTAATTACACCCAAAATGACTAAAAATAATAAAAACATAATGATGTAATAGTAATGATAATATTACCCTACCAAAAAAGTAATATTGTCTCTCCAACAACTCAAGAATGATTTTAACTAATGGACAAAAATGAAGATATGAAATGATAAAAGTTCCTTTTTGTTTTACAAAAAGAAGTTAGTTTTTTTAAAATAAACTTTAAATTCACAGTGAACAAAGTGGCAGGTCAGAAATGCAGCAGGTCTGTCAAACAAGGACAAGTCCTGAAAAAGAAGAGTGTTTTGGACTGACGGCACCCTTTCGTTTATACGAGCTGTGACTTTCATTCAGTAACTGTGGCGGGAGATGGAGAAAAACACTAGTTTGTCCTAAGACAAGCGAAGTCAAAGTTCAGCGAAAACAAAATTACTTTAAACTTGAAAGCTGTCAACAGACTTTGTGACTTCATTTTTGTTTCTTCTGGTGTACTGACCTCAGGGTTCAGATTGCTGACCAGTAAGACGTTGTGTCCCCCTGTGGCAGCAAGTCCTGACAGGCCAAGTCTGGTAGCTGCTGCTGCAGCTGCAGCAGCCGCCATTCCAGAGGGGCCCACACCCAGGGATGCTAGAGCACTGGGAATGCCTTGCACAGACAGACCTAAGAGGGAGAAGAAGACAGGAGACTATTTTCTGCTCAGAACAACCAATTTCAGCAGAAAACGAAGGACTCAGCTGTTTAAGGCTTACTTTAACAGCACACAATCCTCAAGGAAAACACCTAAGCCTTCTTATCTAACAATAATGACAAAAACATCCACATTTACGTCTATCTTTTCCTTAAACCCCCAACAGCTGTGTGGAATCTTGCAGAGGATGAGGGATATTTTTGTAAATTAACTTTTCTTGTTAAATATAAGCAACTTTCAAACATTTTAAAGAGATTAAACTTTCAAAAAATATATATCCGAGTTCTTATATTACAAAGTAAAATGTTGTGCAACATAAAGGTGATGCAAAAGCAAGTAACAAAAAATATCAAATACGTGCAACACCTGACAAAATCTCAAGTGAATCAAACGTGTTTATGTCTGAATACTGATTAAACAGACCTTCGTGTTTGTTTTTCCAGAACTATCAGATGACCTATGGGTAGATTTATTGATCTGATGGTTGCTTTTCTGCCATCACCTCAGTGTTTAACTATACATTAGGTTAAGCAAACTGAAGTAACAGATCTGATCAAAGACTGTTGAGCAGATAACCCACAAAATGTGCTAATGTTTTGTGGAAAAGAAAAAAGCAACAAGCTTATTATTTGAAACGAATGAAAGACCAATACTTTAAAATCAAAGAATTAAAATGGTAACCGTCCCACTAACCTGCTGCCTGCTGGATAGCAAAGGTTGGGGGGAAAGCATGTGCTCCACCATAGGGCGAGGCTGAGATTATTCCTGGCGCTGATTAACAAAGAAAAGATACGTTACACGCACCATAAAAACTGCTAACACTTAATGGAGAAAGAAATTCTCCAATTAACAAATTAAAATGTGGAGTATAAAACATTAAAATCTGAGTCTAATCTCACCAAAAGCAGCAGCTGCCATGGCCTGGTGGTCAAGAGAGGGCTGCGAGTCGGCAGTGGGAAGGTCTGGGCGAGTGTAATCCCTGCTTTTGTCATTGTTGTATTTGACGTTGAGGCTGGTGAGCTTGGAGAAGCTGATTCTCAGGGTACAGCAAGCATTGTAGATGTTCTGGCCATCCAATGACTTGAGGACATGAACAGAATTACTGACTGATCAAGTGCCTTTGACAAGTTTACAGTTTAATCATTGTTGTAAAAATAATGATCACAACTGCTGGTTTAGACCAGTTTAACTAGGTCACACCTTAACCACCAGAGAGACTGAAACCGTTTGACAGAAATATGCACTGAACCAGTCCTACCAGCTTAGCATGCTGAGCAGTCATAGCGTCAGCGTACTGGATCAAAGCCTGAAACTGGTTGTTCTTGGTGAAAGTGATGATCTTCAGGACAGTACCAAACTTTGAAAAGATCTACATAGGAGAGCAAGAAAGAAAGAAAAAATATGATTCATTGTGGTATTTACAACCACAAAAGTCTCAAAACTAAAGTACATTTTAACAGGATGTAGTCAAATTTCTACGTTAAAATAAAAAGGCTGCAGTTCATTCGTACAACTTTGTACATTTATGCCTATAGAAACAAATGTCTTCATTTTTCACAGCAGATTAAAGCATGAACAATAATAAGAAAATAAGAAAGGGTGTATAAAAAGAAGACAACATAATTGCAAACTCAGAGTCACCAACATCAGACAATGGCGACAGGTGTTGATAAGACTGAAATGCAATGCAGCATCTTTGCCTAAAGGCCACCAGTCGGCTGTACCTGGTGCAGAACATCCAAGGTCACTGGGTAGAAGAGGTTCTCAACAATAACTCTGAGCACAGGACTTTGGCTGGCCGCTCCTCCCATGCTAGCAGCATCTGTGGAAATGGCCATGCTTCCCATCCCACCCCCATGGAGGGCATTGACTGCCTGCAGAGCTGCTTGAGCGCGCTAAAGAAACAGAGACCCTTTTAGATTATCTTTTTTATATTTATATATATATATATATATATATAGTTTTCCTTTTGTAATTCTATGTTATCACAATTTTTACCAGATGCTACAGGGTCACAGAGGGTAAAAGTTTTTGCAAAAATAATGTGTTTGTTTTTTAATTAGCAGTTTGTGCTTACAAAAAAGTTCTCTCCTTTTTGAAACTGCTGCATAAAATTATTTCAACAATGATAGGAAGATTATGCTAAACACTTACCACTTGGTTAGGAGAGTTGTCCGTCTTGAGCTCCTTATGGGTGGAGTACTGCATGTAAATGGGATGGTTTCTGATGACAGGGGTGACGGAGGAATAGTAGCTCACCATTGTCTGAGCACACTCCTCACTTCCAAACTCCAAGAATGCCTGCAAAGGAACGACAACAAAAACATTTATCTCAAAATCTTAAAACTGGGTTCTACATTTAAGCAGATTGGATTTTATTCATTCTTTGAAGTCTTTATTTAAGAATAATGCACAATAGTTGTGACATTCTCTGGTCTGTATAAAAAAGGCTTCCTTGTCTCTGAGTTTGGGGTGGAAACAAAGGTTACACCTGTGAAGCAGTACATGGAGTTGCAAGTTTTCTTTCCTTACCTGGTTTTTTCCTTTCAACATGAGCAGATTGGTGACCTTCCCAAAAGGCAGCCCCAGACTTATCACCTCTGCCTCATTGATGTCGTTGGGCAGCTTGCGAACATGGACGACACGTGATGGCACACCAGGACTGCGAACGTCACCTTTGAATTTTTTGGTGTCGTTGCCATTGGCTGCAAGGGAAAACAGAGGCTGATAAAATCAGGCAGGGAACACAAGGCTCTGGTTCTTTCTGAATAATGGATTGATTGTCATGGCAACACAAACAAACACATCAAGGACTTTAATAAAAGGATTCAACCCTCCATGGCAACCTCCCCTACCTGAGTTCATGATATAGGGTCCGTTTGTTATGCAGGAAGAAAAGAGTTCGTCAGATCCCCTCTGTAAGTGGAAAAAACACCCCCCACAAAACAACGGTTTAATTCAGTGCAATCACTAAGCCAGACACAGCAGGTGAAAAGCAAAGCTCTCATATTACTGACCACTAACTGAAAAGGCACCAAGTAATGCGATAGCTAAAAGAGAACACAAGAAACTTTTCCTCGTGAAGAATTCAATGGTATTACAAGTAAAACAAGATGATCTCAGTTCTTATCCTTCTTTAATAAATAAATAATTGTCTTAAAATTCACATTGTCACACTAAAAACAATATGGCACACCTGTTGTGCTTTACATTAATTGTTGATCTTAAACCACACAAACATTTCAGCAAGGACTATTTAGCAAGACAAAAACTAGACAGCCTGGGTAGGTCCAACAGCGAGCAAAATGCACTGAAACACCCGGAAATGTGAATGCTCCCAATTCACACTACAGTGTACAGTGTGCCTACTCCAGCCCATTTAACACATATAAAGTGATGTTTCAAGCCTGCTTTCGTGGTTCAGTGTGTTTATGCTTGTGTAAGATGAAGTACTGCAGTCACAAGAAGTGGCTCAGCAGTCTAAGCTGAGCTACATTTTACAATGAATGAGCTGTTCAGCATTAGACTAGGAGCATTGTTGCGCTGCAGCACACACATATGGAGCCCCAGACACTATTAGATGAAGAGTCCGACAGCTCTTTAACACAGACCAGAGTATTTGTTAGCATTTCAGCTAGCAGTGCCAACGCATGCAAGCATCACCCAACCAAGTACTGCGGGAATGATAAAGGGAAGCAGCTTTATTTTCAGATTACAGATTGATTGACAGAAAATTAACAACAACAAATAAAATGTTATTTTGGAGGTGGGTTAGGTAACTGAGTAGCCTTGGTTACTTTCAACACACATTTGAATGCAAACTCATGCACAGCACTGGTGCAAGAAAAAGTAACATGAACAACACTAGCGAGGTTACACTTCAACTGTTGGATTCTTTGCCTTCTCCTGAATGTGAACTGGTCATTAGACACCCCAAGACAAAACATAGGATGGCTGTTTAATTTACCGTCATGACCATCGAGAATGGACCCCAAATCCAAATAGTATTTCTGTGTTGGGAATTTAAACCGGGTATGAAATTATGACAAAAGGGGACAGAAGAACTCTGCACAAGTTGAAGACAGAACACAAACCTACAATTTACTAAAATAATCTTCCATTTCAACTCCTTGAACAATAAGAACTTTTTTTTTGCAATGTAAACATAACCTAGTAACCCCACCCAAAAATACACTGGCTTCAGAGAGTCCTAAAGTACTGCTTATATTTGGACTTAGTTTAAACACAGAAATGTAACTTCCTGTTTTCAGAAATAAAAAAGCCACCCCAACTTTTTAATTAATGTTTAGCATGCTTAAGTACTACACAAGAGAATATGAAGAAAAACTCTACATATAGGAACATTTCAATTTATATAGCTATATAGCTTTAGATATTGCTAAATGTAGCTTAAGTAAAAAAAATAAAATAAAAAAAACAATATTATGTTTACATGCAAAGCCAACTTAGAATACTGTGTTAAACTTAATAATTGGTTTAAAAAAATAATTTAATTGTCCCAAAAGAATGGCAAGCCATTTAAAATGAAGGAAATGGCTTCAGTCTGACTATGGTGGAAGTAGGCAGGCTGCGTGGCGATAACAGAAAACAAACAAAACAGGAAGAGCAGCAAAAATAAGGCCTGGTTCTATGCGATGCTAAACTTCTTCCATGCTGGAGTCTTCCTAACCCTTACATTCTCCTCAGTATTAATAACTTTGGGGGAAAGGGAAAGCCTCATTTAAGTCTGGGGTAATTAAATCTAGAGGGAGAATTTTGAAGGATGATGAAAATGTTGATTTCAAGAGAACAAAAGCTAAAGAGACCTCACATAGAATGACAGACATGCTCACGAATGCTTGTATCTTCAGTTGAAGATGTGGACAAGCAAATGGCACCTTTTAACGAATGTTTACATGCAGCTGACTCAAATGCTTACTTTTTCTCAAGGACAGTTTTCAGTTCCTATTTCACTTTAACTGCACTCAAGTATTTCGCACAAAAAAAGCTTAATCCTGAAATACTTAAAACCTAATTTTTTCCTTCGGTTCAAACTAGTATTTTAAAAGCTTTACTGGGGATTCACAGACAGGTAATGTCTCCAAGCAACCACAAAGAAGAGCAGTACAGGTAAAGACATGTTTGTTCCTGATCAGCCTTCACCAGCGGAGGGGGGCAGGGAACCATGGCTCAGAGGCTGGAGGGGGGAGATCGGAATGTGACCACAGAATGCCAGACGTGCTATCCAGACAGGATAATTACAGATTCCAGAAAGACAAGGCTTCACAAAATCAGTATTGCCACCAAGACTGACAGAGAAACAAAACAAATAAATACTTACAATCAACCAGCAAGCACTAAGAGAAGAAATATTATTCAAGCTGAAAAAACACGCTTAGCACAAATGAACAGAAGGGGTGGGGCATTTCCCTGTCAGAGACTGTGTATCAGAGTTGTTTAAACATTGTAAAGACCTTTGGACGCATGAGTGGACAAAGTTGCGGGAAGACGATTACAGCTCTGGGTTGAGATCAATTCATCAACCAACACAAAGCACCCTCACCCACACACTCCGTTGACTGGGATAACAACTTTTTACTGTAATGCATTTGTATGTCAGCACATTAATCCAAACAGTTGCAGAAGTTTGTTACTCTTTAACAAAGTGTTTTTGTGTGACAGTCTTTAAGAACACAACCTATTCTGGTGGGGAAAAAAAATAGGACAGTAGAAGTATAAAGTTGGGCAAAGCTACGGTTTGTTAACATTCCTGTAAGGCCAATAAACCAAGTCAGGATTGCACAAAATAACAGGAAGTTTCAATTGCCACCAAACAGGAAAACATTAAAGTGCTACAACAGAAAATTGCATCCAACTAAACTGACAAACATCCATGCCTGTCTGATTTTCTGTTAGCATCGTATCGAGCTGTGTGTCATGAATGTTTAAAGGCTGCCAGCCTGCCACTAAAAATTCATTACACGAGAACAATTGTGTTGGACAGCAGGTCCGTTTTTACAGAGGGTACTCTTACAAACCGACAAACACAAAGTGCTGAAGCTTCACTCCATTACATTTTTGTTTGTCAAAGAAAAACAATAAGCCGACTGCACATGTACATCTATACAGTTACAACTTAGCTTTAAGGAACAAAGTGTAAAAATTTCAATACAAAGGTTGGAGTAGAAAACTTTCAGCTTCATACCTATGCAAACCCAAAAAGATTATTAATAATAACGTATAATCAGAAAAATGTTTAATATACTTTACTCTCAGATATTCGTAAAAAACGAACCATGTAAAAGAACGGGGGGGGGCTGCTTACCTTTGTGCCAACTGATATGTCATGGACACTGCTGCAAAACAAAGACGGAAAACATCAGAAAACATCTATTAAAATTAGGTAATATATCTTTCAAAACAAAGCAACAGAACTACAGGTGGATTAAGTGGTCAAAAGTAGCTTTCCCTGATCAACCATAAACTTACAAACAAAAATAAGAAGTATGTTTATTATACTTACTCGATTTCAGGGACGTAGCCGGATCCCAGAGGGTACAACTCAGTGGCGTCTAGGCGGCTAAAAGGAGATTAGGAAAAAGTACAAAAACTTGAGAATTTAATCTTTACACTTGTGGACAAAAATATACAAACATCTATCTAACAATCTAAAAGGTTTATTGTAAGACTAACATCTTTTTACACGTGCTTCGTTTGATATAACCGATAGAAGCATGCAAAGACGAAGTTTGGGATAAATAATCTTTCCCAATGCACCGATTAAACAAGTCGGTATTGGAGTTTACTAATTCAATCAACATAAAATGTTCATCGTCAACATGGCCCAGCAGACTAACGAATGCGGAAATGAGACACGTTGCTTTAGATCGCCCTCGAGTTCCCCTGGAACCAAGTTACAAAGGTACAGTTAGCGTTCACAGTTGAGACACGTCAAGAGACCATTTTAACCATCAATAAAAGCAACACCCCGAAAAAAACAAAACCAAACCTCCAAAACGTTTGCCCCGCTGTTAAAAGACGCGTTTGAAAGATTCAGCGAGGTTTCGCAAAGAATCCCCTGGGTCCAAACGATGAAAACTACTTTATAAAAAGAGTAGGGGTGACGCTATCGGAAGCTAGCAGCTCTGGCTAACTGTTGCATGTTTTGGAGGAGGAAAAAAACGTTAGGAGTAAACTTTACGGGTTTGTGGTAAAACGAAACAACCCAAACACACGAGGTTCTTATCAAACTACAATTAGTAGGATTCAATCCACTTTTTGCTTGGTATGTTGTAAATTTTAAGGTCTTAAGTTTGGTCCTTTTTACTTACCCGTCCATTGCACAAGGAAAAAACTGCAGGTCTGAGACGAAGGTAGGGCGGCAGACTTGCTTGATTTTCTTACAAAATGGCTGAACGGACGGAGGCGCGCGCTGATTAGCCCAAGCAGCTCCAAGAGCCAAAAGGAGGCGGGGACAAGCCTCTACGAGAGAGAGGATTGGACAAAAGAGCTATCAATCAATGAAAAAAAAAGGGGCTTTTTACACTCATATTCTTCCGTGTAATCGCGCTGGAGTTCTCTTACATACTTTGTCAAACATTAAAGCAAAGTTACGTTTAAAATTGTTTTTTTCACAACTACACTTTTTGGATGAAATTTTGAATACAGATTATAATGAAGTGCTGCAAAACAGAGTTAAAAAAAAATCAGTTTAAGTTTTAAAAAGCTGCTTCACCGTTTTTACAAGTGGTAAGATGTACCAATTTACAACATTAGGCATTTAGATAACTTCCTATTGCCAGCAATTAAAAAACAAAAATAAGTTAACAACTAATTATAAATAAAGCAGAAATTGAAAGAGAAAACTAAACAGGGAATAACACAAATACCAACAAGTATTTTTCCAATAAAGTAAAATAAAAATGTGGATAAAAGTTAAAAATGCTGAGTTGTAGCCTCTTTTAAACTATTTTTGTTTTTTAATTGACATTTTCACACTCATCTGTTAGTGTTTTTTAATTTCTCGAGCACTGCAATAAAATAACGGGAGAAGCGGCCTTCCAGCTTCATCAACTCATCTTGTCTGCAATGGTTGGAAAAGGCGCACAGATTCTAAATCATATTTTGTACTTTTTAAAAAATTAATTTTGAAGCAGTTGATCAACAACTATTCAGAGAAAGGGCAAAGAAAAGATGGCCACTGGGGGGTCTCCCTGCTCATTAGCCCTTGACTAATATTATTATTAAGAATAATAATAAAAAAGAAACATAAATATAGGGAGATACACTATTCTAGCATATGATAAAAGTGAAAAACAGCATAAAAAGTTTAATAGATTACACTCCTTTTGCTGACTACTGCATGTATGAAACTCAATGGCACTATGTATTCCAGTTAGAGGGGGGTATTTTTTTTCAAAATGGTGGGCTTGGGGTAAGTTTTGCCACTGAGCAAGACTCTAGGAAACTTTGAACAGGCCTGCACATGCACTGACTTTAGCAGGGGGATATGTCTGGCGCTGCAGGATTTGAGTCCCTGGTGGCATGGTGTGTTACTGATCGTAGCCAATGTTACTTTGGTCCCAGCTCTCTGCAGGTCATTCACTGGGTTGCCCCATATGGTCCTGGGATTTTTGCTCACTGTTCTTGTGATCATGTTGATCCCACGGGGAGAGATCCCCATACGGAGGGAGATCATCAGTGGTCTTGTATGTCTTCCGTTTTCTAATAATTGCTCCCACAGTTGATTTCTTCACACCAAGCTGCTTAACTATTGCAGATTCAGTCTTCCCAGCCTGGTGCAGGGCAACAATTTTGTTTCTGGTGTCCTTAGACAGCTCTATGGTCTTGGCAAAAGTGGAGTTTGGAGTGTGACTGTTTGAGGTTGTGTCTTTTATATAGGTTTCTGTTTCTGTTTATTTCTTTCTTTCATGAAAAGTACATGACATTAACATGTTCCATACACAACATAATTTAGCATATCTTCATGACAAAAAATGAGCAGTAAGAAGATTCAATTCTTGTTTTATTTCTGCCCCTTTGTTACATCATATAAAGAACAAAAGATACATTTCTAGATGGCCTTAAGCACCGGCCACCACACACTAACTACACATTAAATATTCCTCAAGTTTTTTCTTTTCAAATATTTTTTTAAAATAATATTTTATTAGTACAAATTTTCAGAATTTTGTGTTGACCATTCCAAACTTTCCCCCCGACAAAAGAAAAACATGTTTCCTTGAAAGAAATGCGAGCAACTCAAAACTTAAGATCATATCTCCTCCAGTGATTTTCATCTTCTGAGGTGAAAACAAATAACTTCTGTATAGGCTCTCTGGAATCTCTCTATTTTTAATTTTATTTTTAATCTAATTTTATTTTTATTTTTTTCTTTAGCCAGTGCTGGGCTATTTGTTCTGCATAATGTCCGATGCAGGACAAAAATCAGACTTTGCTGCTTGTTTCATGGACAGCAGCTGCAGCTGCATCTCAGGTCTTTCATGAGATTGGTTGTCTTGTTGCTTTGTGTTTATGCGTCTGCCCTAGCAAAGCAATTTCAGAGAAAAAGTAATTACAGGAAACTGATAGCAAGACAGCAATTAGATTTTGTTGTGCTGGTGGGGCGAATTAAGATGATTTATACACGTTCCATACCTTCATTTCTGACCAGTAACTTTCAACTGCAACTGTATTTTCTTTTGCCCTCCTGTTTTTATTATTAAATTGGTTCTGCGAGTGAGCGCATAAAGCCTTTTGTGGGGTTTACACTCAAAGTACTGAATACTGTTTTCTCTCCCATTAATGCTCTGCTTATTTTCTATAAGGAGAAACGTTTTTATTCCGTTGTTGAGTCTCTCAAAAATACTTTTTATCCTCAACAGAACTCATACACAGTCAAAGGTTTACACTTAACATTCACAAGACAGTGACTGTGCGCCCTCTAGTGTCAAGTGAAAGTAACTCAAAAGTCACGTGTTCTGTTTGTGCGACAACTTTTTTTATTTTAAACTTAATTTTTCCATTTTAACCCGACCTCATATTTTAGTTTTATATTTCTTCGGTTTAAAAAGAGAGTTACTTGTTAAATATTTTAAATAAATTGCTTTTTGATTGATTAATAGTGTGTAATTGTGCAAATGAGCGCCCTAAAGGGTGTCACCTAAATTCAAACATTTTTAATTTAATAAAACTTTCTTATTTACACAATTCTTATTGGATGGAGTTGAATAATTAGCTGCAAACAGAAGTGGCTTGCTGTTACCAAACAGTAGTTTTATTTACAATTTAGCATTGAACAGACTGGTTGAGCATTACTTTTTTTTCTCTTGCTGCTGTCCTGTTGACCCCACTACAAAGCGAAGCTTCAGCTCACCAAGATTTACACACAATTCCTTGAATAGCAATGCATAAAAAATACAAACAATTTGAACTTCTGGCTGTGACTGTATGAACTTTGCATCCTATCAAGACATGTATTTGTATGAAGGCCATATTTTTTTCAGTTCAGAGAAAACCAAACAAGGTAAAACAAAAACAGGATGGTGTTTTCAATGACATTTAATATATTTTGCATTGTTCGTCTGTGGACGACTGTGAAAAACAGTTTGGATTCTTCTATTTTTGCTCAGTGCTCCTTCAGAGAAGAAGGCAGTGTTTCCAGCGGGTCACCATGAGAGAAAAAACACACAAAAAACACTCCTCATGTAAAAACTGTCTCATAAATTCAAATGAATGACAAAGGCACCAACAATACACAGATGTAGACATCCTTTTTTTTAAATGCAAACATCAAATGCAATCCCAGCCCTTTGGAGGACGCCATAAAACCACAGAAGACAAAATCTGGACAGTACACCTGGAAAGCTCAAACTATATGTTACGTGTCCCCACCTGTTCCTTTTTGGAATGTAAAAGGGCTCTTGGAGGGAAAAATGCAGGTAAGATTTGGGAAGATGCATCGGGCACAGATAGTTGCAAAACAAGATATTCATGCAGGAGGCTGCAGGATGAAACTCCCAGGAGAACTTTTAGTTGGTGTATTGAGCCTTACGCCAGCGCCCATGTAGAAGATTTATTTCTAATGTCAAAAAAAGAAAAAAAAAAAGGATGTAGGTTCGACGAAGACAATTTTAAAAATTAACAGATGGTTAATGAATGACACATGAGATAAGAGAAGCTGAAATAATATTTGAGGTTTTGGAGACTTATTATTTTTGTATCTTATAAACAAATATGATTCTGGGCTATAAATTCTTATCGACTAAAAGCATGCTTCATTTACTTGGTACCAACTATGTGTAAAAAGTTAAGCTTTCCCCTTACTTTAAGACTTATTTGTACTATGAAATGTGAAAAAAGGTGAAGACTTTTTTTGTCTAATTTACGGTTTGACAAGATTTAAATGTCTTTTGTATTTTGGTGTCAAATATCAAAACAGTGAATATTTTAACATCCTGGTACTTTGATACTAGAAAATATAAAATGCAAATAAACGTTACCAACCGGGATGTACGTTTGTCTAACTCCGCCCCCTAAATCAACTACTAGAAACAATAAGTTGTGTCCCAAAGTTATTTGTTTCATCATAAATCAAAATAACATCTACATTCCTTTTCTTTATTCTCCTCAAATATATATATATATAGTTCACATATTTCTTTTTTGAAAATATTTGGGCCCAGGTTTACAGACACACAGAGTCAGGGGTTAAACTGGGAACAAAACCAACAGTCGCACAACACAGTGAAATTACAGTAAAACTGAATTTATTTGGTTCATGAAATAACAAAACGGTGAGGGGAACAATTTTCTCATTCTAATCCCAATTTAACCCCTGGGTTTATGCACATAACAAAGACCTAACAGGCCCAAAGAGCTGCAGGACTTCATGCATTGTGGAGAGCGACTTACCTAAGCATTTCCAATGGTAGTGTGAGCATATGATCAGCTAACATTTAAAGTGTCTCCATCATATTTAAAAAACACAACACAAAAGCTGTGATCTTCATGTACATGTGCCACACAGTATCTAGCATTAAACTACTGTGATTTGCAACACAGTGAGCAAATTTTGCTGTCATTTTCTTTATAATGCATTCCTCTAACACTGCAATAATATTCATCTTTACGGACAGGACAACTTGTGTGACTAAAGATATGAGCACATGTGAGTCCACGAAAGCACAGACACTTGTTATGAGTATGAATCTGGTAGTGCTTACAAGCGTACATGCAATTAATGATGGGAGATTATAGAGCCAAAAACAATAAATACCTTGTATAAAACATAATTTCATATCAATATATTAAAATACTATTCAAAATAATGTCTTAGACAATATTGCAATATGAAATTGACCGATAAATAGTTGGTAGGCCTACACAGAGAAATATATATTTATATACTTTAAGGTTTCTGATCTTTTTTTTTAATAGTTGGATGTTTTGGTTTAATTGTTTTTCCAGATTTTCCCCGTTGGGAAGCAGTACAATCCAGGGAGCCTATGCATTTTCTTTGTTCCAACGATAATAACAATGAACATACAGTACACAGTCTCATAATAAAATCATACATACTGAATACAATATAAATGTCAAGACAGAAAAATAGAAAAATATCAATAGAAATTAAAGGTCAAATACATATCAGAGAAAGTAAATATAGTAAAGTGTAACTATGGGTCCTTGAAGTTCTTGTAGCTGGAGCTCAAGCTGGCTCTCAATGTTGGTATTTTGGCTGTGGAACTGTACTTCTGTTCTTGATTTTTCAGTCCTGACAAACACTTCCACGCTAACACAAAAAGTTACACACATCTGCAAATACAGACTCATGCGACGGCACACAGGCCTGCAGGGGTGCAGGTGCGCTCTCACGCATCCGCTCACGCATACAGATGCATCCGGCACAGCACAGCACAGCGCTCACATGACCGTGCAGCATTTGCAGGTCTGTTTCTTCTCCTTCTTGGCCGCCTCCCCTCCTCCGTCGGCCTTCTCTTTTTCTGCCATGCTGCCATTGGGCGGAGCCTGCTCGGCCGTGGCTGCGTCTGCTCCTGCTTTTCCCTCTCCGTCCTCGATCACTACAAACTCGGCCTTGACGTTGCCGTCAACCCCTTCCATCCCCAGGGCGGCGCGGGTCTCCTGCTCCTCCTCCACCGTCTTGTAGCCCATGAAGACCAGAGTGACTGGGTTGTCGGCGCTGGCCTGGTCTGGACTGGGGCCCAGCAGCTTGGCTTCAATCCCTGTCACGTCTCTCTTGGGTGTCTGACCAGAGGTCTGCACCACTCCGTTCTCACCTACAGGGAGCACCAGAGCATTGTTGGATTATGGGAAGAGCATGGTTAGGCCAAGTCAGAGCAGCAAATACAGAGAGAAAACATTGCTCTAATGACCTCCAGCACAGACAATTGATTTAATGGAGAAAATAAAGACTTTTATGAGCCCACTTTCTCTTTCTGAAACAGGCGTGCTGGCGGTTGCCATGACAACCTGTCTGAAGACAGGTTGCCATGGACATGGAACTCACCTCCATTTTCTTTGGCCACACCTTTATTGGCAGGCACGCCGGTCTCCAGTTCTTCGATTTCTTGTTCCAGTCTGGACAAAAAAACAAAACAAAAAAACCCAGAAATGGTCTATTAGCTATAGTTATTCAACAAAAAACAACAACTTCATTGTTTGTCAGAAACAGATTTTCAAAGAAAAGTATTTCCAGAAGTTGGAGTCTGACTCACTTGATTATGACCTGCTCCAGAAGTTTGGTCTTCACTTCGTCTTCTTGCAGGCGTTTCTGCATCTCCTCCTCAGCTGGAGCTCCATCTAACAACCAGCGCTCCCTCAGGGCTTTGGACTGCAAACGAAAACCAGAAATCGCTTCAGTTTGTCTTTAATTTGAGTTCTTTCAGGGCATAAAGAGGAGTAAAATACCTCTGAGCATCACTCAATGTATTCTGGTTCACGGCACAAATTTGCATTTATATGAGCTGCATTCGTGCATCTTCACCAAAGTGATTAACTTGTTTGGAGAATCTCAACACGCCTTTCACATCTGATTGCTAGCATCTCCTCCCTGAAGATAAGTGACACTTTCACTGAAGCGCAGTAACACACCGTTTAGTTAATCTCAAACAAAAATCTCCCTCTAGAGTGGATCCAGAGCGCCCGCTGCCACTCAGGAACTCTGTCCCACTGTCAAACAGCTGCCAGCACGCGCCCAAAGTGGCACCCAGCCAGAGCATTGAACTGGAAATAATGTCATGATGGGCTGCACGGTGGAACAGTGGTTAGCGCTCCTGCCTCACAGCAAGAAGGTTCCCGGTTCGAGTCCTGGCTGAGGGACCTTTCTGTGTGGAGTTTGCATGTTCTCCCCGTGCAAGCGTGGGTTTTCTCCGGGTACTCCGGCTTCCTCCCACCATCCAAAAACATGCTTCATAGGTTAATTGGTCACTGTAAATTGTCCGTAGGTGTGAATGTGAGTGTGCATGGGTGTGTGATTGTGGCCCCTGCGACAGACTGGCGACCAGTCCTGGGGTGTACCCTGCCTTCGCCCATGAGTAGCCGGGTTAGGCTCCGGCAACCCCGTGACCCCGAAAGGGATAAAGCGGATTGGAAAATGAATGAATGAATAATGTCATGATTCCATCGTTCTGTTTAAACCAGAAAATCAAGATAAGAAACTACAAGATAAAAACAAACTTTAAACTGATTAACAAATAGAGATGACTGATTGTGACTGGATCTTAAAATGCTAAACTGTCCTCATTTGATTATTGAAGATAAAGTTAACAAAAAAGACATTCCTTTCTAAGTTTATGTCCTTTACAAATCTCAGCCAGATATTCTTATCCTGCACACCAGCTAATATCAAAGCGAATGCTTGGCGTGCTTTGAAGGTAAATATAACAGTGTGCTACCAGCAGCTGTTAGGTCCAGCAGCAAACTGAGATCCTGCCTGGCCACAAAGCAAAGTGGCAGAAAAGTAGTTTTTGTTGTCACATGCAGGGCCTGCGATCTGATCTGGATCTGAGCTCAGCGTGGATTCTTCTGCGGTGATGCAATATGTATTTCACCCAAAAAAAAGTACCACCCCTCCTCATTTTTTCATTTGCTGTTCTCTCATGCTCTGCCCATGCCTGTTTCCCACTCTTGTCTGCATCCTTATCTGTCACAAAGTTCACAACTGTCTTGTAAAAGTCCCACCTCCCCTCAGTTCATAACTCTGTTAATCTGTTTCTGTTTGCTAAACTCTTATCTCTTTTGAGTAATTTGGCTCCAGAAAAGCTTTGCAGCCCACGCTCAAACGCTGTAATTCAACACTCTTCATTCCCAAGCTCCGCACTGTCTCTTGGGTACTGAATCTGAACCTGCCCCCCCCCACACACTTCAAAACCAGCCCCTGTTGTCTCCATCTCGCCTGCTCTCTACTCCACAACCCTTGTACCCCAACGCCTGACATCACTTCATGTGCTCGCTCATGCGTGTTTGACCACAGGCGCACAGGAAAAAATCAGTGCAAAAAGCTGGAGTGCTGAAGTTTCGTCTTTTCCATTGTTCTCCGGGGTAAAAGCTGCTAACGTAGCAGACAAAGGGCGGAACTGGGATACTATACAAACTCACACACATACACACACCCTTGTGAAGTGAACAGCTGTACAGGAGAGAGAACTATTTTAAAATACCCTTTTGTACCTCAACTAACACATGTTTTATAAATAAAGTTGTACCTTTTACATTTTCTTTTAAGAAAAAAGTTTTGCCATACATGTGGCACTGTCATATATAAATAAAAAGCATTAGCGCCACTGTTAAATCAGCGAAATATGTGTTGAATTGATATAAAAGGAATAAAAACAGGACATTTAAAATATTTTCATTGTTTAGTCAAACCACATCATCTACATCTACTTGCATGTAAAAAGCCATAAAATGAGCATTGCAGATGCTTTAGTTCTGTCTAAGCGGCTTCATTACATGTTAACCTAAACATTTTGAGTGCTCTTTTTCATCTCTGTGTTTAAACTTCTTTTGAAAGTCGAAAACAATTAGCTTTATTTAATAATATATTTAAAAAATCTAACTGTTTTGCAGGTGATAATCTTAACTATCTATTTGGTTCCAAAAGGACCTAATCTTCATCAAAGAGCTAAATTGAAAGGAGAGGAGACAAACCCGTCAAGGCTGAGTTTGTTCGATCTCTGGTCATAAATAGTTAATATTGCAGCCTTTTTAACATACAGGTCAACTAGAACAAGGACATTAATCTTTATGTTCCTGTATCAATTTGAAATAAAACTCACATCCGGGCTGGACTTCAGTGTCCTTCACAGGTTTGGATCACTTTAACGTGTTGCCAATTTGGTATGTCTTACTTTAAAATCCAACCTGAAAAAAAAATCAACTTGATGATGTTCTGTACTGTCATATTTTTGGGGGTTTAAGAGGCTGGAAAATCCCACAGGATGATGCCCCCTCCACTATGCTCTAGTGAAGACGTCCAAACTGCTCCAATTTGGACTTAAATTAATCCGATTTGAGAAATCAGTCAAAAACAGTAATGACACTGACAAGAAAATAAGACGGCTAAATTAGAAAGCAGTGAGGTTGCTATAACTCCCGAGTTGGAAAATTTACCGGAAGCTTTATAAGTTTCTAAGAATTGGATCTCTGAAAACAAAGAAACTGTACATTTACTTTGAAAGCTGTTTTCAGCTTTCCAAAGAATGATCCGAATGTTAAAACATTTTGACCCTATCAGCCCAAAGAACAGACGTCTAAACTCCTCCTCATGTTTCGAATGTTTAGCAGTCGGGCTTTGATGTGCTGCCATGTGAATTTTTCTTGGACGGCAACCTCAAAGACCACGTTTGGATAAACAGCGCTCACAACAGGCTTCATGCAAAAATCCAGTCAAGTCAGCAACAACTGGGAATTCCTAGCAATTTCTTTGATTACGTTCCATCCCAAAGTTTCAGGAAACTTGTACCTTTGACCCCACCCAGGTTTGTTTCTCTTTTGTTTGCTCTATTATGCAATGACTTGAGGCCTGAAAAGCCTACACTGTTTAAAATGGGAAACAACTCTTGGAAGTTTCAGGTGATCGTTTTAGTTTTGGTGAAGTGATGTCTTTACCTGTCCCATCTTTCTCCAAATTGGCCGTTTTCGTATTGAGTTAACGTTGCACATGATTATTGCAATCAAAGGCTAATTAACTTTTCAGGAGGGTTTGGATCTTTTTAGCGTGCTCTTCTATTTTTCTACAAAGTAAACCAATAGTTGAGCTCTTTAAAGTCCCACTCTGATCATCTTTTGATCTATTTTAAAAGCCTTCCCAGTTGTCTTCTAGTTATGATTACACCAATTTTAGACAAAATCAAAAAACCTATCATTTTCTAGGAGAAAGTGCGGCAATACTTCATTGGAAAAGGGTCTCTGAGTTGTTAGAGCTCCTAAAACTCAAATACTTAAACTATTTGACCTGTTTTTTTGCCCCGTTCGACCAAAGAAATTGGTCGAAAGGGGCAAAAAACAGGCAAACTGGGAATTCCTAGTGATTTTCCCTTCGTGTTGCTGAGAGCTCTCTGTTTACATCCTCTCCCGCTAACTTCACAACCCCAACCTAACATTAGCGGTGCAACAAAAATAGCAAGCAATATTGGAGCGATCCAGCCGTACAGGTCTGAGGCTGACGCCAGCTCGGATGAGAAAAACAATGACATACATGGATCTTTACGTCTGTAAGTGAACTCATCAGAATGGAACAGAGTGGTCTGTCCAGTTTATAAACATAATCTTTTTCAAACAGCATTGTTCTGTCTGCTCCTGATTCACAAAGATTTGAATAAAAAATACTCAGAAACTCGATTTTCAGCTGAATCTTCTTTATATGTGTCCTCCATCATGAGAAAAATGCCACACTAAAAACACCAAAAACATGACTTTCAGTGGAATGGGTCTTCAAAGATGCAGGTCCGTGTTTTTGTGTAAAACATCTGTTTGTTGAATAAAAAAAGCAGGACCTGCCCATGTACTTTGCAGAACTGTGAAGTCCCGTCTTGTGATTGTGTCCGCGCAGCAAGAGTTTGCACAAAAGCTGCTGGGATTTAAGTGCATAGCAGGTACAGAGTCATAAAAATGTGGTTTCTACACAGACATTCACTGGCTTTTCCAAATGAATGCCGCCCTTTCAAAAGGGCAGTGTGCACAGAATTCCTGCAAACAGAATGGCATGATTACACCCCCCCCCCCGTGCGTGCATGTGTCTATGCGTCGGCACATGGGACGAAAAGCGGGGTGCGGTGGGAGTACGAGCAGTTTCCTGTTGGTGGGAGTGGGACAAAAATCTGTTTCCTCATCCAAAGCCCACTGCATTGTCCGAGGCTTTTGTGTGCTTTTATGAAGCAATGAACACAAAATCACATGTGAAGACGCACACTTGCAGCGGGGGAGAGAAAAAAAAGGAAAAACAGGAGGCCTCATGAGTAACAGCAGAAGTCACACACACTTCAACCTTTGTTTTATCTGTGAGCTGAAATAGTTCTGATAGTGCTGACACGCACACCGTCAGCCGCCTCGTGTCCCACAGAAACATGTTTCTGTCGGTGTTATCTGCTGTCCATTCGCTACTTTCCATGACAGCAGCAGCTAGGGGGTATCTCTGAGATATTTACGAGGAAATGCGGAGTTTCACGATGTTGTGTGGGTGAGAAACACAGAGTTTTGACTCCTGAAAAACAGCCTGTTTCAAGTCCTGGTAAAGGAGAGGCGTGAGGGGGTGCAGAACCAGATGCATTTATTTCATCAGTGGAGGGCTCGAGTGCATTTTAAAGAAGCTGCAGCCCGCCTTCTCGCACACTGTCAATGCGCTCAGCTGTACTCTCTCCACTGTGATTCAGAGATTCTGGTGTGGTGTTCCAAGCGCGTCCTGGTGTTGTTTTTTTTTTTTTAACAGAACGTAAAACAAATCCCCTGATCGATCGTACAGGTAAACAAACACAATTTCAGGTTAAAAACACAGGATGTTTTACACAATTTGAACTTCTATTTTTACAAAAAGTAAAGAGTAGAAGCAGAGTGTCAGAAACTTGTTGGACATTGTAGTATCTGTAGTAACAGTACAGCAGCAGGTACATTAACTGCAGCTCTTGTAGCAAAGTTGGAATGTTTTGGATGGATTCTTTCCTGGAAACCATCTATTTCCAGCTCAAAATATGCATTAAAAAAGTCAAAAATAATGTGGGAAAGAAAGCCAAGGGTGCATTCAGACAGGACACGTTTTGTTTCGCTTCAAGTGAACCAAAGTTCGTTTCCCCAAGAATCAGGAACAAGTTTTCCGTCTGAATGCAGCCAAGCGGACCATGGTCCCGGACCAGGAACCGCTCTCTGAACCATCTTTTGAGGTGCTCTCGGTTTGTTTCCAATCTGATTGAGCTTCGGTTCACTCTGAGTTTCCTCAGTCTGAACAGGCTCTGTGCTCAGACCGGAACAACTGGACCAAAACGGCCAACATAGCCAGTCCTTATGTGATGCAAACAGAGAGACAAATGTGGAGCACTTAAGACTCGTCTGCTGCTGTTAAAAATTGTGTGAGACTGGAATACTGCTGTAAACAATGTCATTCTGCATCATTTACAATAACTGCACATTCAGAGCTAATAAAATTATGAGGAGAGGTTTTGTATTTCCTGGAAAAGCATCAGGAAACATCATAAATGACATTCTCTGAACGCTAACCACATTCACAGAGAACAAAGAAATTACAGCTAAATTTCCAGTTCAAGTTATGTAACAATTGTGCGAAATGTGTTCATGTTTACCTTCAGATGCTGGAGTTGCCGTCGATCGTCGTCAAGCTGCCTCCTCTTGTTTTCGATCTCTGTCTGCTTCTTCCGTTTCTCCTGTTTGTATTCAAACTCAGGCAGTTAGTTTTGAGGCGCAGCAGTGCCAGAGACAAGAAATCTACTAGTCATTACCACACTGACATATAGATGCAGTTATTCATCTCTACACATCAGGATTTAGCATTTTTAATCGGAACTGGGGTAAAAACCTTTGACTTTTTTTTTTTTTTTACTTCCTGTAAAATTTTCAGGCTTTAATCCTTAACTTTGGCAGAACGGGTTTCTTAGACACTTGCTGTCAGTACTGAAGGAAACATTACAGATGGTTTTGCAATAAAAACTAAATTTGTTTTATCGAAAAAACACAAATAACGTCTAACTGAACCGACAAACAAACATCCAACTGAAGCCGATTTGTTCCGTACACTGACATAATTTACAAAAAATGTACTGTGAAGCATTACTGTAAAGTGCTATGAAATAATTTATAGTACATTATTGTAAATACTTTATAGTGAGCAGTGTTTTATTGGTGAAACTGCTGCCTGTAAAATACTGTAAATTTACAAAGAAAAGTTTTACAGTGTAGTTTTAGGTCTTTTTGAGCACAGTGGCCCTGAAGGGAACATCACAACAAATCACTCGACGCAAAAAACATTTTAAAGATGGATGATGAGTATCGCTTCATGCCAAATAACTTTTAGTTGAAATTATAGAGAAATGTTCTCATCCAATCAGCGATGTCCCATATTAGATACCTTTTCCAGTTTATCATTGTGTTTTGTTTTTCTAACATTTCATTTTATTTTCTGGAAATTACTTTTGTTTTCCAAAATGTTTTTTCAGTTTTGGTTTCTTGAATTTAGTTTTGTTTTCTAAAATGTAATGCTGCTTTTTCATTTTTTTTTTCTTTTCCTTTTTACTTCTTGTTGTGATCTAAACATTTTTTTTGGCGTTTAGGGATTTGTTAATGGGATTAGCACTTCAGGACCACCATATGTGAATGATACTTGGGCAAGACAACAGACTGCCGTTCATTTAAAAACAATGTAAAACCACGTAAAAACTCAAGTTTTGGAAAAATATGGTTTAGTTTTGCTGGCAGCATGAAGCCACACCCACATCTGCAACAGGTTTCTTAGGATGTTACGTTTCAGAGTAATAGGAAGTCAGCGAATCTGACCTGTAATCCTGATCATTAAAAGTTAATTATGCAGCCTTTCAGACCAGACAGGAGAAAAGGCATTAGTCTTGAGCTCTCTGTATTGATTGTTAAAAGAGCTGAGATTCAGCCTTGATTTTAGTCAAATCGAGTGAAACATCTCCATTCAAATAGAGCACTAAAACGTCACAATTTGCAAAAATTAAAAGACAAAGCACCTATATTTAAACAAATTCCATCCGTACTGATGTAAAATGTAAATAAAGACTAAAAAATAGATAAATAAATAAAAAAATAAATAAAGAGAGAACAGAAGACAGACAGATAAAGACGTGTGCTGCAGCATTAGCCTTCGCCTTTCTTTAATGGGTGTGTGTGTGTGAAATGGGATCTAAAGGGTTGAGTCATTAAGACAGACCTTTAGAAGCAGTAATGATCTGTTGTTTCTGTGTCCTGATGTGCTCTCTGAGAGAGAAACAAACACAGTGTACGTGTCTGTGTGTGCAGAAGGCTTACAGCGATGGCCTGGAGTCTCTCCTCTTGTGACACCTCAGCCATCCTAGAGGAAAAAACAGAAGATACTGTAGTCACAGCCACACGCCAACAACAAATATCACATGATAAACAACTTTCTTCAATGCAGATTTGCTTTTTAACCACTTCTTGTTGTCTGAGGTTAAATATCTGTCTATTTGGCATTAAATCAGTGTCTCTTTCCTGTCAGGGCTAGTCAGCATATGAATGCTAATGGAGCTGTTGGAGATTCCTGCTCTAATAGGTTCCAGACCAAAGATGCAGGATGGACGGAAGCAGAGCTGAAGCCAGAGGGGAAAGACTGCAATGGCTGCTCCATTTATTCTCCCAACAACAGACAAGTATGCAAAAATCGCTAATTTGATCAGATTGTAGTAAACTTATGCAGTAAAAGTGCTAAAATTAGAAGTTTTATACATTATAAAAACACAAACATAAAGCTTTGTATTTACTTTGAAAAAAACAACGCTTATTTATGATTCTATCAGTCAGTTGATTCTTTTGTTTTAGTTGTATCTTACAATTGCAGACTAGAACAAAAGTTTCTCTTTATTTTTTTTGCTAAAGTATTTTTTTTAATAGTGTTACTTCTTGTGTGACAGTATTTTTTGCTTTCTTTTAAATTTAATTTTTTTGCTCTAACTATTAACATACTTAATACTGAATTTTTACTGAATGGGGTCCTTGTTTTAAAGCAGGTTATGCTGCAAACAACCTGCTTTAAAAGCACTCAACTCAGTTCACTTAAAAGAAACTTATTAACAGCTTTTAAATGACATTTTGTGTTAAATTTAAGAAAGTTTGTGAAAACAGTTTATGAAAAAAGTTTACAGGTAGAATTGCAAATAAAATATCCAAAAACAATAAAAAAAAAAAAAACAGCTCTGAAAACTTGAAAAACTGTAGTTTAATTACCTAGCTGCCTGTTAAAGGTTAAAATAGGCAATCTGATTTCAAAATAAAAGCCACATTTAATAAAATTAATTAACTTCTCCCAATCTTTGGAGAAGACTTATTTTCAGTTCTGTGAAACAAGCTGCAACCAAACAAATATGAAATCCTAATGTTTTTCATTTGTTTTTAACCAAATAGTTTTCTGACTAAACAACTCCATCCCACTCTGCCACCCAACCTTCCTCAGCGCTCATAAAATGTGTTGCAACTCTTGGCAAAGGCTCCACAGTGACAGCATGAAATAGCTCACTGCCTTTCCCAGCTGAACAGTCACCTAGAATGTGGCGCATAAAAGTCACTCTGTGTCAACAACACTTGTGCACCCCCCTGCTAAATAAAAAAAACTGACAAGATACACACGTCTTCTTTTCATTCGTCAGCGCCACATTCGACCTCTTGACCTCTCGACCTAAGAGTCAGATGCTTGTTACAGAAGGACAATGTGTGGCAGCTCAGACAATGTTCTTGGGAGTTTTCCTAACAGATTTTTAACCGATCGAGGCATGGACAATCCCCGCTGCTTTCCCATCAAGCCACATAAGCATCACATGAAAAATCCTCGCAGGAACAGAGAACCACAATCATCTGATTCCCCCTCCAGCACGCATAAACACAGTCATGTTATACTCACTATGGACTTTTTTTCACATTTGTTCCCCTCAAACTGATTCATAACAACCAAGAAGAACAAAAAGAAAGGCAACAAAAAAGTACACTACGCTATAAAACCAATGCTGTGTAAGAAAAAAAAAAAAAAGAACATGAAAAAAAGAACCAAAGATGATCTGAAGTCCTTTTTGACGACAAAAGATGTATAATACTTTTCTTTATAATACTTTTCTTTTTATAAATGATTCATTTGATTTTTACTTTAAACCATTAAATTCATGTTGATGCAAAGCGCCCCAACAACAACAATAATGATAGACTGGAGACTGGTGAAGTGTGCTTATCAACACTCCTGACCCCTGCTACAAAACAAAACAATTTTTCAAAAAGTGTATCAGCTACTTAACAAAAATAAACACATTTTTTACTTTTCTAAGAAGTATTAAAAGCATTTATTAAAAAAAAATCTAATTTCTTCATACTAAATGAGACTTCAAGAAAACCTTTTGCCCATGCAGAATTTTGCAAAAGCAAAGGCAGGCTAATTCCCATGTAAACAGATGTCATGTCCATGTCAGCTATTTTGCCCACAACTTAGAGACAAATTTCTGAAGAACTCCTGCTGCTCTGCAGAAACTGTCTGAGAAAACAACACAGCTTTTTTTTTTGGCTAAAAATGATTTAATCCTAATTAAAAGACCTGGCATCCACATGCGTGGACATCACATTTTGGGTTATAACACAGTAGTTAATTCATCTTAACTGGGGCCCTGTGACTACACGTGTAAAGGGTTAGCTCAAATATTAGCTGAGGTCGAAGGTTAAGGGCCAGCTTGCATTGTCGGATAATTGGACCGATTTTAAGCAAATTTAGGTAAAGTTCTGGTCACTTAGATGTTTTAATGTTGTTTTAAAAGAGTATTTGTTCTGGATGTGTGTTTTTTTCTTAGTAAGTCTCCAACAGAATGTTTTTTTTTCATTCCATTTGTACAGTGCAAGGTGTCAGCCAATGTTAGAATCTTCTTATCACCAAAAAATGATTTTTTACACAAAACAGTCAAAATCTGGCGATGCATTCCTTCTTTGTTGTTTTTACAAAACTTACCTTCTTTTGAGGATAAAACCTAATATTCAATACAGTTTTTATGTTTGTGATTTAAAAGCAATAAAAGTATTTGTTGTAATCCCAGGTATTCTAAAGGATTAACTTTAACAAATACGTTTTTTTTTCTTCAAAACTTGGTGAGCCCTGTTCTTTTTAACTTGCAATAAATTATGGGATTTGAATTGTTTATTTGGGCATGGATTACTAAGACATTGCTGAACTTTAAATGAAGGCAGTTAAGGCTAATTTCTCATTGTTTTCAACAGTTGGGAATGAATTTGTACCTCTGTCTTAATGTCATAGAAAAATAACAAATAAATAAAAGCAACCAAGCACATGTTGCTAAATGACTTATTTTTAGGGCCGTAAAAGTCAGTCTGCTTTTGTCCAAAACAATTGAGAGTTCAAATACATTTATAGGTCAAGGGAGTTTAAGTGGTTCAACCTGAAAAATATAAAACATTTAATTCAATTTAGCTGGAGACAAGAAGGATAAAATCTTTGCTTCATTATGCCGATGAAAAAAAAGAGAAAGTTGACATTCATGGGTGTCAATAAAACTCTGTTGGACACACAGGAAATGTCAGTGGGTGTTAAAATGTTTTGTCTGAGCAGGACTCAGTGTGGCGATTGTAAACAGTTCATTAGTCTTGTTCTCTGTGGTCAAACGGATCAGAATGTCTTCCTTAAGGGGAGAAGTTCAAACAGTTTGATAGCCCTTTAAAATGTTGGATGTCTTCCGCGGGCATCAGGAAGTGCAGATGTCTTCACGCACAGGAATTTTTCATTTTTTTCGAAGGCTCTTGAAGGAGGAAAAAAATGAAAGCTGCTAAGTTGCAGCTGTGCCTTACAAGGATCCTGTGCATCAGAACACTCTGATGAGGCACAGAAACACCAGATTGTCACAGCCTGATCTTCCTGAAGGGCCTTGGAAAGAAAAGGCTTTGTTTTAACTGGGAAGATCAAGTTGAATTTGTTTCCTTTTTATGTGAGGTTAATCATATACAATAGGTTCATGAAAGTTAAATCAATTTCTCTCGTAAGATACTTAGACTTGTAAAATTTCCTTCGATTGAAAATTGTCATTGGAGGAAAATCTACTTTTCTGTAAATTTTTAATGAAGAAAAAAAATTTGACAAAGAACATTCTACCATTGATGGGTTCAAATAGTCATGTGACTTTTTTTATGCAATTCAATTTAGTTTTATTTATACAGCCCAATATCACACAATTCAGATGTCTCAATGGGCTTTACATTAGTATTTATACAAAAGAATATAAAACTAAGCAAAACTGGTTTTGGAAAAGTTGTATCCACCACATTGTCAAAAGTAATCTTTTTCTTGTGGTAGCATTTTCCCTTTTTATGTTGGCATTTAAAGCATTTAAAAGTCAAAATTTTAAAAGTGTTAAATGTTAAATTTTGTATCTGGTCATTCAAAGGAAGAGTATCCCACCAAAGGTTCATAGATCTATATTTTTCTCGACAATGATATTCATCTTTCACTACAATTCATTTTGGCTTTTGCTTCCATAACCTTTGAGAAAAGCTGTTAAAAAAGACGATGGTGCTCCATGCAGGAAATTGAAGTGTTCCTGGAAATGTAGCAGCAGCAGTGCACTCAACACAAAGCGGGGATGGTCATTAGCCCATTTCCCAGACGCGGTCTGCTGTTCATGTGCACTCATTGACATGTTGCCAAAACCGGCATCTCACTGCTGTCTGATCAGTCATATTGATATGGTTCGTGTCTTTCTCCACACAGCATCTCAGCTGCTTCTTACCTGCAGCAGATGGGGGCACAGATTTGCCTAAAAGCCTGTTTTCATCACACACTCAGATCTTCAGTTTAATTCAATTAATCGACAGGTTCATTCTTAAAAAACAAGCAAACTAACAAAAAAACTGTTTATAAACTAAAGCCATCCCAAGTTGCAAAAAAACCATCAAAATGTTAAATCAATTTGAAATAGATTTTCCAAAGAGGCTGAGGTTACAGTAAAGTATTTTCAGAGTACATTCTTTAACAGCATGAACTTGAATATTTTCCATTTTTTTTAACCTCTAAATAATTCTTAATAGTTAATATCATTGTTAAAATATAATGACTCATATACCCAACTAAAAAAATCTTTAAAAGCAATCGTAGTTCTTGCGATATAAACTGCAATATTCAACATGTGTATTCCTTTTTTTAAGAACAAAGGGCAAATCCCACTGAGGAACCAACCCACTGACAAAGCTCAACACTGTAGCAGCCAGAAGTTTACAGCCTTTTTAAACAGAGATCATTAATTAATTAATTAATCGTTAATATGTACATCCTGATACATGAAGACTGGAGAGAAAACTGAATTCTGACAGCTTAAGATATAACCAACAGAAAAAGAACAGAGTATTTACTTCCAAGTTCTGGATATGAGAATTTTTTGTTGGGATTAGGAAATTGGGGAACATGCTCACCCAGTTGAGGAGTATGAGGTCAAGTTGAAATTTAGGGAGCAAAGCTCTTTAAAGTCCCACTCTGATCATCTTCTGATCTATTTTCAAATCATTCCCAGTGATCTTTTATTTACGGTAATGCCGTTTTTAGCCAAAAGAAATAAGAAAAAAAAACCTTTAAACTTTAGGTTTTCTAGGACATAGTTTCTGCAGAGCGGCAGGAGTTCATTAGGAATTTGCCTCTGAGTTGTGGGCGGGACTGTTGGCATGGAACAACCCCACCCCCACTTCCTGTCAACCATGTCTTTACACCCTCACACCCCCACCTAACATTGCCGGTGCAACAAAAATGGTAAGCAATATTGGAGATATCCAGTCGTACAGTTTTGAGTCAGATTCCAGCTGAAGCCAGGAAAACTGAGACGTACATGGATCTATTAGCCTACAAGTGGATGCATTGGAATATCAGGGTTTCAATTCCAAATTAATAAATTCATTTGATTTCAATTAACTGAAGAATTTGTTTTAAATCACCTTTGTTTGGTTATTAAAACTGTGATTTAACAAGTGTTTTAAACTGAAACTTTTAAACCTAAATGTTAAAAACTAAAATGACAAATGATCAGTTCTTTCATTCAAAAACGTATTCAATTCTTACGTTACAAGGATGCAAAATGAGATTTCCTGCCAAAAAAATACAAGAAATTTCTTTACAAGTAAATCGATCAAAGCCTTTAATTGTTTTAAATAATCAAATTCAATTTAACTAATATTTTTAAAACCTAGGACGAGTTTAATGGTATTTTAACTGTTAAAAAAAAGAAAATAATCCTAGATGTGACCTTTTGGATAAAAAAGTCTTTGCTCACACAATATTAAACAAAATCCTGTCTCCTGAGAGAAAAAGGTGAAAATCACATTCAAGCGTAATAAGTCAGATTAAACAAAGACGAGGAAACTGGAAGATTAAGTGAAGCACAAATCCTCCTCTGTTTCACTGCATTGGAGTCTTTCCCTTCACTACTCGCCACATCCACTGCTTCCTTCCTTCAGGCCAAAAGAGCACAGGGACAACAAAACTCGTCCCTGCAGTGGAGCGTCTCACACATGTTGTGACCTCTTCACCACAGATGCAGCCTCGCAGCATTCTATCTGCGGCGGAGAGCCAGCATAAACAGTCGCTGCCAATGAAAACTGAAGGAAGTCTGCCGAGGTCACAGGTCAGAATTCACAGGTCAGAGGATGAAACTCCGTTTACCCTTGAAGTCATCGTCAAAAAAGCAGCTCTGTCAGTGCAGAGGAGTCAGATGCAGGACTGTGTTACATCCCTGCTGAGAACACAAGTGACGCTCTGTTTAACATCCAGGGGAGGACAAATGAGAAACCACACGCAGATGGAAACACGTGGGGGATGAGCAGGGAGGCAGCTCTGACAGCTCCGCATTTCTCAACACGACTCCACAGATTTTGCAATCATCATTTATATTCAAACACAGGGCTCACTGTGTTTCAAAACTGACATTACAAATGTCAGCTGCTTATAATTAGGCCTGTCAACATTAACGCATGCGATCAATTAAAAGAACGCAGTAATATACATTAGCAGACCTCGACTGCAGCGGCAAGGGAAAGCGATATATATATGCTGATCGTCAGGTTCAATAAAGCATCAGTTCAGAGAAAAAGTTCACCTCTTACCACTTGTTTTTGTCCACATCATGAAGGAAAAGTTTGTTTTGAAGAAGCCTGCACAAATAGAACATCGTGATCGGAACTTCTTTTTGAACACCCAGCAGCCAATCAGGATAGAGTATTCACCTGAACCATTTAAAGTGCAGAAACACAATGTTTGTTTTTCCTATGGCTGTATATCAGCGTCTTTGTTTTCTTGGAGTAATACTGAAGACATTAAAGTCTTTACAGTTCTGCTTATCTCACTGTTGATGTGTTTTGTTCACACAAGTTACACTTCTCAGTTAACACTTTATAAATTTAAACATTTCAGACATTTGTTTGAAAGTTGCCTATTCTCGTATAAAATGTTCCATGTATTCCATAAAATTCCATGTATTCATATTACATTAATTTCTTTATATCTTATTTACAATTTTTGACATTTGTTCAGCTCTGGATCCCACTCATAGAGGGAAGTTTTTAGTTTTTCACACTGCTCTTATTCTCACATCAGATCTCACATCGGCGACATGAGTTTTGAAACAATTACACTGAAAATGAATAAAAATATAGGCTTATCAGCAGATCTGAAGCAAAACTGTTAAAACAGTTTCATCGCTACACGTCAATTCATTGCAAAATAATAAAACATATACTCGTCTGACATCTAACCACAGTGTTATGGTTAGGGTCCGCTCTGATGTATTCAGACTGAAAACTTGTTCAACCAGAGCAGTTATTTCTCTGGGTTATTTCCATCTGGTTTGATGGCAAAACAAAGTTTCAGTCTGTTTGTGGGGACAGGCTGAGTACCGAGGGTAAAACAGGAATATTTGCAGTGTCTAATATAACCTAAGAACATCAAACTGCAAGAGTTACATTTTGATGTCCTTTGATAACATAAATAACAATGATATGATTTTCTTTAAGAAACATGAAAAGATAGCCTTCCACCAACGGTTCGTACCCGCTGCCGTTGTGCAGCACAGCAGCCGAACGTTACGCGTCTGTTGGGTCTTGGTCTATTCTGACATATCAGGTGAACAGGGACTGTTTGCTGAGTCCTCAGCTCCTGTGACATTTTATTGATCTGTGTGTTTGATTGCAGCCACTGCATCGAGGTCAGAACACAAGTTCAGCTTGTAGAAGGCGGAGACTCAAACAAGCATCATGTTTGAAGGCTCTGCTAGTTTAGCGGCATACTTCAAAGACTGGAACTCGAATGTCTGTTCAGTAACCAGTTACATTTAGACCAAAGGGTGAAGAGACAACCACACAGTTGTGTTTGTGAGCTGATTTCTGACTTTGCTCCAATGATTTGGCTATGTTTTTGAACTTTTCTGCTCACCCTCTGTCATACTCACTTTGTTTCTCGGCTACTCAGATTCTTGTTTCTTGGATTAATCTTCTGCATCAAGCAGAGGCTCCAACTCACATCCTTGTGTCACATTTGATTTTCCCTAAATGGAGTTTGCCGCATTTGATCCCCTCCCACCAATTTTTTCATTCCCTAATTCATTTTTAAGGGTCATTAGTTTTAGTTTGGACAATAAGACGGTTCATTCTGTGTCAACGAGACTCTGATCTCCTGAATTTGCCTCCTGACAGCCCCCACCGTTGACAGTGGAACTCTGAAGAAAAGAGCCACAGAATCATCATTATCAGCAGCCTTTAGGCTCTGAAGATCCAACAGATGTTTTATTATATAAAATAATTTTCACTCATTTTAGAAACTAAATAGTGTAACATTTTATAATAAGAGTCCCTTTATTAACGTTAGCCATAATTAACCGTTATTTAACTATTAAATAACGTGATAAAAACACTTTTATGCATTACTTAGGGCAGTATTTAATGCATTAGTTAACAGTTAACTAATCATTATTCATTATTCAACCCTACCTAATCCATAATAAAGCATTAATAAAAATTTCCCGGAAGTGAGAATTAAGAAACCGTAGCATCAGTTCTTGTTCTTGTTGAAACGCCGGTTTGGGGTTTGGATAAGAAAAGCTTAAAAAATAAATGCGTGTCATGCTTTAAAGTTTAAAGACCCCACTCCGATCATCTTTTTATCTGTTTTAAAAGCACTATCGGTGGTTTTTTAATTAAGATTATGCCATTGTTAGCCAAAAGAAAAAAAACATGTAGTTTTCTAGGACATAATTTCTGCAAAGCAGTGAGAGTTCATTAGAAATTCGCCTGGACTGGTGGTGAGCAATCCCGCCTCCCCTTCCCAACACCCATGACTGGGCCATCTGTTTACACACTCTCCCACTAGCTCCAACTAACATTACCGGTGCAACAAAAATAGCGAGCAATATTGCAGCCATCAAGCCGTACAGTTCTGAGCCAGATGCCAGCTTGGACAAGGAAAATGAAGACTTACATGGATCTATTAGTCTGCAAGTGGCCCGCCCAGCCCAGCGTATTTTCTATGTAACAAAAAAACTCTTTTTCAAACTGCATTTTTTTTCGTCTGCTCCTGATTCAAAACAATTTA
This sequence comes from Adrianichthys oophorus, assembly GCA_036245035.1. Lineage (NCBI taxonomy): Eukaryota > Metazoa > Chordata > Actinopteri > Beloniformes > Adrianichthyidae > Adrianichthys > Adrianichthys oophorus. The sequence continues at coordinate 10,156,535 of BSAI01000115.1, read as the reverse complement.
AAATAAGAAATACTAATGCATTTTAAGTTTTATTTTCTTTATATATTTCCTCCATCATCAGAAAAACTTACAAGAACATATTAAAAACCCAACTTTTATCTTAGTGGGTCTTTAAACTTGGACTACAGTCTTTTAACAGAATCCTTGTAACTGCATGAACACCATCCAAAACCTGCTGACTGCATTACCTTCATCTCAGTCCATTTACAGGCGACCTTTCTGCATCCTTGCACGTGCTCTTTGCCTTTCAGGTCAATCAGCAGCTTCTGTCCATTTAAAAGCCATGCACATGTGTTATAGGAGAAGCATCTCCAATGCTAAAGGCAGAAACCATTAAGCCTAATAGGTGCCTTCTCTTATAGCAAAGTCCCAATCCATAATTATGACTCCATAGATGGTTGGAAACTGTTTATCCAGAAAGTGTTTGCATCAGAACGGCGGGGTTGAAAGAAAAACATAGGAGGAAATAACATACGGACTCTGAGTCTTACTTTTGAGTCAAATCTTTGTCAGTTTCAGGTTATCTACAGTTGAAGATGCTTCTGTTCTGCTCATCAATAGTTTCTTTGACTCAATCTTTTGCAGCAGCAGCAGTGGTGATCGTCATATGAGCTTGTGGGTGTGCGCGTGCTTCACCAGCAGATACAAGAGTTTCTCACACACTAAAAGCACAGATTTCAGCCGAGAATGTTTCCCTCCGAGATTAAAAAGACTTAGTGGCTAAAAATGACAGTTAATCAGAAGACAGACAATCTGCGGGGGGGGGGGGAGACCTCTTCTGTCTTATCTGTCACAATGGCGCAGTAGAAGGGAGGGGGCTGTAACCAGGGATTAAACAAAAGAAAGGGTGAGAAAAAGTGACTCTCCAGGAGTAAAGAAAGAAGCTGAGATTATTAGAGAGGGAGTCAAAGCTCGGACATTGAGACTGCACATGCTCCCAAAGAGAACATCCTCTTTATACTTTCCTTTGCATTAATCCAACATGAAACTAAGTGCTTTGTAATGCATCCCATTCATTAACTTAAATTGCTGATTAGGTTTCATAACATCTAAATAGATTTTAATACCATTATGGTCAGAGAGTCTAATTAGTGCTTTCTGGCTCATCGTGGTCAGGCTGTAAATCTGCAAGAACCCCTGTGAGCTCTTGTGATGCCGCCGTCCCACAAAAATGCAAATAAATGGCTTCATTGCACTTTTTGGGGGATGGTCCATGGCTTCTTGTTCTGGCATCAAAATCCAAAGAAATGTTAACATTTTTTTCCCAAGCACCATTCACCAAATGATTAGTGGTTAACATCCAACAAATTACATAACAGTAGTTCAAGGCGAAGAGGTGGACAGAACCGAAAAGTGCTGATAGGCTGATGCCTCATATCAGCATTTCAAATAAATACAAGTGAGTGTTTTAAACCGAAGTTAATCAGCTCTTTGGGGCATTTTTTTCATCTCAGCACTGAAACAGGACTGAGTTAGAGATTTTTGAATCCCCTGCTTTACACGAAAGTAGACAAACAGAGAATTAAAAACAGGAATTGATTTACTTTTTGTGAGAAAATCAAAGTAACCTCTAACATCTTCAGAAAAAGAAAGCTGACAGCGACAAGGTGGGCAAGAAAAAGGTCCCATCTGTTGTCACCCAGCTAGGTGTGTGAATTTGTCCTCCACATTTGACCCATCCCCTGGGGGAGCGGTGAGCTGCAGACACAGCCGTGCTCAGGAACCATTTGGGGGTTTAACCCCCCAATCCAACCCCTTAAAGATGAGTGTCAAGCAGGAAGGTTTTGTCACAAGCTCAGTCCCGCTCACAACCCAAATTTCTAATGAACTTCTGCCGCTCTGTGGAAACTGCAACCTAGAAAACAGCACAATTTTTTTTTACTTTGGCTACAAACAGCGTAATCCTAATGGAAAGACGACTGGGAACACTTTTAAAATGGATCAAAAGATGATCTTTAAAGACCCACTCCAATGACAACCAGGTTTTTGTTTTTTTATCATGTTCTCATGACATTTTTATGATGATGGAGGACATATATAAAGAAAATTAAGCTTAGAATTGTGTTTCAGTGTATTTTTTCATTTAAATTATTGTAAATCAGGAGCAGACAAAAAAATTTTAAAAAATCCTACTGCTGTGACGTAGGTGCTACAATCGGCGGGCCAAAAGCTCCCTGCTCTGCTCTATTCTGATGCATCCACTTGTAGATGACTAGACCCATGTATGTCTTGGTTTTCCTCATCCGAGCTTGAATCTGGCTCAAAACTGTACGGTAATGCTAAGCTGGAGGTGTGAGGAGCTGTAAGCTAGTGGGCGAGTGCTCAAACAGGTAGATTATGGGAAGGGAGCAGGTTTACGCCAACAGTCTCGCCCACAGCTCAGAGTTGAGTTTCTGATGAACTCTAGAAATGATGTCCTAGAAAATGACACAGGTTTGTGGTTATTTTCATATAATCCTAATTAAAAGACCACTGGGAGCGCTTTTAAAATAGATTCAAAGATGACCGGAATGGGGCTTTAAGAGGGTTGTTGATACTTGACTAAGCCATTAGAACATAAGCAACCAGAGAACCTCCAAAAATAACCCCAGAAGATCTGGATGCAGACAGACACAGATACTGCCTCCCCACAACTCAAGGATTCATACGTAGCTTGTCATAAATTCACCGAATCAGTGAAAAAAACATCACCTACTCTATTGACTGTTGGCCTTCTTCTGAGATGTTTGATCTGGATCGACAGTAACATCTAAATTCACCTTTCCCTCCCAGTCGTGCTCAGCTTGACCTTCGGCAGACTGGCTTGATCACATCTACATTCCTAAATGCATTGAGCTGCTGCCATGTGACTCGCTGATTAGATATCAGCATCAAAAGATCCACTCATGTTCCTGCTGGTGAGCACATAATCACTTTCTGAGTTTAAGGGACAGATGTGTAGAAAAATGCCACTTTCTAGGTCTTCTTTTGTGCCTGATTCAATCTCACAAACTTAAAAGCAGACTTTAAAAGTGGAGGCATAACCATGGATATCCAGTTTCTGCTCTCTTTCTGTCTTGGATGCTTAGAGTTTTGTGGATGTTTATCAACTTATTAAGCCAATATGAGCTGGAACTGTGGGTTCTGTTAAATATGTAAAGTCTCACTTTAGTGGAGTTTTTCACTGAGGGTGTATTCAGACTGAAAATATCTACTGACTTTTCCAGCGGACCAAGTCTGCTTAATTTGGTCTGAATCAAGTCCTGAACCTTGCGTTTGGTCTGTATTCAGACTAGCGTCTGTGGAGAGAGCTTGGGGTGTCATAGACCTCAGAGCTCCTAAAATGCATAGAAAACCAGAATATTATCATATCAGTTTATCTATCTTCTCCTTTGATCTATTTACATGTCTTACAAGTTTTATGTTGAATGCCCTGCCTTTACTGGGCTGGGGACAGGCACAAGCAGGAACATAGTTTATGCCCTGTTGAGGCTGCATTTATTTATTTTTCTTTTTATGTCTCACTTGTTCTTATAGAAATAATTTTTCCTTGATTTCCCAAGAATTGATTGATGGATCTTTTGGTTCTTTCCCACTGTCTTAATAGGAAAACCAGATCCATCCAACTTCCAGAGACACGATAATCAACACACAACTTTGACTCACACACAGCGCCTCTGTGTTCCAGTCCTTCATTCAAGCTGTCTGGCAACCGGCTGAGCTGAACTCACAAAGCTGCCCATGCAAGCATACAGAGACAGAAATTTGACTGCAGCCCACAGTGGTGATGCCACATCATGATTGGGTGAACAAGACAAGTGCTGTCAGGTCCACTGTGAGTTGCTGACAAAACACAGAGCAGTCAACTGGATATAGACCCCCCGAGCCCAGATAGAGACCGGCCAAGGCCTGTGGTGACCTGATGTGTCTCAACGCCGAGACGTTCAGGCTAACAAATAAAACATTCATGTAATAAATGACCTCTTACAAGACGCTACTTTATCTTGAAACTTCATTTTTAAAAATTATTTTCTTAATAGGAAGTAGGTTGTATAGAGTATTTACAAGCAGCAGAAGGCTTTCACAGAGCTCTCAATTAGTTGGCTGCTGGAATGGACAACCAGGAGAGGAATACTGATAAGGGGAGTTTGAGGAAGAGAAGAATGGAAGAAACCAGGGAAAACATTTCTCAGCATTTTATAAATTTAAGTTCTTAAAGCTTTTGAAACATTTAAAGAAACACTGTGGTTTTTTTTTCTCATTGTAAAACATTATTATTTGACAACTTTTGTTTTTCTAGACATTAAAAGTCTGATTTTTAAAGGGACGCAGCAACAGGGAAATGCAGATAACTAAGGTTGTTGAAAATGTGCTGGTCTTCTACTCAGCCTCGCTCTCATTTTGTATTCATAATTCTCCAAACTCTGTTTGCTATTATTTTTGGAAATGACATCTGACTCAATGTTTTTTCCAGTTGAGAAATCAAATGAAAACAGAAATTTGCCTAAACTGCAACTTAGATTAACTGTTGCGAAATCTAGTTACTGTTAGGAGGAAGAGCAGTTCATCTAAAACTCCGGCTGCACATTTCAAAGTGCACACTTTCAGAGCACAACAGATTAGAAAGGGCAGATGGGAAAAAATTACATGATTCTGTTTGTTTTCTGCACGTTTTAAAAAAATGTTAAAGAATTTGTTGGATTTAATCTCGGATAGGCTGCCTATAAAGCAGCATCTGGCAGCTCTGTTTGAAGCCTCTTTAAAATAATGATATTTCCAGTGTCTGCTTTGTATTGTGTAGCTCCAAACTGCTCATATAAAGCGTGAATGATAGATTTCATGTGATCGTAGTAAGGCAGGACTGTCAAAACTGTTGATTTATTCAAAGCAGTTGTAACTCACTGCCATGCAATGTGAAACATCTTTACTTAAATGTTTTAGGCTGTGAAAAAATAAGTAGGTCAGTCTCTGTAGAGTACACCTGCAGCTGTTGTCAGCTACATTAAAAGTGTCCATTGAATATGAATAGAGCTGGCCTTGATGCCACTATAAATATAAAGCTTCAGAATAGCAGTTTGCAAACATCTAAAATCCTTCTGATGGTGTAAATCTTCTAAAAGGTTTTACTCAGATTTTGGAATGACAGGTTTTTTAAAAGAACAAAATAAACATGTTATAACTCTCCAAAGGAAATGCATTAAAAGCTAAAATTAAGATAAAATAAAGAAACAAGTTATTTAGTCAATTTTTTTTCTTCTTAAACAAATTTAATCTAGAGAGAAATAGTTTTAATTTTAGGTCAAGCATACAGAGATGTGAAATAAAATTAAAAGGGGAAAATAGTAAACAGATCTTGAAAGTTCATTTTCTTTGGAAAAAACAAACAAACAAACTTGCCCCTATGTGAAAAACACAGGAAAAAAAACTTTTTTTTTTTGGTAAGTGCCACAATCTTACACCATGGATTCACCTGGAAATTTTGATTCTAATGTGCAAGAATGACATGAGCTGAGCCTCATGGAGCAAAAAGACAAACAATTGGCAAAAAAAAAACTTAACTTTTAACAGCCCAATTCTGAATGTAGGCCTGTCTTCATAAATGATCTTTCAGATTAGAAGGACTCCATTAAAAAAAACTTTTTGGGGGGATTTTTACTGACTAAAACCTTAATAAGTCATTTGAATTTGAACGTGAAATTTTAAGATCCTGAAATTAAGCTTATGGGGCTGCACGGTGACGCAGTGGTTAGCACACTTGCCTCACAGCAAGAAGGCCCCCATTTCAAGTCCCGGCTAGGGGACTTGAAACAGTGTCACCAACGAGGGGCCTTTCTGTGTGGAGTTTGCATGTTCTCCCCGTGCATGCGTGGGTTTTCTCCAGGGACTCCGGCTTCCTCCCACCATCCCAAAACATGCTTCATAGGTTAATTAGACACTCTAAATTGTCCCTAGGTGTGGATGTGAGTGTGCATGGGTGTGTGATTTGTGACAGACTGTAGAGGGGTGGCCAGGTTAGGCTCCAGCAGCCTCATGACCCCAAAAGGGATAAAACAGTTTAGAAATTAAGCTTCATATGGAAGGAGGTGAAGATCTAACAGATGTATACTTTTAGTCCCAGTGGTCTTCTAATTATGATTATAATGTTCTTGACCAAAATCCATGATTCTCTGTCATTTTCTTAGACAGTTTTTGCAGAGCGGCAGGAGTTTATTAGAATTTTGCCTCTGAGTTGTGGGCAGGACTGTCAGCCTTCTCTCATTTCCCATCAACTCTTTCCCGCTAGCTTACAGTCCCTCCCAACCTAACATTACCGGTGCAACAAAAATGGAAATATCAGAGCTATCCAGCCGTACAATTTTAAACCAGATGTCAGCTAAGGTGAGGAAAACAAAGACGCACATGATCTAGTCGTATTCAAGTGGATCCATCAGAATGGAGCGGGGAGCTTGTGGCCCGCTCAGTGTATTTTCAACATCCAACATCACAAATAAGCTCTGCATAAACTACATTTTTTTGTCTGCTCATGATTGACAATGATTTGAATAAAGAATTACTCAGAAGTGCAGTTTTAATCACAATTTCCTTCATAGAAATCCAGAAAAATGCCACAAGAACACGTTGAAAACACCAAAAACAGCCTTTTCTTCGGGTCTTTAAGCCTTGTTAAGTTATGAAAGTCCAAACCCAGTCTCCAAATCAACACTGATCCTCTAAAATGTTGCTTCAGAGTCTGTTGTTTAGAAGAAGTTTGGTGTCAAGAACCCACACTGCAGTTTGAGTTAAGGACACCAAATCACAAGAATCGGTTGGGAAAAAAACAGCTTCTTTTATAAAAAAACAAACAAACCATACAACAACAAAGAGTTAAGTTTAGCTCTGACTGCAGTTTGTGGGCTTGTACTTGGCTGCAGTTCTACCTGCTGTGATCAAACACTCAGGCTGAGTTGAATGAATGCAGTTTCAGAGGGACATTGTTCTATATAGAGGATGACATAAAAATAATGAAAACAAGAGGCGGACACGCGCAAACCCAAGCCTTTGTGCCTTCGGAGGACGAAGGAGCAGGGCCAGTTGGGGATGCTCAGCATCATTCCCAGTCATTGAAAATTCCAGACGGGAGTATGTAATGGCCAGGCTCATGCGCGCCATATTGGAGCGAACAGTTCACATCACAACACGAGCAGAACGCCCTGCTGCGCCTCTCCTCTTCTTCTTCTCCTCCTCCTCTCCTGCCTGGTTTGAAAAACAGTCAGCGGCATCCGTGGAGCTGCTGGCGCCGCCAAATACGCATCACGCTTTAAAAAAAAATCTAATTTGACTGAAACAGATCGATTTGACAGGATGGATCATTAAAACGCGCGTAAACGTGACTTCCTGGTACACCTGTCGGCCCTGCCGCGTCCTCAGAGTACTACACAGCCACTGTGAAGCGGCGCCCTGGAGATGTAATCAAATACAACATGACATAATAATGACGGAATTCTGTAATTCCCTAATTCATCCACTGCCTTCAGCGGGCGTGCCGTTTGGGATTCTGTGTCTGTCGTGTTTACAGCATCCAACGCGCACATTTCCTCGTCTTTTCCCTCCTCTCTTTCGCTATGTCATCCGAAGCAGAGGATGCTGCTCAACCAGCTGCTGGTCAAATCACGGAAAGCAGGTCAGGCACATGGAAAACAGCCAGTGAAGGCAGGGGAAAAAAACACACTTACTCCGCTGCAGATCCTCTGTGCGTCCCGCTGCAGAGCTCTCCCAAACGAGGTTTTTGTTTCTAAATTCAGAATTCCTCTTCTCCTCCTCCTCCTCTTTCTTCCCCTTCTTCTTCTCCCTGGCACCCTTTCTCTTATTTCTGAGATGATGCCGCTGGCAGCTTGCGCGCGCAGCCCCGTCGCAAACCAGAGCCCGGCGGCTGCCTCCCTGCAAAAGACGCGCGGCGGACTTGTTGGCTCCGCGCTAATGTGCAGGTCTCGTGGGCGTCAGGGCGTCGACCGAAGCAGGTTGTAGTTTGGTCAAAGCTAAGAGAGTCACGGTGGTATGTGGAGGGGAGTGCAGAGGGGGAAAGGATACGCCTCCCTGCCTTGTGGAGGGAGATAAGGGGGGCCCTGGCCGCCGCGCGCTGATTGAGATATGGGTCGTCCTTTCTACAAGGAGGGCTGGCTCCCACCTAACACTATCATATGACGCGCAGGGAACCAGGGTGTTTGCTCCTGAGCTGCTCCAGGAGAACGCTGGGATCACACCCAGGGAAGAAAGAAAGAAAGCGCCTTTTTCTTTCCTGTTTACACCTCCCCATCTAGTGGTGAGAAGGGCTCGGTGTCAAAATGACTCCGAACTAAGACGTAAATTACCGCCTTCAGATTTAACCCGTGACCCCCAGGGAGATGCGTTTGATCTTCCAGCTGCTGGGATGTTGTGATTTAAACCGAAATGATGCACCAGCCCATCATCACTCACATCGGCATCCAGAGGTTTGAAAAATATGTTGCACCTTCATCTATCATACAGCAGGTGGTGCTAGAGTTCCAGACATGATTCATTTTCATCTCCTCATGAAAAGTTCCCTCAAATTGCAACGCTACCTTAAAACGTCTTTTTTCCATTTAAATATATTTTCTAACAATGTGATAAAATGCATTTATATGAACATTTTGACAACAAGGCAGCTTACTATAACAAACCACTATCAACTTATAAAAAGAGATGAACAGAAAGTCAATAAGAGCAGAATAAAAACACATTTTCCAAAATGAATGAAAGGGGCGGCATCTATACATCACTACCAAAGTTCAACCTGTTTTACTGTTCAATTACATTTCATACATAGAGCTAGAAAACCATTGTAAAAAGGTGCGTAAATATACTTGAACTCGAAAGTTTTGAACTACTGAAACCCAAAATGCACATTTACATGCATATACTTAGACTTTCAGTTGGAAGTGGCCCTTTGAACCCCAGTTGCTGAGGGTGGTGTGACCATAGCTTGAAGCAAAAGTAGTACACACTGAACAGGTAACCAGTCTGTTGTAAAACCACACGCTCCAATTCACACCCAAGGAACAATTCAGAGACATCAATTAACCTATGAAGCATGTTTTTGGACTGTGGGTGGAAGCCGGAGCGCCCGGATAAAGCCCACACAATCATGAGGAGAAACTCCAAACAGAAAGAACCCAGCAAGGGTTCGAACAAGGGCCATCTCTCTGTTAGGCCAGAGCGCTAACCACTACACCACAGTGCAACACTAAAGGCAGAATTTAAACAAACAAAAAAAAAAAAATAGCAGAAAACATGATCTAGAAATGTTTTTGAAAATGTTTGTGTGGTTCATACATTAACCAGCGATCACTCAATTGATTCTGTTTACATCTCTAACAGTATGATATATTCAAATATGAATTAAAACCAACGTTGAAAACAATTTATTTACAAAAAAAACAAAGAGTATTAAGTTTAAGAAGAGCCGAATTGGTTGCTGTAGTATCAGACTGTGATTTGGAGTCAGAACACCACGACAGCTCAGTTTACATTAATATTAAAGTTTAGCTTGGTGGATGCCGACACATTCCCCAAAAACGACTGAAACTAGTTCGCAGTTATCCCTGCAACACCACCTCCACAGAATTTGTTGAAAAACAGAATCAGTCCTGTATTCTGGACCATCAGTGGAAGTTTCAAAGCAGATGGGATCCCAGCCAGGAGGACACTGCAGAGGTTGAGAAGGAGACGGCCACTGCATGAGCCAAAAAGTTACTGGCATGCTGCGTTGGATGATTAGTTTGTTAGGGCATTTCTGCATGAGCTGGTGACAGATGTGGTTTCAGAATGAAGGCTGGATGTTCGTTTTCAAACCCAGATAAAATGTTCAAGTTGGATAAAATGATTCCAGTAGCAGCATTGCCAGATCCTGGTTCTTTTTCACTATTTCCTTTTCAGATATCCCTGACCATTTCACTCCTAATTACCTAGATCGTGTATGGTTAGTTAATTGGACCTTGGATCCAGCTGGGCAGAGTGAGTACTGCTGGAAGACAAGCAGGATATCAGATCTTGGCCATCTTTCATCCAAAAAGAATTTTTTCAGACATCTAGCTAGGACTGTGGTGCTTGTTGATTGGGAATAAACAGGAGAGCTAAACATCATTTGCATTAGCAGTGAAAAGAGTTAATTAAGATGAATCTGCAAAGTACAAGTTACCCAACACTGAGCTCTGGGGTACGCCCCTCAGGAAGGGATGAGATTATGGCAGATTACTTTCATAATTTGAGTCAATGAAAAAAATCTAGCTTTTATGATAATGTTAGTAAATACAGATGTTTTATACTCTTAATGTGTTCTCATGCCAGATTTATTGTGTTAAACTGACAGCTTAACACTAATTATTGTTATTTTAACTGCTGGTCTCCAAACTTACATCCATCTCTGCATTTACATTTACAGCTCACTCTTTTTCTTTGCAACAGACAAAGTGGTCAAATCTTTTTTTGTTTAAAATATTAAAAATTTAAGAGCTTAAACTTTATCAGACCAATCATTTTTTGATCTATTTTAAAAGTGTTCCCAGTAGTCTTTTAACTATGATCATGTCATTTTTAGTAAAAATAATAAATAATAATAATAAACGTTGAGATTAATTTTCTTCATACACCAAGAACATGTTAAAAACTGTTTTTGGGTCTTTGAATAAAAACTGAGAATTAAAAAAACCTCTCAGATATCAGCAAAATGTCTTCAACTTAAAAAATTAGGTCCAGATGACCTTTCTTTTGGACCTTGACCAAAAAAAATCCCAACAATGTTGGATGTTGTCCAGGGATCTACTTCCTATGGTTTTATTTAAAGCAAGAGCGTCCTACTAACATTTACTATTTGATACTAGATATAACACAGATACCAGGTTCTGTGCACGCTCCAAAAATAAATAAATGAATACATTTCGTTTTTTTACTATGAATACCAGGCGCCTCTGTTGACATGTATTCATACTCTGTGTGGTAGTGTTTCACTGTTTACTGGACTCTTTTTTTTTCATTTGAATTATTGTCCAAATTTTGTTTTCTTCAGTCCAAAAAAAAAAAACCCCAAAACATCTGTTGTGCTTGTTTTGTATCCGCTCGTTACAGTTTTTATTTTTCAGTGGTATCATTTGTGATTGAGTGCGCTTTGGTTGATGAGATCTTTCCTCCCTCACTCAGGTTTCTGAGCTTTTGCTCCTAAACTTCAGAGAAGCTTGGCATCAGCGTTGTAGACAACTTCAGCACCTGATGGAACGTTTTGATGAGTTTCAGGTGATTCTGTGTGAGCATATAAGCAAGTATTGAGTTTAGATTTGGAGGTGGGCATGTCCCGACTCACAGACGGGCCCGTTTCTTTGGTTTCTATAAAACAAAAGGAATGCAGCCATCTCTGTTTCAGTTTAGCGATCAGAATGTTCGCAGACTTATCCGGGTTTGTGTGTCAGGATTTCAGAACGGGTCCTGCAAGCCTATTTACATGAATGCAAACAAACGTGTGTGTTTTCACAGGATTTTTCAGCAGGCGCCGCGTGTGTTTACTCGTGTGTGTGTTTGTCCGCGACTCTGAGCCCTCACAGGCCTGGAAGCCAGCTCAGCACTTGGCTTCTTATCTCCCTCTCAGAACCCTGTTCATGAATAAACATAGCCTTAAAGGAAATCACCCAAAATGAAGTCAAGTTTGGAGGAGAAAGAGAATGGATAAGGAAGCTTGAAGTATTGGGGGAGGGAGCTGAAAGGCAGATTGAGGCCTGGAGAGGTGGGAATACAGGGAATTTCCTGGATTTGGGGATACTTTTGTGCAAAAATATGTACCTATTTTCTCCCTTCTCGCTCTCTGTTTGTGCCTGTTTCACTGTCTAAATTTTATGCAGTGGTTTTAAAAGCCTTTGGGAAGCTCACAGCTGTTTTGTATTTAGCTGTTTTAACTGTGTAGGAGGTGAGGAATATTCATTTTTTCCTATGGTTTATAATGAGTTTCCTTTACTGAAAGGACATAAAAAATAATGTTCCCCCATCACCCTGTCAATTTCATCTTTTTTCACATCTGTAAATGCTGTCTTTCCTCTTCTCCTTACCTCCCTCCACAGCAGCAGAGCTGTCACTGAACCAGATCCGTCTGCTGCTCAGACTGGAATAATGAGGGACATGAATCGGACATGTGTGGCTGTGAATGTTTGCCCTATTAAAAGGATAGGATTTCAGTTACACACCAACTATCTCTGTCCTATTATTCACCAGCCCCTGTCTCACGCACACTTTTTGTTTCGTTCTAAATACCAATCCGACTTCTCGTGCCCTCTCTCTGACCACCATCAAATGTGACAACCTGTTAATCGGTGTCGGCTCTGCAGGTCAAGCAAGTGCTGTCAGGAAGCTGCTTCTTCGTCTCCCTGTGGTGACAGCTCTTTTATTTTCTTTTGTAATAACAGTTAAATGCTGAGACACAATATTCCTCCAATTATTCAGCTCTTTCACGTATGTATCCCCCCTGCCCCGCAACCTGCCTTTGTGAGTTAGTCTCTTCTTTTTCTGTTCTTTGATTTGCCTGTTTTCTTTCCAGTTTTTTCTAACCATATGCCAATTGGGGTCAAAATACACCCAGACAATTTTTGACTCACTTATTAATGTTATTATTCTGTGGCATACACTCACCAGCTGCTTTTTTAGGTACACCTTGCTTGTACCGACCTCCTTTTGCCTTCAGAACTGCCTCAAGCCTTGGTGGCACAGATTCAACAAGGTACTGGAAACATTCCTCAGAGAGTTTGGTCCATATTGACAAGATTGTATCACACAGTTGCTGCAGATTTGTCGACTGGACATCTATAAAGCCAATCTCACGTTCCACCACATCTCAAAAGAGGCCTATTAGTCTGAGATCTGGTAATAGTGGAAGCCATTTGAGTCCAGTGAACTCGTCATGTTCAGGAAACCAGTCTGAGATGATTTCAGCTTCATGACGTGGTGCCTTATCCTACTGAAAGTAGCCATCAGAAGATGGGTACACTGTGGTCATTAAGGGATGGACATGGTCAGCAACAATATTCAGGTAGGCTGTGGCATTCAAACAATGCTCCATTAGTACTAAGGGACCCAAAGTGTGCCAAGAAAACATCTCCCACACCATTACACCTCTACCACAAGTCCGAACTGTTGATGTACGGCAGGATAGATCCGTGCTTTCATGTTGTTGACGCCAAATAGTGACCCTACCATGTAAAGGTTGCAGCAGAAATGGAGACAAATCAGACCAGGCAAGGTTTTTCCAATCTTTTATTGTCCGATTTGTGTGTGTGTGTGTGTGAACTGTAGCCTCAATTCTTAGCTCACAGGAGTGATACCCGGTTTGGTCTTCTGCTGCTGTAGCCCATCTGCCTCAAGATTGGACATGTTGTGCGTTCAAAGATGTTCTTCTGTAGACCTCGGTTGTAACCATTGGTTGCTTGAGTTACTGTTGACTTTCTATCAGCTGGAACCAATCTGGCCGTTCTCCTCTGATCTCTGGCATCAACCTTTAGCATTTAGTTTTACGTTTGGCATGTCTGCTTTGAAAGTGTCTGCAGGGAAATTATCTTGACACCGCAGCTCTGCTGAAAAAAAAAAGGTATTAACATCCATGTCCTGCTGCATTTTTTGTTGAGAGGTGACAACAGCTGAGTGTATAAACAGTGCACCGGACCTGGAAATGGTGGCAAAAAAAAAAAGAGCAGCAGACATCCCTCACATTAGGTGTAAAAAAAAGTCCATGTTCATCAAAAAATAAATGCACACCTAGGGATAATTCAGAGACACCAACTGACCTATGAAGCATGTCTTAGGTTTGTAGGAGGAAACCGGATTTCCCAAAGAAAACCCATGCATGTACGAGGAGAACATGGAAACTCCACTCAAAAAAGGTCCCAGAAGGCAATTGAACCAGAGCCCTCTTGGTGTTAGGCGAGAGCGCTAGGGTCACCCCCACCCACACATTACTGATTTTTAATGAAACATGTATCTGGACTGAGAGGAGGTTCCTGGAGAAATCCCCATTCATACACCATTGAGAGAATGCAAAATCCACTTCTCCACCGTGCCACCCTAAAATTGGATCCTTAAAAACAGTATCTTTTGCTTTTTTCCTCTTTCTTTCTCTCGTTTTTCTCCTATTCATCTTCTGATTTCATTTTACTCCCCCATAGTTTTTTTTTCATTGTCGCATGTCACAGTCAATTAGATTTTTCTTTATGTGTTCATCCATTTTTTCCTTTTCTTTTCATCCAATCCTTTTTCTATTCTCACCCCGATTTCCCAATCAATTGGATTTCTTTTGAATGTTTTTCTTCCACAATTTTTCATTTGAGATTTATCTTGGACGCTCCATCGTTGAACAAAACTCTGATGGAGGTCACCACATTCACAGATGCGTTTCATTGAGGGGAACGGTTTTGTTTTTTTTTCATTTAGCTAATATGAAATGGATCACAGAGCTCGGATGGGTGCACTGCAGCAGCACTTTAATTTACTCATTAAAATGATGCTCCCAGAACAGCTGATTTAAAAACGGATTAAAGGGAGGGAGAATTCTCTTAATTTCATGCTGGATTATTTGTAGACGGGCAAAAACATACACGTTCAGGAGCCACATCAGTGTGTGCCAGTGCAGACTTCCTGAAGTGTTTTATTAAACTGAAGCTGAATTAGGTAAATATTTGTGTTTATCATGCCCAATATCCCTCAGCATTTAAATGGTGGAGAAGTGAGGAGAGAAACTGGGTCAGACAGGAGGAAGAGCGCGTGATCTTCTGCCAAGAGCTTCCTCAGAAACCTCGGACACTCTGCTGGCATGTGAGACATGCATTTGTGAAAACATATGGAAGTGGAGGTGAGACACTGCATGAAGACGGGAGCTTTAATAGGATTTGTTCAGTCTGCACAAGACAAGACAGAATATAAAAAACATTCATGAACTGTATTCTTAGTGAAATTTGACCCCCATTTCTGATGGTAACAGGACTCAAACAGTGACTAACGGAACCCAAATGCTGCAGAGAGTTTACTGCATTATTACATTACAGCGCATGCAAAAAGATCTGACACACACGTGCATGCACGATGTCCCAGACCCAATTAGTCCGGTCTGGTAACTGTGTCAGTGTGTTACTACCCCGTCTTAGGCCTGCAGGATATTGAAGTCATGTACTGTGCAGTCTTACTCATGCATGTAAGGCCACACACATCGTTCATGCTTAAATACACACCCATGTTCAGCCTCTACTTTTATGCAAAATGCTCAGGGCAACACAGGAACGTGTACATTCATATGAGGATTTTTATTCTAAAGATCTCTCAAAATGAAAGCCGTGTAGAACTGTCTTTGATTTTAGAGATTTCCTGATATGACCATTTCATGAGGAACCGAGGTGATCTGCTTCATTTTCGTTCCACAATGGTACATTGCTTGGATCCATATTGTATCCTATCTACATTAAGGCATATCAAATTTAAAATGTTAAAAAAGAAGCACTGAAATGTTTGTAATCTAAAATATTGAGTAATGGAGTGAAAGCTGAGCAGCAGCTTCTTTTGATGTGTTCAAAACTGTTCTTCCACAGTATGAACAACAACAATCCAGCCTAAAGGCCAGAATGACTGGAGTTTGAAGTGAGAGTTTTTGTTGGGTCCACCGGGTCACACACAACACGCCCTCAACCTCAGCCTGTCTCCATCAGAAAGAGCGACTGTCCTTGATATTATTTTATCTACAGGCCCAAAATATAGCCTGAATCTGACATCTAAAACAAAACAAAAAAAAAACAATTTGAATTTTTTATAATTTTTTATAATTATAATGGCTTATATAACTTGCATCAGTGTACTTTTCTCTATCAAAAGAAAACAATTGGCTTATAAATGGGGGTGGACACAGGGATCCTACAAACCCCACATTTATGCAGGTATTTTTTTATTTAATGAATTAGTAACTTTATAAAACTCTGAAAACTGTGCCTTTAAGCCCCAATGAGCAACCTTCAAAACAGATTTACAAAAAGACAAAGTATTTATAATTTAAAAGGAACAGAGGTTTTCAAAGCACACAGATTCAGAACAGTCACGATGGAAGTGTGTGCTTCAATAATAGGAGCAGTCTTGACAGGGAAATTAGTGAAATGACAATGAAGAAATGTATGCATGCAATTGAAAAATGTGTTGAAAATGTACGAGACAGCAGTCATATTAATAATATTGAAGCCATATTATTTGTTTCAAACAGATGTACAAAAATGGCTGTGTTACAACTTCTATTTGGATCAGAAATGTTAAATAGAGAGTAGCAGCCAGCCTCTATAAGTTTATTCTTTCTGCTTCTGTATATTTATAATGTTTAAATTGAATGTTTACCTGCTATAATTGTCATTCTTCTTCTTCTTTTCCTTTCAGGGGTCACCACCACAAATCAGCTTTCTCCATCTAACCCTGTCTTCTGCATCCTCTACTCTAACACCAGCTACCTCCTTGGTCTTCCCCTAGACCTCTTGCCTGGCAGCTCCAGACTCGGCATCCTTTTATATATTCGCTATCTCTCCCCTGAACATGACCGAACCATCTCAGTCTGGTCTCTCTGACTTTATCTCCAAAACCTCTAACATGTGCTGTCCCTCTGATGTTCTCATTCCTGATCCTATCCATCCTGGTCGCTCCCAAAGAGAACCTGAGCATCTTCATCTTGGCTAACTCCAGCTCTGCTTCGTCAGTGTTTCTAGGTTGAACAACATGGCTGCTCTCACCACAGTTTTGTACACCTTTCCTTTCATTTGAGCTGAAACTCTTCTATCACACATATCACACCTGACGCTTTTTGCCACCCATTCCAACCTGACTGCAATCACTTGGTTATTCTCTTCTTTTCCACACTCTGCAGGACTCTGGACTATAATTGTTTTTATTGATCAAAATGAAAAAAATAAAGAGAAATAAAATGATTAGTAAAGGATGCAATAAACATTAAAAAGCTTAGGACGTATTTTTTGTTTACATTTTGATTTTTTTTACATTGGAATGAATGGGATCTGTTTCTTTTACAGCTGTCTCCAGTGGTTATTTGAGGAAGTGCAACATTTGAAATTTTCACGTTTTCTCCCCCAAACGTGGGGTCTTTTGGCAAAAATAAATGATATGACACCAGTGGCAGTCCAAACATCATTATGATGAAGATCTATGTCTTGGTTTTTGTGGTTTTCTTTTTGCTCTGATGTACCAGTCCATCACTTCTAGTGCTCATGGGTCTGGGGTTTTGCCATTGACTGTATATGAGAACTGGACAGAGGGAATTTGATGTTACCCATAGAAATGGCTTACTTCCGTTCCAACAAAAAGAAGTCAATATTGTCATTTTTTTGTGATACGGACTCCGCCATATTGGAGCCAGACATTGTCAGTGGGGAGTGATTGGTCCAAGTCAGTGTTTTTATGGCAACCAGTCTTGCCAATCCGGAGTGAGCTTGTTTTAAGGCCACGCCTCTACCACTAGAAAGTGAGCTCAGGTGAATCTGTAAATCAAATGCTGGACATGGGGACCAGCAGGCACCACTTACTTTTACTGAGGCATCTGATTGGTCAGTTTATAACTTGAATAACTTGGACTATGGAAAAATTATTTAAAAATTGAAGTAGTATTAACAAAAAGATGTGTAAAAATGTAGCTGAACAAGAATAGTTACAGGGTTGTGACAAATATAATAATTGAGTAATAGCTGTTTGTTTCTCTATAGAAGTCTATGGTATTTTGGCTTCCTGGAGCCAACGTTTAATTCCTGTTTGGAACATGAGGTGGGAGAGGTCACTCAGTCCAGTTCTCATATACAGTCAATGGTTTTTAGGTGTTCCATCAGATCTTCAGCATGTCACTTTTTTTCTTCTCCCTTCAGTTGATCATATCTAATTTCAAGTTCTAGTTTTAATCATGTTTTATTCAAATAATTTAGCTTCTCTGTAACCTGAATTTCCTTCAATAATTATAAGCTATAACATTGACTTGAACGTTTATCTGATAAAGGGAGTTATTGATTATGTAAAAGCTTCATTGGGTGTGGCTACTGGCTGCAGCAGAGGGCAGACTCTGTACTCTGCATGCAGCTCAAGGATGTGCTTTTGTCTTCACTCTCTGGGGAATTCTGCTGCAAGACCTCTAATGTTTTTGTGATTCTGGATGCATCTCAATCATGTTCTCAGATCCTGGAGTGAAGCATCAGGACGCTGCTATAAACAGATACCTTCACTAGAAGGATTGGTAAAGAGTTATTTGCAGAGTCTCTTGAAACTGTCCATTCAGGTTAAAATTAGTTCATTACATTAATGTTAAGTGGAATTAATCTGTGTTTGGATTTATTTCATGAAGTGCTGTTGAAAAGACAGCTCGTCTATAAAAGACGTTTTTCCTCTAAAAGAGGTCACAGTTTTTCTATTAAAACATGAAATCCTATATTTATTGTGCCAAATGCAAGATAAGGTTGTCGCCAGTGGATTCTTAATCCCTCCAGAAGTTCAGACTATAAGCTTAAAAGCTTCAAATCTACTTCCTCCATGAGCAAAGGTTGACAGGGCCCTGGGGGAGATGCTTTAAGGTGGAATGACAGTGACAAAGTGTGCTCGATAAAAAGAAAAGGAGTTGTACTGGAAAGGCTTTTGTGCTGTTCAGCAGTGGTAAATCAGACCTGAAAAAGATGTAAGAGGCTTGACCTGCACAGCTGCTTCCCCATCGACACTGTATAGGCACGTAGAATCACAAATATAGACATTGATTGTCAGCTCCATTTTCCGTTGCCTCCTGCAGTCGCACATTCATACTTGTGCGGAGCTTCGTGGGCCACCAACGACAGAGAGAGGGGAGAAGAGGCAGAGAAAAAGAACTGTTGGCTCGCTATGTGTGACTCACGGACAGACTGACTGTCCTCGGGCTTCTGTACGCCATCTGCCCCCCCACTCATTTCTCTATAGCTTCATCACACAGCTCGGAGCTGCATGGCATCATTTCCACACAAAAAAGAAGGGAGGGTTGAAAACAGAGAATCATTTTTAAAAAACCAGACAAAGATTTTTGCTTTCACCTAAACCCCAAAATACATATGTGCTGCGTTTACTTTAATCCATGGGGATCAGAAATGTCTCACTGAATTGCCTGGCTTTGTCTATCAGAAAAGAAAGGTGGTGGGGGTAGGGGGGTGGTCATTCAATGCCAGCTTCATTCCTGCAGGTCATTGGGGATCGACCACCAGAATTCATTACAGAAACATGACACTTACCCACACAAAGCAGCAAAGGCTGCACTGCAACTGCGTCTGCGCATCGTCTGTGCTGCACACATTTGTGTAAGTGGAAGTTCTCATAACAAGAATCAATGGAGAAGATCCTTTTCATTAGAGGAGCAGTAAAAGCTGCAGGACCATCGACCACTCGCTCTGTTTCCAACCACACCGTAAACACCTGCTCACGGCCTTTCAAAACATCCCAAGATAAGACTTCACTTAAGACGAAGTCCTATTTTTTTATTCAACGAGGTTAATAAAGTTACACATTACAACAGTTAAAAAAAAAAAGAAACAACAAATATCAGTCCATAAAAAAAAGAAACAACAAACATCAGTCCATAAAAAAAAGACTGAAGTTCTAACTGTTCTGACAGGATGAGGAAGTATATTTACAGTCAAAATGGGTCAAAGGTGAATCACCAGAATGTTACTCCGCCAGCACGTCAAGCACAGTTTAAAAAATGACAACAAAAAGCACATTCACACATACATGCAGCACAAACCGACAAGTAACTTTACCTACCAGCTCCTGGAATGAGGAGCACCTCTAAAAAAACACACCTTGTTTCATTTTACACAACCTCTTTCAACAACAACTGTACAAAACCTGCTGATATACAGTTGTATGCAAACGCTAGAATTTCCTCTTTTTAGGTTTTTCTTGGAGTGAAAACAAAAAATTGTGATGCATTCTGGAATTAGTCACAGCCAGGTGTCCAGATACAATTTTTAACAATAAATAAATACCTTCATCATTCTAAAAAGGCTTCTAGCTGCATTTCTACCAATTGACAGTTCAGCTTCCTGAAAGATAAACAAGAATTTCATTTTAGATCCTTAATTGAGTGTGATCATTAGAATTTCAA
The DNA here is from genome assembly GCA_036245035.1 of Adrianichthys oophorus. Classification (NCBI taxonomy): domain Eukaryota; kingdom Metazoa; phylum Chordata; class Actinopteri; order Beloniformes; family Adrianichthyidae; genus Adrianichthys; species Adrianichthys oophorus. The sequence goes on along the minus strand of BSAI01000115.1, from coordinate 10,136,392 downwards.
CGAAACCGCCACAATATTCCTTGAAAAAGAGTGATCAAAGTAGAGTTCTCAGGTCCTAAAGTTTACCTAAAGTCCCACTCCAACTATATTTTTATCCAATGTAAAATCGTTTCCAATGATCTTTTAATGACGATTTTGCCACTTTGAGCCAAAATTAACAACTGTCGTTTTTTTAAGACATACAGCCCCTCACAAGCCCAAGCTAACATTAGCGCAGAAACAAATGAATAAAAATGGTGAGCAATATTAGAGCTATGTAGCCGCACAGTTTTGAGCCAGATACCAGCTCGGACAGGGAAAAGGAAGATGTTAATGGATCTATTTGTCTGCAAGTGAATGGATCAGAATTGGAGCACAGCAGGGAGACTTTGACCAGCCTATGTTGCTGTGTCAATTTGAAAAACTCGAGCTTTTTCAAACTGCAAGTTTTTGTCCAACATGATTAGAAAAAAGGAATACTCAGAAACACAGTTTTAATCTTAAAACTCTTTTATATATGTCCTCCAGCATGAGAAAAATGCTACAAAAACATGTTAAAAACACCAAGAACATAATTTTCTTTGGAGTGGATCTTTAAGACACATGTCTATAAAGACTCGTTTGTCCAGGATGTTTCCAGAGCAGAAAACATTTTGAAGTTAAAGACAATTTACTTCTTATCCAAGAGGATTTTCAATTTTCTCAGTTTACTTTTAAAGACCCACAACAAAAAAATAGTTTTTGTAACATGTTCTCGGGGCATTTTTCTGATGACAGGGGACATAAATAAAGAAAATTAACCTCAAGTATTTCTTCATTCAAAATGTTCTGAATCAGGATCAGATGAAAAAATGCAATTTGAAAGAGTGTATTTGTGACGTAGAAAACGTTTTTCTCGTCTAAGCTGGCATTTGGCTCAAAACTGTACACCTGGATAGCTCCAATGTTGCTTGCCGTTTTTGTTGCACCAGTAATGTTAGGCTGAGGGCGTAAGGGGCTGTTAACTAGTGGGAGAGTGTGCAAACAGAGAGCTCTCAGTAACAGCGAGGAGAAAGACGGGGGGTTGTTTCATCCCAATGGTCCTGCTCTCGACTCAGAAGCAAATTTCTGATGAACTACCGCCGCTGTGCTGAAACTATGCCTTTTTTGAGTTTGGCTGCAAAACACCATAATGAATGAGTACAAAGACCGCTGGGAACATTTTGAAAATACATTGAAAGATGATTGGAGCGGGTCTTTAGGAACAGACTTCGAACAGAAACACTGAAGCACAGAGTTTAATGTTGAATAGTTTTCTAAATGTTATAAAGTGGTTTTAACATATTTTGTCCTCAGGTGCAGGTCTTCCTGCAGATCCACAGATCAGAAGGAAGCCCCAAAAATAAATCTGTTCGATGCCCTAAACCTGTTAGAAATTCAGTTATTCATCGGAACAAAGAGAAACGAAACAGCAAATGCGACACAGAATGGGAGTAAACGGGAATTTTAAACTACAAACCCCAACTAAAGACTCAAAATTGTTTGGAAGTCTTGGTCTTAATTTAAGTTTTGGGACCCAGACATGAGTTTAGGTTAGGGTGACCCTGCTGGGGTTCCTTGTATTTTATCTGTCCATGCTCTGCACTTTCTTTCACTCCATTTTTGTTATGCCTTTTTTGCGTCTCATTTTCTGTCTCCAACTAAAAGGCACATCTTGGATTCCTTAACCAAGACTATTCCTATATTGCTGAATTATAATAACACTTAGCAATGTCCACGTTAAAAAAAATATTTGGCTTAATGTTTTTTTAAGTTGTATTTTTCTAATATCCAGAACGAAACATTAATTTTTACGGTGTGTTTCTGACCAACCAGAGAAAGAAAGGTTGCTAACGTTTGCACACAACTGCATCCTTTAGATGTTTATTGTGCACAGAAGGACACTAACTTCCCCCCACGCATGACTGTGCTTGTCAATAAAGAATAATGTTCTAAACAAAGATACCAGATAATAACTATTCTGTACAAAAGGATTTCAATACACGCAAGAGGCAGAGGTGTGCAGACTGCACGAATCATTCCCACTATTAGATTATATATGTAATGCAATTGACTCAAAAAATTATGATTGCGGACAAATGCTCAGCTTGACATAATTTGCATGTTTGTTTTGTCTGATTAACACAATATCCTGTCTACGCATTTAGTTTATAATTAAACTGAACAGCATTTAATAAAATCCACTTTTTTTTATGTACGACTCATTCAAACTTAAGGCTTTTTTTTAACCAGAGCAATAAATTCACTTTCAGTGTACCACAACACTGCAGTTTGAGTAGAATATGTGAGTTTTTAGGGGATGAGATGTCTGTGATGTATAGAATGTTGTTGTTCACCTTTGATAGGGATGATAGGGATATATGTTTTAGGGAAAGTTGGATTTAGGACAAAAAGTTAGAATCAAATCTGATTAATTTAAGATGCGATTATGTGTCTTCTTGGTTTCCATTAAGCCTAATGAATTGCAGCTTGTCTCTTCCTTTGATATTGTAGAACCTCAGTCTTATCAAAAACTATCAAAAAAGCATTAACTGTCAAAAAGGTTGGCAGTTGTTCACACCTTGTAAGGCAATTGTAAAGCTGAGGACTCAACATCACCTGTGAAAGGACCACGCCTTATTTGTGTATTTTTGATATATATATAAAAATAAAACAATGAGAAGCTGCACGGTGGCGCAGTGGTTAGCGCTCCTGCCTCACAGCAAGAAGGTTCCCGGTTCAAGTCCTGGCTGGGGGACCTTTCTGTGTGGAGTTTGCATGTTCTCCCCGTGCATGCGTGGGTTTTCTCCGGGGACTCCGGCTTTCTCCCACCGTCCAAAAACATGCTTCATAGGTTAATTGGTTACTCTAAATTGTCCCTAGGTGTGAATGTGAGTGTGCATGGGTGTGTGATTGTGGCCCCTGTGACAGACTGGCGACCAGTCCAGGGGTGTACCCTGCCTTCGCCCATGAGTAGCTGGGTTAGGCTCCGGCAACCCCGTGACCCCAAAAGGGATAAAGCGGATTGGAAAATGAATGAATAAAACAATGAGATAAAATGAAATCTGTTACATTTTAGTCATGGAAGCTGAAAATATTGAAAACATTTACATGGGGGAAGATTTTTGGGTGTAACCTGTCAGGAGTGTGATCTCAGTGACCCTCTCTGGTCATTGGTGGGAGCCATCTCCTGAATACTGACACTTCACCTCCCATCAACCCCAGCACACAGTGTCTGTCTGCCCGGCCCTGCTTCGTATTTTACTCTGCCTCTTTGCCGTCTGCACCGACCTTTGCCTGGACTCTGACCCCGATTTAGCTTTTTAGGACTTTTAGCTGGGCTTTGCTCCTGTCTGTCTGAGTCAATAATACCTGCTGCATCTGGCCATCTGCCTGTTTGTGATATAACCGTTGACTATATATGAGAACTGGACTGAGTGACCCCTCTACCCGGTGCTCCAAACAGGAAGTGCTCACTGGTTTAAAAAGCGTGTGACAATACAGTTCTCTTATACAGTCAATGAGTGTAACAAGTCCCTAGTGGTTGCTTGGTGAGCTTTTCTGTTTTTTTCATGAATTTAAATCCAGAAGTATATAAGGCTTATGCAACACGTAATCTGATAAGGAAAATACACAATCTCCATTCAAGATAAACAGTTGCAAAGACATTTTTTTCAGCCTAATAACACAATCCTCATCGGCAGGTGCATTTGTGACATAGTTTGCCTTAATATTTACAATTTCAGCTGAAATGACAGAAAAATCCACATTTGCTGATGACTGCTTGATGTATATGAAGGAGTTTCTTCGTTGTTTACACATCAACTTCAATCCTGTTAGCCACTTGTGAGGTTCTATGGTTTGTTACGCCGTAATTTGATCAACAGACATATGTCGTGTCAACAAATGGCTCCAGCTACAGATAAGGTTTGCTTGTTAAAGGGCAAAACCAGAACGGATGTTTTTTCCTGCAGAGCCTCTTCATCTGAACCATCTGCATTAAAATCATAGATGCATATTTAAGATTCTTTTTATAACTTTGAAGCTCCGAAGTTCGTCAACCAATCACACAACCATTTTGTATAACTGAGCTCTCTGTTTGCCTGGTTTCATGACCGAGCGTTCATGCATTGAAGCTGCACCCCCTCACAGCTTTCAAACACACACCGTCTGCCTGGCTCATTGTGCCATGCAGCCCAGTCACCCTCTTTTATTTTAGAAACAATTCTCTTTCTGTTCCGCTGCCTCTCATGTTTACAACAATAATCCCGTCAGTGACGTCTTGCATGTAGGTGCCCAACTGTGCATGATCCTCCTCACACCCCTCCCTCCTCTTCCAGTTCACTAGCATTGAGCTTCCTAAGCTGACTCTCTGGTGGATGCTGACACATTTGCTTGGCGTCAGAAACAATATTTCCCATTCGTTTTTTTTTTTTACTTAGAGCAGAGAACACTCATGCATTGAACCTGTGCCAGAGCTTATTCTTCTATAAGGTTTTTTAGATAGATTCCAAATCGTGTGATGGTTTGCTGCTCTTGATTTAGATTTTGTTTGTTGTTGATTTACAATTCTGAACCTTTTTCATTTCTGGAATGCTCATATATTTGTTTCTGCAGCATCTTTTCTTCTTTCTTTGACCGTCTGAAGAAATCTTTTAAAGTAGAGGTGGAGCTGAGTGCTTGTCTTTTCACCCTGAAGCAGTTGTGGATGCTGTAGCTGTATGTGTGAGCAGGATTTTTTTAAAGAGTTATAAGTCTGTATTTATTGCTCACTGTCTTTTCTAGCAATCAGGCAGACGGTTCTGCTCATAACATCCTCTCATCCTGCATGGTCTTGTAGTAATGCTCCTGCTCAGCGTGGCTGTGGGTGGAGACGGAGGGCCGGCGAGGCAGGGTGGAGGTACGAGACAGAGCCTGGCTGTGGCCATCAATCAGCAGGTCTGGGCGGGGAGGAGGGGGGAGCATGCTGGAGCAGGACGGGTGAGGAGGTGGAGGCATGGAGGAAGAGGGATGAGGCGGAGGAGGCAACGGGGAAGAAGATGGTAGAGGGGGCGGAGGCATTTGGGAGGACTGAGGAAGAAGAGGGGGGGATATCCGAGGAGATATGTGAGCGGGTGGAGGCATGTGAGAAGGGGCAGAATGAGGAGGGGGCAGAGGCATTTGAGAGGAGCCAGAGGGAGGAAGAGGCGGCGGCAAGGGGGACGAGGATGGCTGGGGGAGCAGTGGAGGTGGAAGAGGGGATGAAGACAGTTGAGGGGGCGGGGGCAGAGGGGAGGTGGAGGTGGGAGGAGGTGGGGGAGGCAGCTCAGCTCCTCCCTCGATGCTGCCACTGGTGTTGGAGGAGCAGAGTGAGTCTGTTTTAACGGGGAGTGTCCGGTAGTCCCGGTAGTGCGTGACGTTGTCCTGTTGCTGCAGAGAGATGCGGTGCTTGTCGCCCGACGGGTCGGCCGTCATCATGTTACCACTGATGGTGTTTCTCCACTCCCACGGCTTGCCATTACTGGCCGACACCCGTACCACCGGGTGGTGGGGGGCATGAGCATCGATGGTGACAATGCTCCCACTGCCTCCGATGCTTCCCGGGTTACTCCCACTGCAGCTGTCTCGGTCAGACTGGATTCGGTAGTAGGGGGACTCGGAGCAGTTGGAGCCACCACCGGAGGAGGAGCCGCCTTCTGATGTCTTGGTGGATGAGGTGCTCTGTCCGAGACCATGCTGCTTAGACATAGCGATCACCTGCAGGACAAAAAACCAGAGCTGGAAGAATGTTTTTCCCCAAAATAATATTGAATATAAAGCAGCTAAATGTTTCTGAATCCTAGGAAATGCTTCCTTTCTGGTTGTTGTAAAGGTTAACCAACAAATGCATACATACATCACAACTCTTTCATGTTGGACCTTCATTTTAAAAGTTTTCTTTTGGAATTGGTATTATTTTAATTCAGGCAATCTTTTCAAGCAATTTTTCAAGAATGTTTTAATCCCGGGCTCTTGTACATGCGTTCCCGAACTTCTTCTTTTATTTTTGCTATTGTCTACTAGCGCATGTCCACCACCAACAGTGGGAAAAAGCTTGTGCGAATTGTTGGAGCAGTGCAAATCTTTTGAATCTTGCTCCAGGTCTTTTTTTTTTATGGCTCTATTCCAACATATAACGCCATCTAAACATCACTACCAAATCTGAGTCCCTGATTGGTCAAAGTTTGACCTGGTTTAATTTTCAACATGTGTTCCATGACTACTCGTTTTGTACATAGAACTTGTGTAACTATGTGTAAACACAAGCATTTTGCATGCATTTATGTAGACTTTGCATTGGAAGTTGTCGCTTGAAAGCATCCTGCTGAGGGCGGCGTGATTGTAGCCTTAGTCTAGCACACACGGGGTTGACCTATATGAATACTGCGGGTTTTTGGGTTGTCCGGCCCATGGAGTGTCATAGACAGGTACAGCTGCATCTTAAGGAAAGAGCAGGTGTGTCTTGCAGTTCTCTTGAGACTGGTGCAGCTACCTTGAGGGATGTCATCAAATGCATGTCATTTTCATGCGTGTGGTAAGTGTATCATAAAGTATGCGTAAGGCTAATGTAAGTTGAACGCACTTATGACGAACGGGCATACAGCGCTGTCATACGCTGCTGTTACGCCAGACTACAGTCATTAGTAAGGTACGAGTACTGGCTCCTGACTGACTATGCGCAAATGCAGCATGCATGAGGTGTGTAGGTGATACAGAAATGCCAGTAGGATGTTCACACTAACTGGGCTCTGATTATCTAATTTTCTAATTTTTAACAATCAGGCTGCATTGCAAGGAGCACACACTTATCACTTGATCAGCGCTAACATGCTCCGTGTGCAGTGCGCAGGATTTGGGGAGGTTGAAAAAATTCTACAACGCGCCTCATTCTCGCGTAGTTCACCCTTACTCATCCATGTGTGCTGCAAAAGAGTTCACTACAACCTGTCGCTCACAGCACGGCTACTGAAAACTATGTGCACGGACATTTACACTTCATGGGCTCGCCGAGCGGTCATCGACCTTGATATTTTGTGTCTGCATTCCTGCATTGGTTTCCCCATAAGGGCAGCTGTGAGTAAGGCTTGATAAATTTCAGCTTCACCTGAGTGACTCTCTGCTGGCTGGGGGGCTGGTTGGGTTGTGTGTTTGGCACTCTAGGAGTTGACACTGCGATGGGTCCATGCTCCTTCCCACCTCCTCCCTCTGTGAGTGACAACCACTTGGCTCGGGTTTTGGCACTCTTCGGGGAGACCGGCGGTGGGCGAGAGGCCTCCTCTGGGATGTGAACCAGCGGGGGTGCTACCACCATCCTGTTGGCTGCAGCCTGCGCGGCGGTGCTGTTGCTGGCCTGCACTGTGGGGTAAAGAGACGAAGGCATCCCTTGGTTTTCCGGTTCTCGTGGAGCCGATTCTCCTCGGCTTCTCTCGTCCAATCCCTCGTCTTCATCTCTTGAGCTCTGGCTCCGCAGCTCCAGCGAGCACTGCTTCCACTCTGACACAAGCTGCCGAGACCTCTGGGGGTCAAAGGGAACGTGGAAGGTCATGTGGCGCTGCGTGCCAACCGGCTCCTCAGAGGGAGAGATGGGGCTGTTGCCGTTTGCGACCCGAGGTAAGGTGTTGCTGAAGGTTACCATGGTTTCCTTGCCCATGGGACCACGGGTAGCCAGGAGTTCCACATCCGCGCTTGCTCGCTTTAGGGAGCCCACAGACGCCTTCTCCCTCCTCACCTTACTGCGTGCTCCAGATCCAAGCCCCGCCCCCAGCTCCTCCCTGCTCTCTGATACTCTGGGAGTCTTCCTGTAAAGGGAGTCGTGGCTTCGCTGGCTAAACGTCCTCAGGCCATCTTTCTGGTGGACTGAGGTGAGTCTCTGCATGGGAGGTGCATCTTCCTCTGAGGCTTTGAAGTTTCCCACAGCGTACACCGCCTAACAGAGAAAGCACATGGAGGAAAATCTTCAAAACGATTCTTTTAAACAACTGCTTTTTTCCCCTTTGGTATAAGAATATTTAGATTTCTTCTTTGTCAAGAAAAAAAATCTTTCCAGCTTCATTTATTTCAAGTTTTTTGTCCTTTATTTTTTGAAAAAAGTCTCTGCTAAGCAAGAAAACCAGATCAGCTGAGACAGAGGAGACAGCATGGATTTCTACAACAAAGTGTGAATTTGTTTCAGAGAATAAATATTCCATTAATTCCTTTTCTCCCCTTTCATGGCATACAGTTTAAGAAAGGACTAAAGATCAGCAATAAAAATGGAGGAAAAAGTTTGGGAAAAACAAGTTATAGAAAACAAACAATGTTAGCATTCACTGTGATTGTGCTAAAAATAACAATCCCAGCAAGACAACTAAACCGCAATATGAAAAACATCTTTTCATGTGTCATTTCTGCTATGCTGTACGCTGACTCTAACTGCTCCCTGCTGAGAAAGCATCAGTACAAACAAACATATGCTGGCATTCAGTTCACAAACTCAAAAGAAGAGGAAAAAAAAAGTCCTATGTGTTTTTAGTGAGCTAATGTGCTTGTTAGAGACGTTTATTCTGCTAACCAGGTAGACTCCAATTCCAGCTCCGATCAGATACCCTGCATAGACGTCTATAGGGTGGCTCCGGTGTTGTGTTATCTGCGTCAGACCTGCGAGACCAGCCGCCATGCAAAAGGCAAACACCAGCAGTGGTTTCAGCAGCTTGGTCGTGCTGCTGATACTGGCATTGAAGTACATCTGCAGAAAGACATATACAGAACAACTAAAATTAATATAAAAATTAAATATAATGTATAATAACAATTTTATTCTGTGATAGTTAATACACTGTGGAAAAACTCGGTTGGACATTTTTGCTATAATCACAAATACAACTGCCACGGCACAATGGGGAGACATCGGCAGAATCTTATCAACAGCCCTCTTTGAGTGCCCGTGCTGCTACTGTACAACTTCTAACAATCAGACAGTGGCAGTGGGATGGCAGCACTGGGGCAGGGGGGTGGCTGGAGTGTGGCAGTCTGAAATCGGCCAATCATCAGAATATTTTTGGGACCTTGGAGATCCTCCTATCAGTCCATTGTCACGCTGCTGCCTTCCTACCACCGCCTGTCACTGTACTGCCACAGAGCAATCTCCAAATGTGCCTGGGCGGCCACTGACCAATGTCACTGCCACCTACTGATTACAAATGCTGCCGCGCTGCCACCTGCCGGGTTTACTGAAAATCTTGCATTTTGGTCGCCTCTTCTGAATATGTAGCAGAAATGTACTACTAAATATTAAACTAAGTATGAGGGTGGTGCACCTCAGTTTGTTTTTCTCTTGTTTATTGGTGGTTGGTAAACATCTTTGTGGTGCATTACCGCCACCACCCAGTCTGCAGTGTGGATCAGGATTAAATGTTATTTTTGTTTTTTTTCTTTCTTCTGTTTTTTCCAAGCGTCTGAAGAACCACCTAAATCCTTCTTAACAACTTTGTTTCTCTGAGAAATAAAGCTTAAAAATGTTTAAGTAACTTTATTAATCAACGTGTTTGGTATTTTCCAGTCTGTTTCCTTGTTTGTTCCTTAAAGATATTCCTTCTTGGTCCTTCATGTTCGGTTTTCAGGTTTGGTGTTTGATCACAGTCACCCTGTTTATTATCTACAGCTCTCTGTATTTATTTCTCTGTTTTGTCCTAATTGTTTTTTCCTCTTGTTTTTCAAGGTTTTTGTCATGTTTAACCCCTTCATGTTGTATGTTGTCAGGCATGAAGGCGTTAAGTTTAACAATTAAATGTTAGCGTTTACGCCAGAGTTTCTGCATTTAGGGTCCTTCACCACCATTTCCTACATTATGAGTTAAAATTGTGAAAAATGTAAAAAGAAATGTGGCAAGACCCACACACACACGCACACACTCACACAAATTCAAAGGTACTAGAGACAAAAACAAAAAACTGTTTATTTTAATATTTTACAACTCCACACAACTTGTTAGTTTAACAGACAGGATTTCACAAATCTACTCTATATTAATTGCTGTGTTTCTTTGAATAACTTATTAAAATTTCTCTAAAAGTACGAAAATGGGACACATTATATGCAAGTGTTCTTAATTCTGCTTATGTAAAGTATTGGAAATCTTGCTGAAATGCATTGAAATCCTAACTTACACTACCTGGCTTTTGATTTCAAAAGGAAAATGCTTTTTGTGATGGAGTCTCTAGTTCTTCTCAGAAATAATTCTCTTTTCAGGAATTCTGAGCCTTTCTGGAAAATCTTTGCATCTCTCAAAATTCATACAGAATAATTGCAGTTCTCTTAAACCCTTTTCAGTTTAGTTTAATGCAGAACTGTTAGTATTTACAGGAAAAAAAAGAAAGTACCACAACAGAGAAATTGTTTTATTTTAATATTCTAATTCAGGGATTATCTTTTTTTTTCTTGGAGAGACTAAAACTGCAGCAGGCTGCTGCTTTTCTTTTTTATTCTAAGAACATCACTTGACAGTTAAACCAAGTGTGTGTATGTGTAGAGGAGGCAGAGAAAAGGCAGAAAGAAACCCCTTCTCTGTGTATTCTCATTCTCAGCATGCACACTGTTTTCCTATTATATAAAACAGATGACGGCTGAGTGACAGAATGGCAGGCCTTGCAAATATAACATTTTAACAAGCTTGTCCACGGACCACCAAGCAGAAACATTCTCCTCTGGAAGAGAGAGCAAAAATTGAAATAAATATTCTAAACTTCTTCAGAATTAAGCGTCTTACAAATTCATTATGCTTTTCTTAAACTGTTAATAAAACAATCAATTATGAGGTGGTTGAAATATTCACTTATGGGCTCTCAATTCAGATGACTGTATGACTGTTGATGACTGATCTTCTTCCTCCTCCCTGTTCTTCATCCCAACTCTTTATAGTGAGCTTTATTGGAATGGAGGTGAGAGAGTCAGCCAGAAACATGTAATCGGGGCGCTGCTGGTGCTGCCTCTTGATAAAAATGACAGAAACTCTTGTGCTTTACAGTCTGTGCTGAAATCGGATTGCAGTAGAGCAGGAAGTTATTATGTATGGAGTTTCTGATACCATCTTGTAAACGAAAAAGGTCCAGTTTAAAATAGAATGTACGGAACTGACACTGTATTTGGTTTTGGTGGGTGGGTGCACTCTTTATTGAAAAAATCTGTAAATGAAAATTCTCATGCACACTAGCTGTCTGTGGATTTTGAACGAGGAGACATCTGCTGACATTTTGGAAGCAGAGGATTGTTCAAGCCTCAACTCAAGGCCGTCAACCAATCAAATGCAGACAAACAACATTATAGAATTTTAGAACCATTTGAAAAAGAAGCAAAGCTAAATAACAAGCAATTACAGTGTTTTGTCATTTTTTTTAAAGGGAGGAGAAAACGATAATTGCCTCAATAAATATGACAGTTTAATATGACCAGACTTGCCTTAAGATAATTTGGGGATAAAAAAAAATCCTCACTTGTGAAAAATTCCTTCCTTTGCTTTTTTTAAAATGTATTTTCAGTGTTATAAACAAGTTAATTTCTATTCTATTCTAATAAGCTGTCAGCAGGTGTGCAGACGTGGTGGGGTAGGATGACCACAGATTGCTCCTCTGGTTAAACTAAATGCTGCCCTGGTTTGATGTGGGTTTGTAGTGTAATTGCTATAAAACTTCCATAGTAAGCTGAGTTAAACTGCACGCCTCTGTTAGTTTCTGCCTGATAATCAAATCTTTGAAGTAGAATGAAAATCAAGGAAAATTCTCAATAATGTATGCCTCTAATTTCTTTAAAATATATACTGGTAATTTATTTTAATTGAAACTGTGTATTTTAGCATTAAAAATTACAGTCACTGGTTTGTGGTGGTTTTGTACAATTATTATAAATGTTTTAATTCTGTAAGACCCCTCATTACCCACTTTATACATTTTTCTCAGACAGATAATAACATTTTCACACTATTCTCTACTGTTTAAACTCTCAAAGTTCAAATCCTTATAGAAAAACAAGTCCAGTTTTATAAAATGAAACCAAAGATCTGCCAGCGATCAAAGACTTATGCCACACATTCTGCCTAGGAGACTTGGCACAAAGGAAAAAGAACACAATAAACTTCAAAAAATGGAAAGAAAAGCAAAATTGCACCAAAAAATGAGCTATGAGAATGCAAAAGGTGAGCCTCAATATGGTGAGGGACCCCTGTACTGTCAAACTGGTAATATTCATTGTTTATATGCATGTTTTAATTTAATAATATAACAATTATAAGTTACAAATAACTGTTTTAAGTTAAAGTCCAATTAGTTGTCAAGCACCTATAGTATGTTAAATTTGTTTTATGCATTCGACCCATCCTCTGGGGGAGTGCCGTGTTGAGCTACAGACACAGCCACGCCCGGGAACCATTTGGAGATTTAACCCCCCCCCAATCCAACCCTTCAGTGTTGAGCTGAGTGTCAAGCAGGGAGGAATTTGGTCCCATTTTTAGAGCCTTTGGTATGACTCGGCTGTGGATTTGAACTCATAAACCTCCAGGCTCAGAGCGGACACTCTACTGGCCTTGTGGAGTTCATTTGATTTGTCCTGTATAATTTTCAAAATAGATGGTGAGCTACAAAAAACCCAGATGTTCAGTTTCAAAGCCTGGGATGTTCTTCTATCCCTCTTTAGTGCCAATAAGAGGCTCTCTGGGAAAAAAAAAATCTTTACCCCTCAATGAACTAACTTCCTTTTTACCTCATTTTTGCCACAAGTTTTCACAAACTCAAGTCCAATCTCTTTTTTCCCCATAAGGACTATTGAAGCCAAGGCCATTGGATTAAAATGTACCATCGATCTTACTGTCGTAGATTTGACTTTCTTGCACTTAACAGTGGTTTCTTTTTTTGGAAGATTTTTTATTGTTGGTCAAAATCTTTGCCCTCGGCCTTGCCTGTTTTGCCTTTTGTTTTCTTTTTTTTTTTTGGAAAGTACTGAGTTCATTTAATTCATATTTGGTTAAGATGCAGACAAAACCCATATAAAAAAACAGTCTTTGAATTAAAACAACCACATGTTTAATCCATCTGTACCATCAAGTGAATCTAGAATGTGTTGCACATTTTAAACCTTTGATCCAGCCTGTTCAGGCTCCAGTTTTCTTTCTTACGCGTTATTTACTGTTAACCAGATCCAGGCTTTCATATAAAGCATGATTTTTTTTCCTTCCTTATACTATCAGCATGCATAAACCCCCAGATTTGAAAGAAGGCCTACTTGGTTTGTGACACGCCTGTATTTCAGCAGATACAGAAATTAATAACTGTCATCCACATAAGCTCATGCAAAATGTATGAGGGAATAATTCTCAGGATAAATATAAGAAGTGCCACGCTCGAGTTTTATTAGTGTATCACAAAGGATTTTTTGCAAAATCCTCTGTGGTACAGGATTAATATAATCAAGTAAGGAAAAAGTGCTTACAGAGATATATACAGCAGCGAAGCCAGACAGTGTTGCATGCTGGGATGGAAATGTTTTCCTAAGGGAAGAAAAACAGAGAGTTAGAAGTAAAAAAAAAAAAGATTCCTGTTTTTATAAAACAAATCCAGTGTAATCTGACTGTTCTCTGCCTCTTGAGTAAACTTGAACAAATGGTTGCACTTGTTAAGTCAGGCCTGTATGTGACACTAAAACCTATGCATTTACTCAGGCCTATACCAAAAGCTGTTGAACTGAGTATGCCGAGCCCAGTTTAAGACTTCAGGAGAAGATGCCAAACTGCTAATTTAGAGTTTAATGAATCTTTATTGCTTTCATTTTTTCATCTAGGTTTGGAAAAGTAATTTATTTTCACTGCTAAGCCTAGAACTACAACTTGATGAGCCCCTAAATGCCATTTGTCTGCAGGTATTGTTCCATTTACACCCACAAACTGTGGCTTGTCAAATTTGAGTTCAGTCAGGGTGTAACAAATAGTGTGGCTAATGTTCCATAGAATAAGAGACTGCAGTTTAGCAGCGACTGCGGCTTTTGAACAATAAAAAAGGCCAGAGAGAACATTTTTCTTTCATATTTTTTATTTTAATTTTTTTTTATTTGTAAAGTGTTAACTCAGGTATCCAAGAAATGTTATTTGTGTGCACAAAACACATCAACAGTAAGATAAGCAGAACTCTAAAGACTTTTATGTCTGCAGTATTTCTCCAAGAAAACAAAGATGCTGATATACAGCCATAAGAAACTAACAATGTGTTTCTGCACTTTAAATGGTCCGGGTGTATACACAAATCTGATTGGCTGCTGGGTGTTGATGCGGGCAATAAACAGTATAAAAAGTGCTAGTCATCAGATACCCTGCAGGAATAAAAAGATAGCCAAAGGAAGAGATACAGACCATGGGTGTTAAGTCACAAAAGCTCCTTACCATACATGGAGGGTTCCATCCCAAATCCAGCACCCTGAGACTGTATGCTAGCCGCGAGGACTAGTGAGCGTGGAAGCCACTATCCAGGATGAAACATTCAAGATGCATGAATACATCAAGCTCAAGGCCCCAACTGACAGTGTGCTCAATGAATGTCTTAGGCAATGGACAGCAGAGGATGCGGTGCCCGAAGGACAGATCCTCATGGGAGGACAACATAAAAACATAACTGAAGTGGCTGATATCAAGAAGTCCTACCGATGGCTAGAAAGGGCTGGTCTATGGGACAGCACAGAAGCGCTCATCCTGGCAGCTCAGGAACAAGCCCTGAGCACCAGAGCAATAGAGGCTCAGATCTACCACACCAGACAAGACCCAAGGTGTCGGCTGTGTAAAGAGGCACCTGAAACAATCCAGCACATAACTGCAGGTTGTAAGATGCTGGCTGGGAAAGCATACATGAAGCGCCACAACTAAGTGGCTGGGATAGAATACAGGAACATGTGTGCAGAAAATGGGCTGGAAACCGCAAAGTCAAAATGGGAAACACCTCAGAAAGTAGTAGAGAATGAAAGAGCAAGGATCCTGTGGGACTTCCAGATACAGACGGACAGGATGGTAATGGGAACCAACCAGACATTGTAGTGGTGGATAAAGAACAGAGGGAAGCTGTTGCGGTGGATGGGGCAGTACCAAACGATGGTAACACCGAGAAGAAGGAACATGAGAAACTGGAGAAAAAACAGGGACTCAGAGAGGAACTAGAGAAAGCTTGGAAGGTGAAGGTGACAGTGGTGGCCGTGGTATTTGGAGCACTCAGGGGCTGTGTCCTCCAAACTGGAGGAGTGGCTACAGCAGATCCATGGAAAGACCTCAGACATCTCAGTACAGAAAAGTGCAGTGCTAGGAACAGATAAGATACTGCAGGACCCTCAAGCTCCCAGGCCTCTGGTAGAGGACCCAAGCTTGGGGTGAGGTACCACCCGCGGAGGGTGAGAGGGGCGTTTTTTTTTGGGCTAGGGTTATTGACAGCACTAAAATATTTACATTATATACAGAATATGAAAAACATACAGAAAGAACATGGATCTTTAGACGTGTGCGTGTGTACATAATGTATATGTATCAGACATGGTTTCATTGTATTGTTGTTTGTGCATTATGCTTTTTACATAATTGAAATAAATGTAGTCCAAAATCATTTTTTATTTGACTCCTTAAAGCCCTTGTTATTTTGAATGTTCAATAAAATGCACGGAAACTTCCAATGTGTGAGAGTAAAGCAATGCCCTACCTTGCTGACATGATGGCATACTGGTCCTTTCCCATGCAGATGTCCTGTGTGATGTAGGTGTTGTTGTCACATGACACTCCCGGAGCCGTGTAATTGGGCTGGCATACAGTGAGGAAGAAAGGTGCATGGTAACCAGTTGCCAACTGGATGACATCTGTCACCAGAGCTGTTGCCAGGAGACCGAATACATGAACACCTGAGGCAGAGAGGGAAGAGGCAGGCGGGTGAAAGGAATCTTTTTCCATGAACTCACTCGTCCCTATTAGCTGCCCCATTCTCAGCTGCTTTGTGCCAGAAAACAGCGACCAGTTTTGCTTTCCGTTTGTTTTAGTCTGAAGCTTTTTTTTACACACTCAAAGACCTTTTCCAAGGTGAAATAATTACTCTTCTCACTTCAAAGCTTTGAGCATGCCTCAAGACACTTCCTGACGAGCATTTATCAAGCCTTTTTCATTTTCAGTCACCCTTCATTTAATGTCTGTAATTAGGTTTTTTTCCTCTAATTATAAAAGTGGCAAAAAAAGTTTGAGAATTCTGTCTCTGCCGGTCTGAATGCCAGCTTAGCTTCAGGCCGCAGACAATACTAAACTCTGTTTTGTCTGCAGCAGCCAAAAGTGAATTCTAAATCTACCCCTGAATCACACACTGGCAGACCATGAAGCCTAATCCGATTCTGAAGTGTGAACAACTTGGATGGCATTGCTGAGTTTGACTCACCTACGAAGCGCACGGTCCTGCGAAGGAAGGAGTTGAAGCTGCAGCCGCCTGCATTTATGCTGGCCTCTGACTTGGGGCAGCTCTTGAGCTTGGACTGCAGGCAGTACATCACGCCCTCCCCCAACATGATCTAAAGCCAAAACATATGCAGAAACATGACGTGGAAAAGTGTTAAAGTCCCACTCTGATCATCTTTTTATCAATTTTTCAAAGCGTTCCCAGTGATCTTTGAC
Organism: Adrianichthys oophorus; assembly: GCA_036245035.1. Classification (NCBI taxonomy): domain Eukaryota; kingdom Metazoa; phylum Chordata; class Actinopteri; order Beloniformes; family Adrianichthyidae; genus Adrianichthys; species Adrianichthys oophorus. The sequence continues at coordinate 10,119,735 of BSAI01000115.1, read as the reverse complement.
TGATGAGAAAAAAAATCGGAGTAGTTTTTCTAGGACACAGTTTCTGCAGTGCAGCATTAGAAATTAGAAATTAGAAAAAATTAGAAGCAAGCCACAAGCTCCCTGCTCTGCTCAATTCTGATGGATCCATTTGTAGATGACTAGATTTGTTTACATATTAATTTTTCTTGTCTGAGCTGGCATCTGGGGCAAAACTGAACGACTGGATAGCTGCAATATTGCTTGCAATTTTTGATGCACCGGAAATTTTAGATTGGGGGTGTGAGGGGCTGTGAGCTAGTGGGAGAGAGTGTAAATTATAGGAATGATGGGAAACGGAGGCAGGCTCGGTCACAACTCAGAGGCAAATTTCTGATGAACTACTGCCGGTCTGCTGAAAGTATGTCCTAGAAAACAACATATATTTTTATTTTGACTAAAAACGATAAAATCATAATCAGAAGACCACTGGGAACACTATTAAACAGATCTGAAGATGATCGGAGAGGGTCTTTAAAGAGCAGGTGCCTGCGCAGCTGCAGCTGAAACAGAATGGAGCCGTGACGCTATTGAACAGTGATCACTTCCTGTCAAAGTGACAAATGCGTGTAGGAAGGTCTGTTGGCTTCCATTCAGCTGATGGATTAGCAGTGTTTGTTTGCATTGATTGAAGAGGCCTGTGACATGTTCAGTGATGTGCACGAGATTTCCTGGTGTACCAATGAATTGATTCCACATTTGGAGGTGAGGTCAATTTTTTTTCTCCGTTAAACTACGGATATTTACAAACTGGAGTTTGTTTAATTAGCTCCTGTGCTGCAACTGCCCCTGTGATTTATATGGTAAGTGTGTATCTCTGTAACCAATGGTTTTACAGCAGGGATTGATCAAATGTCACTCAATGACAAATCCATGAGGAAATATTGTCCAACAAGCGTTTATTCAGCTTGTTGGTTTGGTGTTACAGACTGCAAATCCAAACAAAGCTCACAGGAGAGGTTGTCTGATAAGAAGAGTTAAAGTCACAGCTAAAACAGCAACTATTTCCCTGTTTTATGAAATGTTTATAAAAGTAATTTAATGTTTTTGAATGTAACTGTGAGGAAGTATGTGAGGAACTTACAGAAGCTGCTGGTCCTGCAAACGCCAAACTCAGCAGCATCAAGAGAGGAATGAGCTCATCTCCCGTCTCTATGTAGGGCATGGAAAGATCACGATCATGGCAACGGAAGCCCACCATCGCTGGGGACAATACGTCCGTCAACTCCAAAAAGTACAGGGACACCAGGGAAGACAGGACAATGGGAAGCTGGACCGGAATAAGCAGAAACTCTAGTATGAATGGCATCATGTCGTAAAGGCAGAGTGACTCACATTTGTTTTTGTTTTTTTTTTATTGTTAAATAATTATTCATGCATGCTTTCACACACAATAACATTGAAATGCATCAAATCCTCTAATACCTCAACAAAATAAAAGCATGGCAGCAGTGTGAGGCTGTCTTTAGTCTGCTTCTTCTTGGCCTTACTCTTGGGGGACGTCATCTTGGGGTGGGGCCAGTCACAGCCTGTTGTAAAAACATTTTAAAAAAAAACAAAACTAAAAAGTAAGAAACAATTTCAAGAATTTTGAAGAGTTGTTGGGCTGACAGGTTTAAACAAGCAGCAGTAAGGAGTTGTTACACACTGTAAGCCTTGATGTGAAATGACAGTGAAAAATCAACAATATTAGAAGTATTGTACTGTTTTCCTTTTGCAAAGAATAATATGTCAATGCAATGCAATGCAAACGGGGAGAAAATCTGATAGTATTTTGCTGTTTTTGTTTTGTTTTGACATTCTGTAAATTGTAACGCAATGTGGGAAAAACATGAACTTACAGTAAACAACAGGGTCGTTGCCGAGGTTTTTTGGCGACCTGATGGTTTTTTGACATCGGTTAGTGGCCGCCTCGGCAGACTGCCAGGCAACCTGACAGCCACCCCCTGCCCCCATGCTGACGTTCCACTGCCACTGTCTGATTGTTAGATTGTGGGCTCTCAACAAGGGCTGTTGATATGGGCTGAAGGCTTGGTGATGACCAGACACCAATCTGGCAATCACGGCCACCGTGGGTCAGAATGGGGAGACGATATTGGTGCTGCACAAAACTCATCACGGCGTTGGTAGCACCACAGTGACTAAGAGACCTGCATCTGCATTAATGACCACGCCAACAATTGTTTTAAAAAATCGGACGGCAGCAGCAAATCTTGAACATTCTCCCGCAGTGTGTGAAACACAGAAAACTCAAAATTTGGGCCTACTGGGGGGATTTAGGTGAGAAATGCCAATAGTAAAAATAAACATTAAGAAACTCTACTGCATTAGAAAAATCCATTGTAAATTTGCAATACGATATTGTAGCCGTAGAATGCTGTAAGGTACTGTAAAAGAAGTTACAGTATCTTATTGTAATTGTTTTACAGTAAGTTACAATATTAAAACACTAAAGTGTTTTTATGGCAAAACTGCTGCCTGTAAAATACTTATATATATAGTTTTACAGTAAAACACTTTATGTACAAATGGACTTTGAGCACACATGAATAGAAAATCCATTATTAGCTCTCATGGACTGTGGAAAAAAACCACAAATAACTGGACCTTTCCTTTTAGACAAATATGTTTCGCAACCACAGTTTAAACTACAAGACAAGGACATGTGGATGCTCCATGAAAGAGAAGGATCAAACAGACTAAGCCTAAAAATAGAACACAGAAGGTCCTGAGCATTCTCAGAAGTTAATGTAGGTCTCACACATCCCCAGAGTTTGTTTGCTAAGTTTTGACTCAAATCTGGGCACAGATCATTGATTTCACCTTGCCTGCATCCCCTCAAATTTTGCACACGTTCCACATGGGTTGCTTCAGTGTCTGACCCTTCAAAGGAAAACTGCTGCTCCTTCTAGTCTGCTGCTGTCATGGAGAGCAGAAAATGAGCAGAAAAAACCCCAAAAAACAGCTTTTGTAAGCTGAAGAATGTCATGAAAGTTCATGGTCGTTTCTATCTTGAGGGTAAAAAAATGACAAAAAAAATAGTTGGATGATCCAATCTTGATACAATTTAAACAAACTCATTTTTAAAATTGATTTTCTTATGCAATTGCAATTGAATATAATTAATATTAAAATAAATTATAAAATTTGGACATTTTAATACATCCCTATGCTGTTTGCAAAGGTTTTAAATGCCCACTCTGATGAAAATTGTGTTTTTGTTTTTTTTTATGTTGTTTTGGCATTTTTTCTGATGAATGAAGAAAAATCTATATTAAGGTATTTCTAAACTGAAACTAAGATCTTCCATGACAGTAAACGCATTTTCACTGTAACACCTAAACCTCCATCATATGAAAGTTCTCTGCAGCTTCACATGTGTGGTTTTTACTATCAATCCCGTTAAATAAATCTTCCTCACCCACCAACTGACATGCACATTAACTGATAAGTCCTGCCTTCAGCAACCTGTAGGCAAGAAGAGGGCCTTAGAGGAAGGCATAAGCCCAGGGAAGCAATGGAAAGCTCCAGCTCCCATTTTCTGCCTATAGATTCCTCCTCTACCTATGTATTTATCATCCTCTCAATCTTAAACCATCTTGTGTTGTCCCAGTTAACGCATCATGTTAAGCAACACTTTCCTCTGGCCTTTTTTCACACCTTTGTTTCTTATCTTACCTTTAAATCGTTTTTCTCTAAAAACCTTCATCACTGGTTTGCTATATATTTTTTAGCTGAATTGGATCCTTATTTTTGTGTTGTGGATCATATTCCATAATTAAATGCATCTGCTGTTTTGTTTATGCCAAACTAAGTAACTGACAGTCATAGATAAATGCCTGACTCTAGCCCCCATAAAAAACCCTTTCCCTCAGAGTTGAATTTGGAGCAAACGTTTATCTGAAGCAAGAAATTCATATTTAGTGAAAGCTGTCAAGGCTCCTCCCATCCTAAACCTCTCTGCAAATCTGTCATTCCCATTTTTGTGTGCATGTAGCAGTTTTTTATTTATTAATTTTCTTCACACATCCTTTCACCTCTGGATTGTTTGTTTTCCTTAACTCCTCTCTTATCCCTCTGTCCATCATTCATTTCCAGCCAGCTATTCTTTTAATTGCCCTCATCCTTTCTTATTCTGCCTCTGTTTTATTGCAAGATAAGTGGCTCCGACCCCGGGGCAAAATGAGAATCAAAGGCTTCAACTATAATTTCCATGACCTCTAAAAAATGAACTGGAGAGAAGAGAAAAGCGGACAAAGATGAGCGCAGATCAAAGTGAAGAGTGGGATTCAGCTGTGTGCATGTCACTGTTTGGGTTTTTGGTAATGGGGGGGGGGAACAAAGGAGGGGGCAGGAGAGCAGAAACCAGTGGGATGCAGAGATGGAGGGGTTCCAGCGTGTCTGAAAGCAGATTAGGATGATGCTGAATCCTGGGTCTCACTTTCACAGTCACTTGGTCTCAGTGACCCACTCCAGTCAGCGTTTAAATCTCACTCTAACTCACACTTCACACATGCACACACACACGCACACACAGGACGGAGCTTCTGAGGTTCAGGCCTGACAGAAGGGGGTCGTTTTATCTACCGCAGCAGCATTTGTCATCTGGGATGCAGTAAAAGCTGCTTTACACTCGCCCTCACAAACATCATATGTGCAGCTGAACTCTGCGCTCTTCCTGTGCAATTTGTCTGTGTGCATGGGGGGAAAGGGGGGTGGGTCGCCTGCGGTGAAGGGAAACAGCCAGTCAATCTGTCTGACAGCAAGAAAATACAAGAACCAGAAACCACCAACACAGACGGGGGGTCGGAGACTGGGATCAAACACAGATGGGTGACAATTTCAATGTCATTAAAATATACACCTACAATTATTTTACTCCCATTAGAAACAGTATTAGAAACAGATTTAAATTAAACATGTCTTCCCCTGAAATAACATTTTTGATAACACAATATTTTGAAGTAAAACACACTGCACTTTTTACCAGATAGTAGAGCTATTTCACTATTACAGAATCATTCAAGCTATGAACAACTTCCAAATGACTTTACGTTAATATTGAACAAATATTAGGTTTAATTATAATCACACGTGAAGTTTTTATAGATTCTTAACTCTTTCAGGCTTCAGTTAATCTTAGGAAGCATTAGCAAAACAAAAAAATCCAGCTCAGTGGCCCTGTGGAGGAGTGTCCAACTTGAGACTGGAAAGTTGTGAGTTCAAATCCAGGCCAAGTCATCCCAAAGAATCTAAGACTGGGACCCAATGGCTCCCCGTTTGACATTCAGCATGAAGGTGTTGTACTGGGACAGCAAGTCACCGCTCCCCCAGGGGACGGGTCAAATGCAGAAAACAAACTTCACATACATAGATGCGTGACAATTGATGGGTCTTTAACTTTAAATCCATATATAGGATAGATTACTTTCTACAAACAACCTAAAGTTGACTTAACTTTCAACGTTTAACATAATATTCTGATAAATTATGTTTCTTTAAATTTTCTGAAATCTTTTTCTCAGTTCATAAATGTTTTAATCTTTAGCTTTTATCTCTCTTTTCTATTATACACTGTATTTACCAATTTAGCTTGTAACTTAGAGTTGCATTGAATATTAATTTTTTCTTTTTAGCTAATTATTTTTAGCCGTTTCACACTTTGTATAATAACTTAAGGTTATTCCAGCAATTAAAAAAAATTTTTTTTACAGATAATTGGACTATTTAAAAGTTAGTTACCAGTATAAACTCTTAGCTTACCATATTAAATAACTACCATTCAAACATCCCACAGCTTTTTTCTGTCTTTGACTGATTTTGCCTAATTTATTTTACTTTGTAGCAATTTCCAGATTATTTCGTTTATTTTCAGTGGTTCAATTTAAAAGTTAGTTTATTCAAATCAGTCCATATCTTTTTTTTACACTTAAAACATTTGTGAGGGGAAATTTAAATGTATTTATTTAAATGAATACATAAATAAATATACAGCTTTTTTCAGCTTTCTAACACATTCTTTATAGATTCTTTAGCTGATTCAAATTTGACAACCATTTTCATTGGATAAGAAGATGAAATATTTCATCATTTATTACACATTTCTGAGGAAAACCCTGCTTGTCTCTACTGACTCTTAAGCTAATGGCAGATTTTCCTTCGTCTTTAGGGATGTTGTTGTTATTGAGCTTTAGAAGCTTTAGGTAAATAACAATTAGGAAACAAAACTTTTTATTCCTTTACATAAAGGAATACTGAAAGCAAAAGGACTTCCGAGAGCTACAGTTCAGCCATCTTTACTGTCAATACTTTCATATTGTACTGTTAAATTCAAGTTAGTCTGGATAGAATTACTGTATTACATTATTTGTGTTCGAGTTATCAGAATGAAATAATAACCTCTAATTCTCTTAGTGATGGAGCAACTAAAAAAAGCCACAAAAAAAAAACCAAATTAAAACCAAGAAAATAAGCATCACAGACGAGATCAGGTGCCATGATGTGCTCTGTTTTTGATGTGGAGATGCAACTCTTCCATCAGTCAGTCCCTTTTGAGGAAAGTATTGACAAAAAAAAAAAAAACAGTCTTTCTAAAAGATCCCTTTTACTTGTATCCAAATAGCCTTTTGTGGTATGAATGTGCTCAAAAGGGTAGGTGGGAGGATGGGGTGGGGCACAGTGTGGTTTAAATTCTCAGCCCAACTTTTCATTCCACAAACATCAGGAACCCTGACCGATAAATATCACCAGACAGAATACGTTAAGTATATTCTGTATAATCTGAGTCCAACAAGGTCACATGACTTCATTCCATTACATAATAGAACTGCTGCAGAGAAAATAACTGTGAAAACAAACAAAAATAAAATGATTACAGCAAGACTCGTCTTCTGGTGTTTATTACCTCATTTAACAAATAAGGCTTATAGGTCATCTTTGCATGTTTTTCTTAGAACCACATAATAAAAAAAAACAACTGTAATACAATTTTAACACTTCAGGATGGTGCTAGGAAGTTACAAAATGGCTAAAGTGGCTTAACAAAAACCCATTTATAGAAGTTTCTTCCTGATTTTCAACCCGCCTGCAGTTATTATTATCACACTTACTCCTACAGAAAACCTGAAAAACTTGAAATATATATTTTCTGCTGTTGGTTTCATACACCAAGAAGACCTACACAAGCACAAACAAAATCCCTACAAACAACAACCTGACAGGTCTTCTTTGATGAGGCACAAAAACACGCAAACTGAGCCGACAAAAACCAGTGAAGCCTTTCCTTCAAAATTCACTCTTCAGGAATTTTCAATATAGATAGAATAGTTGATGGTATTTCCTGAAAAGCCTTTAGCTTTAACCTAGATTTAGGTTAAATCATCTTCAGCTCACCGGATAATTCAGATCCAGGTTTGTGATGTCACAAGTCCCTCTAAGGACATTGTACTGCAAAAATTATTCAGTCATCATCCAAATACTTGTGTTCTGGTGTTTCAATCACGTCTATAGATGAAGATAAAATCACCACACAAGCAGGCAAACAAACATTTATGAACAGAACGGGTCGCTCAAGAGCCCAGAGAATTTTCGGGTGGTTCTATAAAAAAAAGTCCAGTCATGAAATTTCCAAGTTTTTAAAAATTTCCTCCAACTCTCAGTGGTATTGAAAAAAATGAGGAATGACGGCAGTTTAACCATGAAGTCGTAGCCAATGAAATGAAAGTGTGAGGTGAACAGATGCAGAGTCCAAACCTCCAAACTTCCTGTAGGTTCAGGTCAGCTTCAGGACAGTAAGAAATCCCACTTGTCTATTTTGCAGCTGGTTAGAACAAGTCTGACTGTACGGTGGAGGGAGGGTTATGGTGCGGGGTTGTTTTTCAGGACCTGGACTCTAAATATTTCTACATATTTTTGGGTCAATACCGTCCTCCCGACTTTGTGGAATCAGCTTGAGAATGGCCCTTTCTTGTTCCAACATGACTACACATGCATTAAGGCCAAGAATTACATTAACAAGACAGTTTGACGAGGAAGAATTTGACTGAAAAAAACTTGGAATATTGGAAATAGCTGCGATCCAGGCTTTCTCACATCTGTGTCTGACCTCACTGATGTGCTTTAGGAAAAATGGTCAATCACTTTCTTTAACTTCAAGGAAAACCTTCTCAGAAGAGCTGAGGCTTAAAAGCTGGAAAGGGTGGTCTGCTTTTTATTAACCTGATGGGTTATAAATGGAAATGTTCAAGTTCATATGAGCTCAAAGGCAGATGAACATGGCTGCACGGTGGGGCTGTGTTAGCACTCCAAGAAGGGCCCAGGTTCAAATCTTTTCTGGATCATTTTTGCCTGTTCTCTCCATGTATGTATGGAGTATCCTCCCACAGTCCAAAAACATGCTTCATGGGTTAATTTGTGTCTCTACATTGCCCCTCAGCTGTGAACTTGAGTGTGTTGCCCTGCCACAGACTGGTGGCCTGTTCAGAGTGTGCTCCGCCTTTGCCTCAAGCTAAATTTACACCTCCCTCGGCAATGGGGGTTCAACTGGGTTCAAATGAAATGTCTGTATGAAAAACACACACATTTTTTACATGCGTGTATTTCGGGCTTTCGCGTTCAGAACTCTCACATTCACACTTTTACAGCTGTTTTCGGGTTCTACGTACAAAACATGTGGCCATTGGCCAAAAAACATGCTTCAGTGGTGTGACTGTGTGGCTCTGAAGCAGACTGGTGACCCGTTCAGGGTGTACCCTGACTTTGCTCAAAAGTAGCTGGGATAGGCTCCAGCAATGTCAAGAACCTGAAAGAGATTTAGTGGTTTCAGAAGACAGATGGCTGATGAGCAAACGATTTTGGCAAACAAGATAATTTCAGACGTATGAAAAATATAATTATTCTGAGTTTTAAAGCTTGTAGTCACGTTAGTGTCAAATATATAGATATTCAATTCTGCAGTGATGTGGTGTACCTGAGAGCATAGCTTTATGAATACCAAGTTTGTTCACTTTTTTTTCCCTTTAAAAGACCTGTGAGAAATTGAGCCTTTTTTGGTTTTGTTTTTAAATACTATATTTGCTTTAACTTAGGTTTTTTGTTGTTTCTGTCTCCATCACACCAGCTTTCAGCTCTCTATCAACTCATCTGCTGTTTAATTCCCCCCTTTTTTAAGATTTCTGTTTCTCTGTCCGATTCTTCTTCATATATTTCTCGTTTCCATTTGTTAATAACATGTAACGAGCATCCTCCCTGTTTCTGTCACCAAATGAAGCAAAAGGACCAAATCAGTGAAAGGATGCTGACAGCTCAGGAGGACTGCAGGGCCCCTAATGGATGGAGAGAATTAAAGGGCCGCGTGTGATTGGAGCAGAGCTGGGTCCACCCAACTCAACCCACCTGCCTTCAAACATGAACCATCATGCATGCCTCATCGTTACCGGCCGTGCACGTTCAGGTTGCAGATGTTTCTGCAGAAAATCCTTTCCTCTGCGGTGGGGTTTTGGTTGTTTGTGTCCATAAGTGGAGGTTGTAGGTTTTTGCATCAGCGTTTATAGCAGGTACGCCCACACACATCCGCAGCTCTCACACGACATCAGGCTTCATGGAAACGTGAAAACCATGTGCTGCCTTTGCCTCGCGCCCCTCGGCTCGCGGCGGGTAAAAGCAAGCACCGGGACTGGCGGCACTCACCTCTGTCCCGGGGGTTCCGTGAATTCACCGAGTCCCGTCGCCCCCTTCCCCCCCGGCGTGGTCGTGCGTGCTGCTCCAGTTTGGCGACGTCCTTTTCAGTCCAGCATCGTCCAGGTCAACCCCCCACTCCGGATCCAAATCCCTGTCGGTGCTCCGAGGAGGCGCTCCGATGAGGAGGAGGGAGATTCGGGGAGTTATGGAGAAGAGGGGGGGGGGAGATCCACACAGGGATGGCGAGGGGAAGACGCAGGGGAGGGATGCTGATGGTGGAAAAGTCCAATTTGCCGCACTTGCTAGTAACTCCTCTTCTCCTTCCTCCTCTCCTCCTCTCCCAGGTCCTTGCTCAGGATGAGCGAGCCCCTCACATGCGTCCAGACGCCCCCCTCACACAAACACACACTTTCCTGGCACCCACAGGTTTCTAACAAAACGCTTCCATGAACGACTGACTTTTTCCCCACATCCAGGCTGCTTTTCCGTGCGCACATGGGTTTCGGGTGCGCAATAATGAGCTCCACGGCGCGCGCACACACACACGAACACAAAAGCATGGAGAGCAAGGAGGGGTGTGGAGAGGCAGGGGGAGGGGGGCACCTTATGGCGGGGGGAGGAGACAGTCTGCTCCACACTCTCACTCCTCTGTTGAATTCTTGTTTCGGGGCCGCCGCCGTGAGGCGACCGAGACAAAGGGGTTCATTTTTGGACTGCGCCGCTCCATTGCGCATGTGTGTGTTTATAGGAATAAACCTACGCATGTGAGGGGGCGGGTTTGGAGCGCACATCTTGAATGAAAAGATGCGATGCTGCTCCCACATGCGCGCGCGTCCTCTGCAGAAACGCTCCCAGATTCGGTTCTTCCTGCAAGTCTCGCGCAGACGCGTCTCATCTCAGTCAGCTGTCTTTGTTTACCGTGAGGGTGTGGCAGCCTGAGCATCACCGTGGTGCCTTTACATCACCCCGGATGAACCGAGGATGTTTGCATGAGTCCCACAAAACTGAGTCATCGTGGGTGACACTGCGGCACCAGCATCAGAGCATCCCTGCAGATGATCTGCACCCTCTGCTCTCACACTTATCAAGTCTTCATGGGCTTCAAAGCCAAACAAGTGCTTTCATTTTATCTCTGCAATGTGTAGTGCTTTTCAGGAGGTGTGACACACTCAAGGACCCTCATCCATGTAAATCTCAGGACAGGAATTCCCTTTCCTGACCGGCTTCCAGCAGCTCCAGCTCCCCGTCTTCCGTCTCTGTGCTGGAAGAAGAATGGAGGCGCCCCATCAGTGTTGTTCCTTGTTTCCAAGGAGCTCTTTTGGTTCTCACGGCCTACTCCCTCATCCCACCCTGCACCCCTCCTGTTCCTCCTCTCATCTCTTACAGCCCCCCCATCACGACCACTGATCCAGCCACCCCGCCAACAATACCCCAGCCTCAGTCACAGCTGGTAGGAGCTAATAAACCCATCACTCATGGTGCCTGGCTTCTATTTAGACAAAGAAACCTCAGTGGGGGTGGATGGGGGGCATGTGAAGATTCCCTCAGACCTCTATTTGATTTGGTTGTTTATTTCTGACAGTGGATTCTCCGCTTTGTGCTTCATTCTGTGATTTTTGCCGTTCACCCCAGTTGGGTTGTAATTGACTGCTGGAGGGGGCGTACATTGGGGATTCTTAGGTTTGATTAAAATTCTTCTTGACTGCTGTTCACACATGTGACCCAGTTGTGTGTGCAAACGGCCATGTGTTACCTCTGCATGCATATGCAGAACTCTCATTGTGCAGGGACACATGCACACCACCAATGCATCAAACTAGATATGTTGCATGTTGGTCAGCGCTTGTCTCCACATCTTTTCTCATCTGTCTATCTATCTCATCTAAAGTCCCGGCGACTGTACATATTGATTTTTCTAAGTCATTCAACGTGTCTCAAGTGCTCTGAAGACACCTGACAACAGGCTCTTTGTTGGTTTTATCACAAAGATGAGAAGCCAGGCGTGCATAGAATGCAGAGGAGGGATGATTGATTGGCTTTTACCATTGTGTGATTATCTTCACTTCATACAGTCGGCTCAGTACAGCTGCACAACATTTTCATGTGTCAGGAACTGTATGGGACCCAAAATATAGGAGACCAGACTTTGTAGAAGAAACTTAAACTTAGGGAGCAACGAAAAGGAGACAAAACTGATTACTTGACTAGGAACAAGTCAGAAGCAGATAACAAAAACAAACAAACAAGCAAAAAAAGCTGTGGAGGGTTTTAAACATAAATCTGGAGTGACTGTGAAAGAGGACAACTCAGGACAGAAAATGTTGTTCCCCTTTCGGCTTATCCTACCGGGGTAGTTTGGCAGAGATTGTTATGCCAGATGCCCTTCCTGACACAGCCTTGCGTTTTGGCCGCACATGCCTGACCTGGACCTGGGCTGCACGGTGGCGCAGTGGTTAGCGCTCCTGCCTCACAGCAAGAAGGTTCCCGGTTCAAGTCCTGGCTGGGGGACCTTTCTGTGTGGAGTTTGCATGTTCTCCCCGTGCATGCGTGGGTTTTCTCCGGGTACTCCGGCTTCCTCCCACCGTCCAAAAACATGCTTCACAGGTTAATTGGTTACTCTAAATTGTCCCTAGGTGTGAGTGTGCATGGGTGTGTGATTGTGGCCCCTGCGACAGACTGGCGACCAGTCCAGGGGTGTCCCCTGCCTTCGCCCATGAGTAGCCGGGTTAGGCTCCGGCAACCCTGTGACCCCGAAAGGGATAAAGCGGATTGGAAAATGAATGAAGTTAAAATCGTCACATTTCTGTTCTCTTTTCAACTGAAAATCAGCTGTAGCAAGACATTACATAGTGAGTTTCCCTTTTTACCCAATTAATGTCAAAATTTGGAGTCATTTGTATTCACTGAGAGCCAGCCTGTTTCTTAAACATGTAAGTTATTCCTTTTGCTTATTCTGTCTGGTTTTATTATATATATCCAAGGTCTGGACCGGAATTTCTTTAGTAGTTTCAAACCAAACGTTACTCAGAAGGTAAAAAAAAAAATCTACAAATTCAGACTGGGCTTTTGCTTCATGAGGCCAGGTAAAAACAATGGCGTCTTTGTGTCATTGCTGTAATGCAAAGTCATTCTCTGCAGGTGAAGCCTCAACACAAACTCAGTGTGTGTAAGGATTCAAGCGCCACCATATGGCTAAATGCTGTCGTTACACTGATGAGAGGAGAGCTGAGCTTTCACTGCAGTTTAAACGACTTTCCCAGTGTCCTCAGTGAAGCCTGTTTGTCACGTGACATCATAAAAACTTCAGCTTTAAAATGTTTGGATATAAAAAAAGACTAGTTCTCATCTGGGTTGTAAATATTTGCATTTTTTTAAGAAAAACATTCAAAACTTACCGCAAATGCTGTTTTCTTTTTAGCATAACCTTTCCCAGGATTCGTGTTTCTCCTTGACATATTTGCAAAAAACACAAACTTTTTTTTTAATCAATATTGTATTGTGAAAATTCCTGAATCTTAAAAACTGAACTGTATTTTTACAACACAGCTCTGTACACACACTGCAGACAATGCTCTCATATTTTGTTTCCATAGTGACTTTTTTTTTTTTTGTTAAGTGATCTGGCTTCAAATTTTTCACTGATTCACCATTTTAATCTGAACAACGGTTACAATACATTTGTGTTGTTTGCTTGGTTAACTGCTATACAATAACCTCTAAAAAAGCATAGACAAAGACTCAAATGAAAAGCATTGTTGCTTCAATAAAAGTTAGGTGAAAAAGCAGCAAGTGTCAAAAATAACTTTAACAGTTCTCAAGAAGTCGGAAAAAGTGTTGCTCAAAGTCCCTTTATATAAAGAACGTCTGGTTTCAAGCATATAATTATAGGTTGCCTGGCTTTGTCTGAGTTATGGCTTGTTAAAGTGAGAAATTAAATTGATCATAAAAGCTAAAATAAAATAAGAAAAACCAGGACAGCTTTTTCTCATGACACGTTTTTCCATTTCTTTCTTTGTGCTTTAAGGAATCTTTGCTGCTGTTTGGACCAAATTGACTTCAGCAATGCAATAACTCATCCAGAAGGTCATTAAAGAAACAGAAGAACAAGTAAAGAGCTGCAGGCCATTCCTGGACTGAGTTAAGGTCAGCGTTCATGATTCCACAGCAAGAAAACAACCAGACAAAAACATGATGGAGTTCAAAGAGGATGTCGCTGCTGCAAAACATCACAGACTCCCAAACTTTTCAATAATTCTCACATTTGAGGAATTTTCTGTTAATTAATGAGACAAAAGTTGATCTTTTTTGAAAGCCAAGCGCCTCGTTACATTTGTCAAACTAAAACAGGCTTTAACAGAACAGAAAGCCATAGCAGCAGTCAAGCATGGTGGTGGTAGTGTGATGGACTGGGGCTGCTTTGCTGCTCAGAACCCCGAATAATCATTAGAACTGTAAATTCAACGGATTAAGAAGAATACAATGAAGAATATGAAGTTGATGAATTTAAGTCATGAATATGGAAAGGTTTCTCTAACTTAAACAATGGCTCACAACAGAAAACTACATAAAGTTTATGAATTTAAATGAAAACAAGACATGTATTTACATTAAAAAAACCACATAATTCCTGTTTAGGTGCAAAGGGAGGCCAAAGCAGAAAATTAGGAAAAGGGAGAATTCCTGGTCATGAAGTGGAACCTGTGTTTGTGATGAATAGTAATAAATCTGGTTGTTTTTGCTCTGCGAGTTTTTGAGAAGATGACCTGTTTATGTATGTGTATCTTGTGGAAAAGAAACACACCACAATTTGTACACCAAGGTACCGGCAGTATGATGAGCGGAGTGAGGTAATTAATTACACATTTCTTTTAAAGTCCCACTCCAATTATCTTTTGTCTTTTATACATGATTATGCCGTTTCAAGCCAAAATCAAACAAACGTGTCATTTTCAAGGGCACAGTTTCTGCAGAGTGGCAGTATTTCATTAGACATTCACCTCTGAGTTGTGGGTGGGACTGTTGCCTTGGAGCATTGCTGAAGTCTTTCCCATTACCCATAACTGAGCTGTTTATGTGCTCTACAGTCCCTCACAACCCCAACCTAACCTTAGCGGTGCAAGAAAAATGGTTAGCAATATCAGAGCTGTCCAGCTGTGTAGTTTTGAGCCAGATTCCGACTGCATTTTTTCGCCTGCTCCTGATTCAAAACAATTTGAAAAAAGAAATACACAGAAATGTAATTATAAGCCTAATATATGTCCTCCATCAAGAAGGTCATCTGACAACAAAACCAAATCTCAAAGTCAAATTCTCAAAAGAAGAATTGCTGCACAGACTTAAATATATAAATGTTTATTTCAAAAAGATTTTCCATTTATGCATAAAATTCAATAATATGTTGATATAACTCTTATAAGGAGTAGTTTTTAAAAGCATTTCTTGAAGTACCACACACTCTTCCTCAGTAAAAGAGCTAAAATATGAACTTCCTTGTAGACACCATGGCAATGTGAACACAACCACTTCACATCACAGCAAAGTCGAAATGTCAAAATGTACATTTGCACCACTGTAAAAGTTTAGTTTGTGAAGTCACTGAGTTTGCCAGAAGAATCTAATGTTTGAAGCACTGAGGGACAGACGAGCATTTGGGAGGGTGAAGCTGCATGTTCAAGTGATGGAGGTCTTCAGAAATCCACCCGTCTGTCTCTGTTTGAGAGCCTCATTTTGTTGTTCCTTTGTCATTTTTTTCTGCATGGTAACTTGGGATTTTTGCTAAATCTCAGTTTAGTAACTCTCTGGGGATCATAGCTGTGGGAAGTGAGGTACCAGCTCTCCCAAGTGTTTTACAGGGTAATTACATGAGCACAAACAGGAAGTTTCTCTTTCAAAATAAGATTTTTGAGACATTTTTAGTGATAAGAAAAACAAAACAAAACAAAAAAAACAAACAAAAAAACAAAAACAAAGAAAACACACAAAACATCATTCAGATCAATAGCTTTTCAAGTCTTTTACCACTCAGAACATTTTAGACCACATTAGGAAGTAGTTTTGACATCAATTAAAGGGACGTTTCTGTAATTTGTTATTGAACTTGATGATGATTTTTACTGAAATAATCACAAGAAACACACTTTGAAATGAAAAAAACAAAGTTCTGGAAGAAGCGTCTCTAAAAGTGAATTGATGGCTCGTACAGACTCAACGCTGCAGGCTTTCTTATCCTCTCTAGCTTCAACAATCAGGGCAAGGCTCACTTTATTTATCAAAAATTGAGAATTGTGTGAAGTGAATGCAAGGGGAATGAGGAAACTATGCACCAAAACTTTTTAATTAAATTATAAAAAAATAAAAGAAAGTCATAACACCAAATAGTGACGTATTTAGAAAATATTAAATTCCATCATTATAAAATTAGTTTAATTAAATCAATTTTAATTTTGAAATATGTTTGTAATTTTGTTCAAATGAAACCCCACATTTAGACAGGCAGACATTTAATTTTGCTTTCATTTAATTGTGGATCTGCATCTTTTTGGTGTTCACTTTACAAATGAAAAATTTTATAAATTTAACAGGGATGTAACGATTTATTTTAACAACGCTTCGATTTGTGGTTGCCTATTTAATTCACCTTCGATTTTGGTTCATTTTGAATGATTGAATTCACTAAAATAGATCCAGGACATCTTTAGTAAAAAATTCAACCAGTGTGACTCAAAGATCAATACCTGGTACTGAGCAGTGCAAGTGAAGTTTTTCAGATCCTTTGCATTTTGCGCAAGATACTCAAGTTTAAATTAAATATGTGCACAAACAAACAAGTAAACAAGAATTCATGGTAAATCCATTAACATCTTGGCTTTATAAATTTCATCCCACTGTTGTTTTTCCACATCAAAGCAATACAAAGTGAACATTATTATAACATTCTACCACACTGTATAGTCACACAGTCACACAGTCACACATAGCAAAATTCAATTAATCAGTTTTATTTTGAAAATCTGATTTGATTTCTTCGCCTTTTCCTGTCCTCAAAGCAGTTTTCTTCTGACAGATGACCTCTCAGTCTCTTTTAACACTAAACATCGAGCTGGGGTGCCATTAGTGAGAGCATGATTATTTATCATCATTACTATGAAAATATTACTGAATATAATATAAAATATTATTTCTGGCGCCCCTGTAGTTGCACATGTGACATGTAAACATTAAACCATAAACTATGAGTGCAGCTTTTAAATCCATTTTGAAAAGATGTGAAAATGGCCTTTCATTTGCATCAGTACAGAAATTGTGTTTTACTTTTGATTTGATTATTATAGCCTTTATTTTCAACAGTTTTTGCTTTTCTAATTTTTTTTTTCTGGATTTGGATAAGGTGTTTACAGGTATTGTTGTTAAAACATGCGGCATGTACAGCAAAGTTTTATTTTGAAAGGTCAGTCAAAGGTTAGATATCTGGCAAGTAAAAAATTAAATAAATGGACATAAAACCAAAACAACCAAAAGGGAATGTATTAAAGGGAAAAAAGCAAAACCAACAAATAAGACGAAAAACTCATTTAGCCTTTTAATTTGTTTTTAGTTTAGTAGTTTGAATTTTGTGGGTTTTGCCTTCCTTTAAATCTTAATGACATTTTTGTTTGTTTTGGGGTTTTTCTTTTTTGTTTTTTTGAACAACAGGTTTGACATTTCCGTTGGTCTAACCTTGTGAATAAAGTTATATGATTGTTGAAATTCCCTTTTTTTGTTTTTGTTTGGGAAGCTGATGGTTTTGAACGCAGGAAACAGAAATATCTGGACATGTAACACTTTGCAAACTTTAGCTTTGAGATCCAAACCATCTTCCCACAGCTATGTAAGGAACATGCTACTGCCCCCCTCCATGTCGCTCCACACAGAAGGTACTGGAAACAGTTGATCACTTCCCGCCGCTCATGCTTGGCTGGTTGGCCATTGTCCTCTCGAAAGTGTTGAGAGTGCGTGACAGGTTGGCCTTCTGTCTGTCCAGGCTGGAAGTGTCCCGTGTTTGGATGGTGATGCTTCCACCAACTCGACTGCGTTCCAAACTTGTGGAACTGTGTGATTGTCCAGTCCTCTCTCCTGTTAAAGAGTCTGCAGGCCTCAGCTGGTTGGCTCGTCCTCTGTCCAAAGTGTTGACTGTGTTTAGCTGGCTGCTTCTTCCACGTTCCGCAGTTCCACTTCCTCCTGGCTGGTTTGCTCTCCCTGTCTGCTGATTGTTCAGGGTTTGGAGCTGGCTTGTCCGGTCCCTCTCTGGGAGTTTGGGCTGAGCAGAGCTGATTTTGTTCGTGCTGAAAGTTTGTATCTTGGGTTTGTCTTTCTCGCTGTTCAGACCAGCGTCCCTGCGCTGCAGTCCAATTTTCTCTCGCTCCAGGCTGCTCTGGATCTCAGCTCTCCGAGCCAAAGCCTCTCTCAGCTGGTTACGAAAGATTTCAATCTTCTCCTGTAACTCCTGCAGTTCCCCCTCCCACAGGCTGGTCTGCACAGCTTTGTTCCCAATGGGAGAGAGCACCAAACCTGTGGAGGCCAGAGTGGAAACAGGGCCACCGTTGACGTGGAGGCTCATCTGAGTAGGAGAGGTGAAACTCCCCAGGCCACCCAAACCCAAACCTCCCAGGCCGAGGCCGGGCCGGCCGACCATCCCCGGACGGCCGCGCACCGATGCCGTGTGCGTGCGCAGGCGGTAGCTGTGAAGAGTCTCCAGGTCAAAGTGGACCCGCTTTTCCTTGGTTTCATGGGATGGGGAGGAGTTGCCAGTGCCCCCCGCTGTAGTGGAAGCGGGGAGGGATGAAGTGGGAGATGGAGGAGGAGGCTGCTGCTGGTGTTTCCTGTGGAGGGTGCAATTCTCTGAGATGCAGGAGGACGGGCTGGTGGGAAAAGAAGATGATAGGAAACAAAAACATATTAACTTTCAGGACAGCAGCACAGATAGGCATTTTTATTAAGCTCATATTACATTCAGAAATATTTTATATTTACCAGCAAAATCTAACATTTTCAAAGAATATAAATAACAAAAAATAGTTAAAAAGGCCACAAAAACCGGAAAACTTTAGCCATCTGTCTCAAGGAAAAATCCTACTCAATTAAATAATTTAAGAAATAAAAAGAAATACTATATAATTTTACCTTTTACTAATAAATAATATACAAGAATGAAGTGCCTAAGAGGGAATTAAGGAAACATGAAAATGTAATTTATGTTAATATTTTACATAACACAGTCTGTTTTTCTCTTTTTTTGTCAAAGAAATGCTTTCATTTGCAAAGTGACAGAAACTGATTCCCAACAAGGCATATCTAACATTAAAAACTACAAATCTGAAAAACACAAGCAACCAAAAGTGCAAAAAAAGACAATCAGTTTTCTTATTGAAACAGTTTGGTTCTGAAATAAACTGTCAACGGCACAGAAATGTTTGAACACTTTTTCCCCACAGAAATTAAAAAACAGCTTTATTGTAATTATTTTTCATTTTTACCTACACCAGAAATGAAAAACGTAATCATTTTTAGCATGTTACAGCTTGAATATTTTTCTTATTTCCATATCCATTTTGTTAATTTTACATATTTTACACATTTTCATTTTTTAAAATATGAAAATCTATTTTAACTAATGTTCTTCAACCTTTCCTTTCATGGTTTGTGAGTAAATGTGTCAGAAACTCCAAATGAAAATGATCTCAGAAATAAACTGCTATGATATGAAGCTAAATCTAAATTCAACTAAAAAAGTGTGGATTTGAAGCTCTGTCATGTGCAAAAACAAAGACATAGAAACAAAGCTTTTATATCGCACAGTTGCCGAGCAGCTGGCTTTGAAAAAAAAAAAACTATTTGCTGTGCTATCCTAGGCACGTTAACGTGAGTGGGGTCATCTGGGGCCCACAAGACAGAGCACTAAACTTAAAAAAATAACTACATTCACTGGTGTCCCTGGCAGACATCAAATCCTGTTCACCTTTGGCCTGGGAGGGAAAATACATTAACTTAAGGCTGGGGTCATCTGGACCCCACAGTACAAGGGTGGTGGCTATTGATTCATTCTCCATGGCAGACCCAGGCTGAGAAACCATTTAAAAGCTCAGGAAACATTTGCTTGATTAGAGCAAATTGGCTGATCAGGATGTGACACCGCAGGTTTCACACATTATAGGTTTTCAAAAATATTGTAACTTTTTGAAACACAGAATTGACTGACATTGTCACAAGAAATAAAGGCTTGAAAGTGATGATTCTAAATGAAAATCAAATTGACTTGTTACATTAACTAATAAAATTATTGAATTTTCTTTCAATATTTTAACTTTTTGAGATGTTTTGTATTAAAAATATGTTTCTTATCAAAGCAGAATCCTGTATGTGAACTGATCTGCTATGAGTTTGGCCTTTTTAATCAACCAGTTTAAACCCAAAAATGAAGAAGACCAGTTTCTGGCAGGAACTTAAAACCTTAAGGTCAAACTCCCATCATGTTCTGTATCTTTTATGATTATGCTGTTTTTAGGGGGGAAAATGTTTTCTAGGACATAGTTGGTAGCAGGAATAAACAAAACCTGGGAACAAACAACAGCGTAACAGGAGAAAATAAAACAAATAAGAGAACAACAAAAAAAAAAAAGACATTTAAATACACTGAGGATGATTGGCGTAACTGAAGACAGCTGTGGATAATGATCAAATGAAAGAAAGTCAGTGATTGGAGGGAAACTAAACCTTAAAACTAAATTTGATCCATGAAAACATACCTGAGTTTAAACCAAATGGCAGATCACACTTTTAATCTCAGCTTTAAAGAGGAGTTACCAGCATTGGTAGAACTTCAATTCATTATTTAGAGATTTAAATAAAGTTTAAAAAGGAGAGGATGATAAATGTCATGCCAGAAAATTCTTAATTTGTTAGGTAAAAATGGGACAGTTATTTCCTACTGTAGTGCTTTAAAATTAGTAATAAGCTGCCACAATGAAATCTGCACCGAAATGAGCTCATTACTTTTGGTCGAAGCCGGTCAGCTCCTTTCCAACATCCTCATATGTGGTGTTGAGAGCTCTGTGGATTTTCTGCAAGAAAAAATGAAGGAAAAAATTGGTAAGACAGTGTCAAGATAGTATTAAAACTGCAAAAAAAATGAAATGAAATTTTCAAAAAATCAGGGAGTCTGCTAAAAGTTATTATTATTATTCCTTTCATTTTCAGGGATCGTCTATGATGGTTTTTGCATGCAAAAACGCTCGAGAACTCATTTGAATGATTAAAAATTAGGCAATTTCTGCATGTTTGAAAAATGCGACTAGTCAAAATTAAAGATGGTTAAGCTCATTTGATTAAAGTATCAAAGGACTAAGGCTGGTTTGAAAACATCCAAACCTCATCATTAGGTGTGAGGGCTCTGTAATTTACATAAATCTTCAGATGTGTGTGCAGGAAATAAGACTTTCATTACAGATAGGGATTATCTCAAGGGACTACGTCAGACATCATGCTTCCAGATAACTGCGCTAGTTTTGTGAGGAACGCTGAAGGCTGTCTGGGACTAGCTGCCTTTTTGTAGAGATGAAGCAAACAATGTGAGCAGTCTTCATTTTTCAAATGCTGCTTCCATTATCTCCTCAGCAAAATAAAATAAAAAAAAACAATCGCCACAGGCATCTTATTTATTAATGGCTGGCGTTGCATTAAAAAAAACAACATGTGACCTTTAGGTTCCCAGTTTGTTGTTCTTTTCTTTGCTCCTTCACTGTCATTTATAGACAAGAAAAACCCTGCAACTTGGGCTTTCGGGGGTGTGTAAATATACTTAAAATAAAAGCTGATTAGAAATGCAGCCACAAACACTTCATGTAAATAGTTTTTAATGGTTTCATTATTTATAGGGTACATTAAATTCAAATTATGTGATTAACATATAACTTTATTTGCATTAATGAATGCAATTACTGTCACAATTTAAAAATATTTCTAATTTAATCTGTCCATTGTGATAAACAGCCTAATCAAGGATAAGTAAAAAATAATGGCATAAATGAATGTGGTAATACCAATTACCAACAGTAGGGGGCAGACGATGTCTGCGTGAGAAGCAGCAGTGGGGTCTGTGCTGCAAAGATCTACACCTTGCATGTGGTTCAGTGTGTGAGACCTGCTTTCTGCATGTGACAGCGTGCATGCATGCATTCTGGTCAGTGTGTTCTCACCTGGCTGGTGTGCAGCCAGTACTGCAGCGTGTGCGAGCGGCGCAGGCGGGGGATGACCAGGTGGTAGAAGGTGTGTTCACCTGCCAGGGTTAATAGGGCTCCACCAACACCAATGCAGAGCAGCACAAACAGACCAGAGAAATGCTGGATCCCCATCTGCAGAGTCTGAGGAACAAATCCAAAAAGTTTGATAAGGTACAGACGCTAAACTTAATTCTTTTTATATCGTTTTTAGCCCAAATAAATAAACCTGTGTAGGTTTTTTAGGACATAGTTTCTACAGAGCGGCAGTAAGAAATTCACATCCAAGTTATAGGTGGGATCATCGGCATAGAGCAAGCCTGCCCCTACTTCCCGCCATCAACCTGTTTACTCGCTAGCCCGCTAGCTTAAAGCCTCAACTTGACATTACTGGTGCAACAAAAATGGTGAGCAATATTGGAGCTATCCAGCCATCCAGTTTTGAGTCAGATGCCAGCTTGACAAACAAAGACGTACATGGATGTGGTTGTAGCCTGGCTAACATATTTTCTGTTACACAGTATTGTTTCCATTCACAAAGATTTGAATAAAGAAATACTCAGAAATGCACTTTTGACCAAATTTTCTTTAAATATGTCCTTCATCATAAGAAAAATGCCACAAGAACATGTTAAAACACTAAAATCACTTTTTAAAAAGTGGGTTATGAAGTTTTGAATCTTTTTCAAAACTTTTTGGAAAAAAACAAACAAATATGAGTAAAATCTATTGTACAAATGTATTATTACAACAAAGTTATGATGTGATTAGTCAAAGCTAAAGCCTTATTTCTATGAATTTCTTTGGTAAGTGTAATTGACGGCTTTAACAAACCATTGCAACCCATATATTTTAGTAGAGTTTGAAGCAAATGGAAGATGAAATGCATTAACTGATCATTTAGATTTACAAACTTGCAAATTTGGCCAATACAAGAATAATTCTGACATTATGCACCTATTTTAGCTGAAACAGAATAAAGCCGCTTTAACGATGTAATGGACTAGAGAGGGAAAAGGAGGACAGCCAAGTTAAGATTAATAAAAAGAAAACATTAAGCAGGGAGAGAGAAAAAAATTAATGATTTAAGTGCAGTTTGCTTCACCCAAATCCCCTCTGACACAATGTCCATCTAGTGAATCTTTCTTGTGTTTGGAGGAGGCAGCGAAGTTCTCTTCCAGTGCTCCATAATCACGTTTTCTCCACCCAGCTCATTTATGAGCTGCCTCTGATGGCAATTAGCCCACTGCTGACTCTGCAAATTCATCAGTGACAAAAGTGACCCTCTTCCAATTCTGATCCAGAGGGCAGGTCCGCGCTAATGCCCCCCTTTTATTTTTTTCTCAAGAGTGCACTCTCGATGCTTCAGATGGGATGAAGACGAATAACTTTCTAGTGCAGGGTGAAGTTAGGGTTGCATAATTGCATTTTGAACCATAATTCAACTTTCAAGTGGGATTTAAAAAGGATGTCTGGAGGGAGCTGAATGGCCTTTTCATTGACAAACAAGCAATAGAGATACAGACAGTGTTCAGTGTCTAGAGAATATCGCTTCCTAAAAAGAGGAAGAGAAAAAAGGAAGGGAAGAACTCCCCTGTTACACACCCCAAAGACAAATCAGTATTGATGCCCTGAGAGTTGTTGCCTGAAACTGTGGTTAAGGTCAGTGAACAGGTCTGACTTTATGTGATTTTATGTTTTTGTGTGTATGTGAGGCTGTCTGTATGTGTAGCTGGCGGCCAATCTTTTCAGTGTCCCAGAGGGGGATTCATTTATAGAAGTACAGAGCAGGAGGCTTTGCTTTACACACCACACACGTACAGAATATGAACACTTCCACTGATGACTTACCTCAGTCACCGCAAAGACTCTCTTTCCGCAGGGCACAACCTTATACCATTTGTCATGTAGCATGTCCATGAATCCATCAGACTTGTAGCGACTTACAAACTCAGATACGTTGCGGGTTAAAGGAGAGCCCTGGGGTAGGCCTATACCATAACCTGAAAGAAGGGACAAAGATGTAAATACGTACGCCACAGGCAACAGAGCAGGAGACCGCAACCATGCTGGAGGGGAGACAGTCAAATTTCTTGTGGGAAAAGCAGAAATAGTCTTGAATGTTCTCAAGGAAAAAAATGTCAACTGTTTTGGAGTGTCTAGTAGAATATGGATCGTTACCTGGATGGCGATTTGATTCCCAAACACCAACATTCACAGATTAAACCACAATTTCTTTTATGTTTCAATGATTGCTTTGAATCTTTTTACTGGCTGTATAATAATTAAGTTGCTTAAATACCATCATTTATACCTTTATTTAAATCAACAAAACAAAATGAATAAAAACACAAATATTTTGAAAGAAATTCATGGTTTTTATCACTTTAGACAAAGTTTTTCTGTCAACTTTCTGGTTAACTTCAGCATTAAACAACTTTTACTTAGTATCCCTTAACAAAAAAATTGTCCCCTACAACTTTTCCATTCTCAAAGTTTTGCTGAGA
Source organism: Adrianichthys oophorus (assembly GCA_036245035.1). Lineage (NCBI taxonomy): Eukaryota > Metazoa > Chordata > Actinopteri > Beloniformes > Adrianichthyidae > Adrianichthys > Adrianichthys oophorus. The sequence goes on along the minus strand of BSAI01000115.1, from coordinate 10,095,281 downwards.
GTAAATGAAGACACAATAACATCTACATAAAAATGACTCTGGAACAACTAGAAAACTCACAATTCTTTCATCTAAACTGGCTACAGTGTTTCCATCAGATATGTTAAATAAAATGACTTTTTTCATCTTTAGTAGAAAAACGCCAAAACAACTCCTACATTTCTACCATTTTACTGACATGTTTTGGTATGGCTTCTCTGGCACATAATTGATCACCAGATCTAATTCAAATCTAAAGTTAGTCCCATTAGTTGTCACACAACTGAAATTTGTTCTCCACATTTGACCCATCCCCTGGAAGAGCAGTAACTGAAGACATAACTATTTGGTGGTTTAACCCCCAAATCCAACCCCTTTATGCTCAGTGTCAAGCAGGGAGGAATTAGGATCCATTGTTATAGTCTTTTGCATGACTCAACCATGGATTTGACTTTCTAGTCTCAGGGCAAAACACACTACCACAAGACCAAGGATCTGCAAGGACCGTAAATCTGCCTTCACTGTTGTCTACCAGCAAAATAAATGAAGAACAGCTCAAACAAAGCCTGACATTTCTGGAACATCAACTAATCAACATTGCTGAACCACTTGTTCTGGCATCCCACAGGAGGACCTCAGAAAGTGCAAAGACACAGAAAAGAGATTTGATCATTCTCTTAAATTCCTAAAAATGGAAATGGTTCTATGATGCTGTGTTAAGAGATAAAAACATTTTTTTTTACTTGGTTGGGCAAAGAGTACACAAAAAGTTTCTTTTTTGGCTTTCGTCCTGTGCTCTTGAGACAACATACTATGGCAGTTGCTAAAGTTGGGGCAGTACAGTGATTCCTCACTATCGCACGTTTTTTCTGTTGTCGACTCGTTGTTTCAAGAACTTTTTATCAGTGTAATTTTGAATGAATTTTCTTTTTTTTTAATAAAACATTTTGTTCTGCATCCTGATTGGCTGTAGAGCACAGTCAACCAATCACATCTGTGCCATGCCTCCTATACAGAATGCATTCATCTTACCAAATCTACATAAATCTTACATTCTATAATGCTGGACTTATTTTTCTACAATTGTTTGAACTTTGAGAGTTCAAACAAGAGAGAAAAGTGTGAAAATGTTCATTTCTGTCTAAGAAAAGGGGTTTCATTGCAATAACACATTTGTAATTCTACCTTGTGGATTTCAGCTGCAGTATTTCTCATCAGAGTTCACTTGCAAGTGAACCAAGATTCTTGTTTACAAGTGGAACAGTATGCTATTAGGAGCACACCAGAGTTCAATCCAATTTAGCTTATTTATAAAGAGCAAACTCACACCCAAACTTTTCTCAAAGGGCAAAGCAAAGGAAAAATCAGGCAAAACAAAAGAGATGGCCCCACTCTGACTTTTACCGACCTCTATCAAGCCCTGTCAAGTTTGGGATTTTTACTCAATGGATGTGTTGTCACATTATTCCCATCATGCACCACGTTCTGTAGGTATTTATGTGATGTCCAACCTTTCTATACACAAGTCAGGAGTTTCCAGTTCAAGTGACATAAGGAGATGAATATACCACTTAGGGCTTCCACTGTGACAAAGATGGCATTTTCAGATTTGTATAATGAGCTTTAATCTGTTTCTCATTTTTCTCACTATAAAATGATAAGTAGTCCTCCAACCATGGTGTTCCACATCACACCAATGACAATGTCAAGACATTTAAAAAAAAAGATGCTTCTTTTGCTGGTTACATCCTTCTTAATGCAGCAGGGCAGAGTATTTTTTCTCCTTGTAGACTTTTTAATGAAATCCAAAGCTTCATGTTCACATACAGTGCATGGATGGTTTCATTCTTTCTGTTTTATGCAATGATTGTATGTGACAGCTGGACTGAGTAACCAAGCCACCCTTAAATTCCAACTAGGAAGTGCCACCAAGATCCAAGAAGCCAAAATCCCCTAGATGTCTATTTAGAGATAAAAAGCTAATACTCAGTTACATTGGTCAGAATAATCATTCAACATATTTTTGGTAATCCTATTTTCTTCACGATTTTTGTTTTAATTTAATTTATAAACGGGTCTACTCGATGCCTCGATAAAAGTATGTGGTGCCTGCTTGTCCCCCAGTCCAATGTTTGAAACGCTTGATTGACAGATTCTCCTGAGCCCACTTTCAAGTGGTAGGGGTGTGGCCTTCCAGCGAGCTCACTCCTGATTGGCGAAAGTGGTTGCCAGAAAAACAATGACTCAGATTGACTTGGACCAATCATGTTTACTGATGACATCTGGTTCTTCAATGGCCATGCCAGTATTGCAAAAAAAAAAAAGAAAAATGGCGACTGAATTGACTTCATTGGACTGGAACCAAAAGCAAGTCCTTTTCTATGGGTGATGTAACACTCACTCGGTCAAGTTTTCATATCTAGTCAATGGTTTTATAGCATGGCATAAATTTACATAGTGTTAATCTTGATTAAGGTCCAAAGTGCTTTAGAGTCTAAAGTCCCATTCACCCATTGAAAACAGCTCTGCTACCATGCAAGGTGAAGCAGTGACCACCAGCTACGAGCAATGTGAGGTTCAGTGTCTTGGATGCTTCAACACCTGGGCAGGCAAGATTGGAGCCAAGTCTGTGACCTTACGACCAGACATTGCCCGCTTTACCTCTGCACCCCACTTTAGATATCATAAATAGGAGATGCATTTCAATTTGAAGTGAATGCCCTCATCTTCAGTTATGGAGTTCGTCATCCTACTGTTGTCAGATTCCATAAAAGTCACCCACACAGCATCATGTGTAGACCCCCCCTAACACTGACCTGGCCTGACCTCATCAACAAAGCCTTAAGCAGAAAGAACCTCAGTGCAGCTAACAGTATGACGCAAGCTATACACCCAGAGCTCACTTCACACGAGTCCCCTGCAGATACAAAGTCAAAACTAAAGCAAGTACAAAAGACCACACATAGTTCAGTTCCTCTGAACATGATTTGAGGGGAAGAGCAATCCCTGAGCATAGAAAGCTAACATTTTCTTCTTTATGAAGCTTTCTGAAGGAAATATTAGATCTTTTGCTGCAGCACCTGAGGTGGACCTCAAAGGTCCTTGGTCATGTTAGCTCCCCCCTGCGTGCATAAAGTGCCAATCAAGTATCATGCTCAACAAAGCTGCTTTTATTGTTTTTCTGATATAAAAGTTTCAAGAGCTGACTCCCAATCCATAGTTTCTGAGATGAACCTAAACAAGCTGCTGGCCATAAGCAGCAAAATCACAAAATATGCTTTCAATCGTGGAAGCGACACCATAAAATATTAAGTGTTAGAATATGGAAATACTAAATATTTTTAACCCCGTATAACTTTTCGGTTCATACTTGAGCCATGCGTTTCTGAGACCCCTATATCATTAGCATTATCCAAACTTTCCTTAAAAAAACATTGTATACAACTTGGTGCATGTTTTCTACCCTGTAGTTCATCATCATTCCTCTAGGGGCAATAGAATGGCGTTTCCTGCTCATTTCAAAATGGCTGCTTCCATGAAATCTTAAAAACATTTCAGGCAGAAAAAATTTTGCTTATTTTAAAAACTTTTTGGTGAGAACGACTCATCTACTGTCCTTTTTTTAACTTCTGAATTGACAAAATGGAGAATGTCTTGATAATTATTCTTTATAATAAAGTAAAACCATGTTAAAAAAATTGTGGATCAAATTTGATAAAGTGATAAAGCACCTTTTTCCCTCAACACTAATGTCAATAATTTTATTTTTATCTTAAACTGACAATGTTCTAATCAAATCACCCAATGTATCATTATTGATACTATCTATATCTCATAATAAAAAATATATTCTAAACTTTTTGTTGGAGGGGTTTCCTCAAAGGGCAGCAAACCAGCAAAAAAGAAAGAAGAAGAAGAATTGTCTGTCATTTTGGAGATGTAGTGTGCAGACATCCTTCTGTGATGTATATGTATTACCTACGGAACGTGTAATTCTTTTTCTTAGAAATCATTTAAAATTCACTTTTTAAATTATTTATTACATTTTTGTGAAGGTGTGGCTTAGTTAGAGCTTCTTGCATTTGTTTAAAAACGTTTTTGTATTATCTATTAAACTTTGTGCTTTCTTTTGTGGATCCTGCTTTGGGTTCAGCGGGGATTCTGTTTGCAAGAATTCAACATTCTTGTCATTTTGTCTCTTTTGCATAGGCACACCTTGGTTTTGCTCTCTTTGGATTTATCTTTCTGTCAGTGTAACCTCAAATTTACACATACAGATTATATCACCCACTGCTATTTTGTTTTACTTTCTTTGTAAATCTGCTGTTGGAACAAGTTTTCTTTTATTAGATTTTAATCTTTTTTCCACATTCTCACCACCACTGCACCCCCACTGTGATCTGAAACGAACCACAGCTAAGCTGGAGTTCTTTTCAAATCCCATTTTAACACATTTATTGACTTTATTCTAAAGTTAGAGAGTTGCTGTCAATTATTTAGCATTCAAAATGTAAAAAGCTGCTTTTGTGTAAAAATAACTGACTACTCCCCTAGTCAGTTTGCAGACATCTATGGGTAAAATCAGGCCATTGCACATGTATTCAACCTCATAATTATAGACATTTATGATAGAAAACCGGCAGCACATTGAGATTCTTCTTCTTTTTTTTTTTTTGGCTTTTTGAGCATAAACAGTAGAAAATAAAGTGCGAAGCTTCTCAAGTGGTCCTGCTGGATTTGGATCTGAAGCCAGCAGAGCATGACTGAAGTGACCTGAAATTCAATGCAACCTCAGTCCAACCTGGCTAAGCTTGAACAAATCTGACAAAAGGACAAAGTTTGTGTAATCAATGGAGACTTGAACAGAACTCAAACACATAAAAAGCACTTTATTTGAGAAAATATTACTGCAGGTGATTAAACAAGCTAAAATTTATAGTATGCATGAATTAATGTGGCATCCTTTGGTGTAATGAGACCAGAAAGAGCAATAAAATAACTAGGATGTCCAGAAAATGACAAAAATTAAAGTTATCATTAAAAATGCAATTAAAATACCTCATTCCAACATTTACTGCTTTAAATTTAAGAATGGTGTTTTAGTATGTAAAGAGAACGTTTTTTTTTTTTTTTTTTACAAAACAAAACATTAAAAAAAAAAATCTACCCACACTGAAAAAAAACTGAATCTAAAGAGAGTAAAGAATCTTGTTTAAAGATAATTTGTCTTATTTTCTGTCTTGCAAAAAAACCCTAATTTAATATTATTTTTTTAAAATAGGAAAATAACCTTAGTTTAATAAAACATGTCTTAGTGACAATATATTTTTTATTAAAATAAGAATCCTTGGTAAGATGGGTTTTCTTACCCCATTGGCAGGTTTTCTTTTTCATTATTTTTTTGCTTATTTAAAGAAAATTATTTTTAATTTTAAGAATTTGTGACCTTTTTCTAAAGGGCACGTTTTTGCAGTAGAAATCAAAAATTTAAAATTATTTTTAACCTGGATTCTTTGGGTTGTTTGCTTCCTTTCATTTGTCCTGCAACTGTTTTTCATGCATGTGTGCTCATCTCAGGCTTAGCAACTGCTTTTCAGTGTGCTTGTGTGTGTGTGTTACGGGCCGGTCAAGGTGTGTGAGTCTGATGGGGGTTGTGGACAGCAACAGAGAAAAGCGAGGTTCACGTATCTGTCACACTCTGCTTCCTACATGACAAAAACTGTCTTTGCTTCCCTCCCTTTGCCTCTGTCCTGTTGTCTCTCTCTGCACAATCCCTCCTTTCTTTACCTTTCCTTCTCCCATCTTTCCCTCCCTCAGGTCAGTTCTCTCCCACCATTGCTGCTGGGCTTGTCCTCTGCTAATCCCTTCCTTATCTCTGTCATCCCTTCACTTTTGTTCATTTTCTGCTTCACTCCATTCTTCTATTTGTCTTTCAGCTCTTCTCCAGTGTCTGCTGCTTTGTCTCTGTACTTCTTCCTTCTCTTCCCTTTTTTATTTCCACCCATCAGACAACATTCCTCTGTCATTGGCCTATCTCCATCCACGTTTCTTTAGGGTGCTCAGTCAAACAGAGAAATAAGAGTGGGCTGCCACTTGTCATTTGTTTTGATTCTTTCTCCCAGACACTTTCGCACTCCATCACAAGCTTCAAATCCCAAAGCCGTCACTCAAATTCCCACACAGAAACAGTTGCTTTAAAAATCACTTCAGTTTATAAAAACTAAACCAAAAACAAAAAACAAAAACCTGTCAAAACTGGAAAAAGAAAACAGATTTACTAATTATTTAAAAAAATATTCCCACAACTTTGTTTTGGTCATTTGTGATTGACAGCAGAGTCTTCCCCAAATTATGTAAACAAACAGCCAACCAACTGTTATTTAGCCTGTTCCAAAAAAAGGATTTGTTTTTTCCAACACATCCCTCTATTCCCACTGAGATCTGGAAGATTTGGAGGCCAAGGATGGGCCTCGTCCTCCCTCTCTAACTCATTTACTCCACTGCGAATGCTAAAAAGAGTTAGGACAGACACTTGTTGAAACAGTGCAGAAATGGTTTTAACATGGCAGTGCCATATAATTATACGCCGGATACCCAGAATTATCACTGTTGCTTAAAAAACAGCAGAACACCTGCAGCACGTTGCTATTTTTGGACAGTGAATCCAACTTCCTTCCCTCCACAACTTCAAAATAAATTGGAATCTGTGTCTGTATACTTTACTCAAAGCATGTTAAGTTGGATTCTTCCCACCAATACCAGCCTGGCAGCTTCTGTCGCTTTAACTTGATTGCTCCAGTTTACTGGTAAATACGGTTGAAATAGAGTCTTTTAGACCAGAGGTCTCCAACCTTTTTCAGCCACAGACCACCTTAATTTCCATCAATACTTTTGTGGAGTGGCTTGTATGAAAGCTAAAGTGCGTGCGTCCATTTTCTTTTTATTTATAACCTCCAGCTTCCCTTAACTTTTGAGGGTAAGGTTTGTGTTCATTCTCTGTAAAATATCTGCAGTTGCTTTAAATGTTTTTTGTACTTTAGATTTTGTGCTGAAAACCTTAAATTGTGATACAGATTTTCCAGTAACCCATAACCGTCAAAGTGGAAGCATCAAAATTGGATGCCAACTTGAGCTTCATCCGACTTTTGGTGCGACAAATACACACAAAAAGTAAAAAACGCTCACCAAAACTGGTATTTTCTAAATATAGTAACATGTAAATCTACCACGTAAGCAACTTTATTAAAACCCCTTCCAGTGAAAATAGTGTTTTTGGTGTTTTTAACATGTTCCTGTGGCCTTTTTCTCATAATGGAGGACATAAATAAAATAATTCATGATCAAAACTGCATTTCTGAGTATTTGTTTATTGAAATTGATGGATCAGGAGCAGATGAAAACCCGCAGTTTGAAAAAGTTTGGGTTTGTGACGCAGCAATTGCCAGGGGTGGGCCAAAGTCTCCATTTGCTGCTCCAAATATAGTTGGAGTGGGACTTTAGCAGCATCCTCGTAACATTAAGCAGCCTGGTTGCTCTAAATTTGGATTAAAGACTCCTGTTTTTCGTCTGTTAAATGAGCTTTCTTTTATTTTGAAGTTAAAGACCTTTCCTCTGTTTCCTCATTGGCTCTTTTCAGAAATGTTCCAAATATTTTTGCTTTTTTAAGTTTGCTAACTTGGGGGTTTCAACTTAGCGGTCCGCGCAGGTGCTTTAAGAAAGCCGGGAATGCATTTTTGACACATGTCAAGGATGAGTGGGATGTGGACAATCCAGTAGTTTTCCAAAACAAAACTTCTTTCACAATTAGATGTTAAATAAATTTACGGCGGCCCCGCAGTCCTATGGACTGGTATCAGTATCTTCTTTGCTCCCGTGTATACAGACATGGGAACAAAAGTCTGAACTCTGGCACTGGAAGATTAATTTGTCTTCATCATTTCTGAATCCTTCTCAAAACTAGCAAGAAGTTTATTGAATAATAGTATTTACTATAGTGCTACCCTTAAATGTATTTCCAATCAAAAGTGGCACTTTGAAGGTAGCAGATGGGCATAGGTGTGTTCACTTTTTTTTACAGAAGCTGCTACTACCCAGAAGTTGTTGTCACAAATGCCTGTGTGAGTCAAAGTGAAGTCCACTTGAGTTTTAGTTTTTTTTTCCTTCAAACCACATAATTTTGCTCTTTTCTCACCATAGTAAAAGCCACATGGACCCCAGGTAAAAACATCAATCGTGTCCTTTCAAAGCAGTTCTGTTTGAACACACGTGAATATTGAAGCTGCTTCCCACTGTAGACAGAGGTCAGCACGTCTATCTGCAGCTGCACGGGAAGCAGTGACGCTCCACACACTGCTTTAAACTGACTGGTTTACATGAACTATGAAAGACTGACTTTCATGTTTCATTTGAGATTCGCCGTCTTCAAACCAGACAGATGGCAAGAAGTAAACATCAGAAAAGAAGGAGTGCTTCAAACTTCCACTACAGAAGATCTTGTATTCCCTCTGGACTTTAAAGTACTTTATTTCATTCACTGTAGAGTCTGCTGGAGTTTCAACAGACTTTGATGTAAATTGAATGTAAATGTATAAAAAATCTTTTTAGATTTGCTGCATTTATTTTGTCGACAGAATCTTCTATAAAATAATTTAAAAAGTAAAATCTTGTTTTGAATTTTTGATTCAGCAAATTATTTTTCCTTTTTTCTTCCCTTAAAATTGAACTTGAACATATTTTTACACACATAAAACTGAAGGTAAGAAATGTCTTAAATGTTTTTGTTTCTTTTCATTGCCATGATGGATTTGTGCCTACACTTTGGTTTCATCACAAGGTCAAAATATATTTATTTATCATGAGAAACATCAACCTTTAATTTCAAAGTTTAGAAATCATTGAATCTCGGTCATATTTGGTTCATTTTAACAAAACATCAACTCTCAATGTGTCCGAAAAAAAATAAGACACTATGGAGACACTATGCGGCCAGTGGTAAATGTCTAAATGGCTTTTTTTTTTAAGATAATTTAAAGTCTGTGAAATTTGGTCTCCACATTTGACCCACCCCCTGGGGGAATGGTGAGCTGAAGGCACAGCCATGCTCAGGAAACATTTGGTGGTTAACCCCTCAATACAGCCTCCTAATGCCAAGAGTCAAGCAGGGAGGCATTTGGTCTTTAGTATGACTCAACTGTGAGTTTGAACTCTCAGTATTCCAGTCTCGTGGCAGACACTGTACCACAAGAGCAATGAGTTGGTTACATCACATAAATATTAACCTACTCACTATTTAAAGTGGTGCATTGCTCAGCCTTGGATAATTGGGGAAATAATTAAAAGTCAAATCTTGGTTTAAATCTGATTTAAAGGTGAACAACAGGGTGTGAATCAATACTTCTTTAAATACAAATACTTCAAAATTTGTGTTTTATCTCAGTTTATATTTCATGTAATCAATTTTTATGATCACTCAAGACAGCTGTTGTCAAACAATAATGACTAATATGAAATATGTAAAAAAATGTCTGATAAGGGTTGGGTTGACTAAAAACATGTAGTAAAAGAATTTAAGTAAAGAATTCAAATTAACAAATAGAAAGTTTTAAAATCCTGCTCCAATCATCCATTTTGATCCATTTTAAAAGCGTTCCAAGGGGTCTTTTAATTATGATAATGCCGTTTTTAGCCAAAATCAACAGCCTGTGTCCTTTTGTAAGACATAGTTTCTGCAGAGCTGCAGGAATTAGTCAGAAATTCGCCTCTGAGTTGTGGGTGGAACTATTGGTGCGGAGAAATCCTCCTTCCCCTTCATATTGCTGAGAGCTCTCTGTTTACACTACTGCTTGTGTACTAGCTTACAATCCCTCACACCCGCAGTTTAACATTACCGATGCCACAAAATTGACGAGAACTATTGGAAAACAAAGACGCACATGGATGTAGTTGTCTGCAAGCGGATGGAGAGGAGCAGGAAGCTCATGCCCCACCAGCTGTAGTACCTATATCAGTGTTACACATTTTTTTGAACAGCATTTTTCATCTGCTCCTGATTCACAATGATTTTATTAAAGAAATACTCAGAAAGGCAACTTTGAGCTTAATTTACTGTACATATGTCCTCCATCATCAGAAAAATGCTGCAAGAACATATTAAAAACACTAAAAACACCATTTAGTAAGTCTTTAAATTAAATGGTTTTATAATTTTGCACAATATTACAAACATTCATAATTTAGCCAGTTATTGATACTCAAAATGCACCTGTGACTTAAACATGGCACTTTAAAAAAGAGTGTTTTATGTACTGGTTTCTTACAATGTAAGTTTATGCATTTTACTGGAAGTCCAGGTAAATAATACAGATGTTGGGGTCTCCTACAGCGAAATAGCACTTTTTGTGTTAATCCTAAAAAACATAAGCATGTCTACACACCTTTTCTATCTTCAGACCATCAGTAACTTTGTTTTTTTTTTCCTTTTCAGTGGGGCTTTCTTTCTATGGGAATTTCACACAGAAGCATAGAGGCATGAGAAAACAAAAGTGGCTGCATGTCGCTGCTGTCAGACCCGAGCTGCCCAACCAACAACACTCGGCCCGGCAACAAAGTCTTCTGCCATCCTCCTTCTCATCTTCAGACACGCTCCGTCCTGCTTGACTGAACCTATGCACACAGGGGTTTATTCACAATCACCTACACCCTGCAAACACATGCGAGCAAGCAGCCAGAGCTTCGTGTTCACTGGCAATATTATTAATGGGGTGTGTCTGGGCTGTCGTAAATATCTCCCAGCGGCACTCAGTGAAAACGGACGCGCAGCTACACCTCCGCATTTCTCTCCAGTTAAGCAGCCAGAAGATTTCAACAGTGCGCCTCGCCTGCAGCGATTCCACATTGTTCAACCTCAGTATCTCTGGACCACAAACTGCTCCATAAATGTTGCTCCACATGGACCAAATAACACTTCTCTCCCTTTTCTCCCCCTCCACTCTTCAGCCCATTGGCTTGGGGTGAAGGTTTGTCTTGATTAGGGGACTCTGTTGGCTGGCTCTTTTATCACTCGCCATGCAGAAAGGCACAAACTGGCAGTGGGCAAATGAAAGCCCTCTATCTCCTTACGCTGAACTCCCACCTCCCTCAGCCCCATCATTTTTATTACCTTTGTTGTTCTTTTTTCCGACCTTTTTCATCTCATCTGCTTTTCCTCCACATCCTTTCCGTTTCCTGCTCGGGTCATTTCCTGCCCTTCCTTATTATTTATTTTTTTTAACAACTATGAAGTATTTTCCTTCTCCATTATACTCGTCCTTGCACGTACTGTAAAGGGAAATAGCCTCTGATGCCACTGTAGATGCTTTGTCTGCTTTTCACATCAAGTACTCATCAGACTGGCACACTCTACATATCAATGAGACCCGCTTTCCCATCTGCGCAATCACGAGCAGCGCATCAGCTCATTCTGTCTCATGCGGCGAGGAAAGCAGAACATAATCTCCAGAGCGCTGAGGATGTACAGCGAGTCAGAAATGTGGGGTCTTTCTAAGGCTACACTTTGACAGACACAGAAGGAGCTTCAAAGTTAGCTTTTGGCCCCATGTGGCAACTCTTACTACAAGCACTCGCTTGTCTCAGTGATACAGGGAGAAACGATTACTGTATGTACTGTAATATGCATGCACAGAAAGCATAAGCATGCACGCTTTCTCTTTCCCTGCAGAAATCCTGTCATGACTAAGCCAAATCAAGTTTAAAAGGTTTGATATATCCGAGGAATTTGTCGTGCCAGCAGAAGTTCCCTAACACTCTGATCTTCAGAAGGTCTACATGTGCACATGGCATGTCATTAGAATACTACCAGAATGGTAATAGGGAGCTTCTTTTCATCAAAGTAGAAGAAAATACTATTCATAACCAGAGAGAACCAGAGACATAATCTGTTCTGGCACGTCGTCAGCAGCTTTTATTTCTACAAGTGATATAATTCACTGCTCGACTTGTGTGTACAACTGTTCCTGTAGCTGCTATAGTATTGCAGCTGCGAGCAAGATTTTTGCTCCAATCATACAAGGCTGTAAAAGGTATGTAAAATGATAAATTACCGTGTCCAAGACTTTATTGGAAATTTATTAGTAGTATCCAAGCTTTGCATCAAGATGAAAAAGGAGCGGATTGGCTTACTTAAAGCTGAAATTGGTTCCAGGGAAGAACACCCTGTTTGTGAATTGTGTCCATAAACCTTACAATATGGGAATATTCTACTTTGTTTTAAGTGGAATAGTTTGGGGAAATGTCTGTACGGATGAGAAGACAAAGCTGGGTAAATGTATTTGACCAACATGTGAGCTGGAAATGTTACTTGGCCAAAATGTGGATGCAATGGTGCGCATGACGATTATCGGATTGAACAAAAATTCCCTTCCTGTCAGAGATCCAAGAAGAAAACAAAAGCGGCACAAAAATACATTAAAAGACATTCACACATACACCCTCATGAAGCAATGTTAAGAAACTTGCATACAATAACCCCCTGTGTGGCTCATTAACTGGCTTTTTTTGACTGGCAGTTGATTTGTTTGTATTCCGTTTTACACTTATTCCAATCTTTGATCATTAAGTCCAAAGTTTTCTTGTGGAGAGTTGTGTTATTAATAATAAATCACTGAAAACCCTGTGGCGTCACACACTTCTTATGCTGTCAATCATGCAGACAACTGCAGCGTTGGAACTGAATGTACGTGTGACGGTGCATATCCAAGTTTTATGGCAAAATGTCTTTTATGTGGCGTGTTTTCACAAGTTCATACATTAACCCTTTAACAACAGAGTTTTAGCTCCAATGTTGACGTTCTTTGAATTACCGTAACTCTTCAACCGTTAATGTAATGATTGTAATTCTAGCGGATTCTAAAAAAATGGGGAAATGGAGCTTGGTATGGAGGCCTAGAGGTGTAAATCGCATTAACCAATCGCTCTACGCTAAAACTGATTAAACATAGCGACAATTAAAAAAGCAAAACAAATAATCAAAAAACATGACATTTTAGAAATGAAAAAAATACAATTTCGGAAAACAAGACACAGTGACAAAATCAAAATGAAATTTAAGAAAACAAAGCGCAACATGAAACCAGAAAAGGTAAGTACTATGGGACATAGCTGATTGGATGATTGATTTTTGATGTTTGAGTTTTTAAAATGCATCTTCAGTGTACGCACATTAGTAAAGGTTTTATGATTAGTGCGAAGCATGTTCAGTATCGCTTATTGCGAAATTACTTTCAGTTGAAATGATGGAAGAAGAAAAAAAAAAGTTTCGGAAAACAAAAGTAGATTCCAGAAATCAGAATGAAACATTAAAAAACTAAACAAAGGAAGAAACCGGAAAAGGTAGCTCCTATGGGACATCACTGATTGGATGCTGATGCTGATTGGATGTGATTTGTTGATGTGATTAGCACAATAGGCCCACCGTAGCTTTCCGCTGATATGCAACACTACAATCAAAGTAAATCAGCTGATTCTTAGGAGGAAAGCAGCTGTGCACCATTACGCTACATGTTGCTGCTTTTTTTCTGTCAGAATCCATTGCAATTTCGTGAATTGCATAAACAGTTGAAGAGTGACGACAGTTCAAAGTGTGTTATTTTGCTCCAGTTTTAGAGGGTTAAGGCATGTAATGACACGGACATGTTCAGCTCAGGTTTGACGTAAACTTTTGTGTTATTTTTTAAGTCAACCAGTTGTTTTTTATCAGTTTAGGGAGAATTGTATATGATATGGAATGAAAAGCGGCACTTTTGACCGTTGAAACTGCAAATGTGATGTAATCAAAGGGAGTTGTTCCCTTCACAGTAATGTGTGAAGAAGAATTGCTTTTGTTAACAGAAACAACAACGAGATTTTACTGCTGCCTTGAACCATGGAAGAATTTTGCCATCAGTCCTTACTTTAAATTGTCGGCGCATGTTCACAGGAAAGTTCTTTAAAGGATGCTGAAGGCAGCACTGGATTCCTTGAGTACTCAGATGATCATTTCAGAGCTAGCAGCTGCTTGTAGCACCATGATGAAAATAACTCATTTTCTTAGCTTCACTATACATTCAGCTCCATGGAAACATCAGCTGTCCACTGTAAAGCGTAGAACTTTAGGTTTTTAATTTTTATTTAAGCTGACACTGTTTATTTAGCAGATTTTCAATGATTGATTTAATAATTACAAAGTCAGATGGTCGTCTTCTCTGCTTTCTCCTTAACTTGACTTCAGTGTTTGACATTTAAACATAACATCACAAAAGGTCCTGAAGGACAACTTTTCAATCTTCGTGGCTCTCCCTTTTGTTGACTTGGCGGATAACTCTCTTGCTGCTATTACTCTCCAAAGCTTGTTGCATATAGCACTTTTTGTTTAAACTGGATTGCTTTTTCATTTTCTGTCTCATTATTTCACTTGAGTTGTTGAGATAAAAGCTGTTGTTTAAGCCAGTTTGCTGTTTTTCTCGTTAGTCATGTTGGAGATGATGTCTCTAATGTTGCGGGAACAAATAGATTTTTCACACATGAAGACTTAAATGTGCTTTAACTTACATTTAAAGCGTAAAATACACATCAAATAAGGTGAAAAAGCTTTTATCAAAGCGCAAAAGGCAGACTTCAACAGAAGACTAGGTTCTACGATAAACTGAGACAATAACACAGAATCCAAAATGTGTAAGGCTCATTTAACAGAGCGCCACTAGGCAAAGATCAACAACAAGTCTTTAGAGTGACAAAAATGTGTGTGCACCTTCAATGGCAAAAGGCTTCCCCACGGTGAGCAGTTTGCAGTCGGCATCGATGGAGACCTCAAAGTCCAAAAGGGCTTTGTCCATGATGAATGCATCCAGCGCAGGAGGATCTGTCCTTCACCACCAACACAGACACACATCAGGAGACAAGAGAAACAGAGTTAGAGAAGCAATAACCCAAGAGCACCAATCCGATTATCTTTTCCAGCCCTCTTCCTGAATGCGGTGCTTCGTGCCCCTCTGTTATTTAACCCTGGAGTCTAGCATGCTATGCAAACACATCATTAGCTAAACCAACAGCCGCTGTTGCAGACTGATAAGACATTATACTCTCTGCAGAAAGGTATGCTGCTCCAGGAGTATCGATCCAATTTACCCTAATTGAACCCTAATTATAGACTACTGCTGTGCTTCTGACCATGACGGGCAGCAGATAGGTTTCAGAGAGCAACACACTGGGTCAAAGACCAACAAGCTTGTT
Organism: Adrianichthys oophorus; assembly: GCA_036245035.1. Taxonomy (NCBI): domain Eukaryota; kingdom Metazoa; phylum Chordata; class Actinopteri; order Beloniformes; family Adrianichthyidae; genus Adrianichthys; species Adrianichthys oophorus. The sequence goes on along the minus strand of BSAI01000115.1, from coordinate 10,080,038 downwards.
TGGATGAGAATGTCCACACAATCACGTATCACATGCATAAGCACAAAAAGCCCTTCGTCTTTTTCAAGGACTGAGAATTATAGGAAGAAACAGCTGCTGTATGGTAAAATGGTAAATACCTGTAACCCAGTCCCATTTACCAGTGCGCACACACCATCCTACACTGATGGAGGCTCTGCTGCCTTATGCTGATCTCAAAAAATGTCAAGCACTTGTTTCATTCACCTCTAATCTTTTGTTCAAAAGAAACTTGGAACACCCCAAGACTTTAAACTTTGCCAGATAGCCAAAAAGTGGGCTCTACCCTACCCCTAATGCCTTCCTCCCGTATACTGGGACGGGGGTTGATCGAACGGGTGCTGCAGGTTTTTGGGTTGTCTGGGCCTGTAGAGGGTTGTCGAGAGGAGGGGCTTCATCTTAGAAGAGCGCAGGTGTGTCTTGCAGTTCCCTTGAGGCTCGTGCGGCCACCTTAAGGGATGTCATGAAAATGGAATGTAGGGGGACGCAGGGGGTGTGCAGGTGACATGTAGGTGCCCATAGGATGTCCACGCAAACTCTGCTATGATTGTCTTTGAACTAATGTCTAACAGGTCCACAAACAGTCCATATCCACTCGTAACGGCAGCTGTGACTGGGGCATAACTGAAATACAGCACCTATAAACACCCCAAGTGAGAAAAAAAAATCAAGCAGTCTAATCAAACTCATGAACCTTTTAGTTATTCTAGATGCTAACTGCAAAACAAAAGGTTATCTTTGCAAAGTATTTGCTATGCTGGCAGAAGAGCAGAATTCTGTTTTCCTTGTCTAGACCTGTCAAACAGCAGGCACATGAGGCACAGGGTAAAGACTACTTGTGGGATTAAAAAGGATCTGAACGTATTATTCAATGCACAGCCTTGGAATAATAATGCCAGTGTTTAAGCATGCATACGGATTTAATGGCATCAAAGTTTGTTGCCAAACTTCAAGTTTTAGGTTTGTACACAGGATTAGACTTTTTTAGTCTTTTTTTTTCTCTTTCTTTTGACATTTCTGTGCTGCTGCAGGTGTAGCTCTCACCAGTCTGTCTCATCAGAAGGTTTCTGATTTTTTTTCCCCCACTCAGATTTGAGATCAGTATTGGGGTCAGTAGCTTTACCAACACAGTATTTTTCATCCTCACTCCGGCTCTCTCCACTGCTGTTTCTTTGACTTCTGCTTCGCCTTGCACTCAAACAAACGTCGCCTTCATCATCCTCTTTCTCTGAACAAGCGCTTTGAATCTCCCAACCAGTATCGCTAAGTCAGCACATGTACCATCTCATGCAGCATCTTTGCGTGCACTGTAAAAAAGTAAGGATTCTGTCCGAAAGGCGATGTGTAGTTTTAGCTGTGAATACATTTGCTGTGATGGAAACAGAGTGCCATTGAGGTAAACTTATTTTTGTTACCTTTGTACATGAAAACTAATAAAAGTGTCGACATTGCTTCAAGTAAAACATGACACAGAATGTGATCAAAGCGGGAGGTTTCAGAGTGTATTTGAGATCTTCTTTGATGAAATACAGTCGGCTCATGTCAAATATTAGGGCTGATAAACCATCATCCTGTTTGGTAAAGGTTACATCTTTTTTGCACTGGTTTAGAGTATAAATGTAACAAAAAATTTATTTTTTAATTTGTGCTGTCAATCGATTAAAAAATATGAATCAGATCAAATCATTAATCACAATGTTTCACTGGGTAAATTTCATAGACAACATTTAGCTTTTGAACAAAAACAGAAGGCCAGATTGAACATTTTTTCTTTAATTTATCCTTCATTATTGTCTGAAATGTTTTCATTTGTAAAGTGTTAAGTCAGATATCCTAGAAATCCCAGTAATTTGAGTGCAAAAAACACATCAACAGCAAGATAAGAAGGACTCTAAAGACTTTTATGCCTGCAGTATTACTTCAAAAAAAAAAAAAACAAAAAAAAAAAACAAAGATGCTGATATACAGCCATAAGAAACTAACATTGTGTTTCTGCACCTTAAATGGTCTGAGTGAATACTCAAATCTGATATATATCGCTTTCCTTTGCTGCTGCAGAAACACTTTGTTGTGACAACGGGCCACGCCACCAATCAAATAGTTCACTTTTTGTGAGAAAGCGATCTAAACCAAAATAATAGCAGTAGTGGTGTACTAACTTGTGATTTTTTTAAAGGAGGAATCGTAGAGACTTATGGCCGGCTATCCCTCCACCAGGAGAGTGATCCAGATCAAGCTGTGGCGTTGAGGAAAAACAAATTCCTTCATGTTGGTGTGCTCTGAAGCACAGAAATTTCCATTTAAATGTAAATAATTACTTTTTATTTTTTCATGACTTTTTAAGTTGTAAAACTGATGTTATATATTTTCCAAACTCTGGCAGCTACCCGCTAATGTAGATGACCGGCAACTATTGATGATGCCATCAAGCGGTAGTAACGTCCCGACTTAAAGACACTATTTTTCCATATTTCTCCACTTGAAGGGATAAATGTAGGGATAGGGAGAACGTTTGGGGGTAGGGGAGGAACTTGGATTCAGCCTATAGTAGTCATTGAATATGGTTCTTAATAAATTGGTTCTTAAAAAGTTAAGCGTAGACATCAGTTCAGGGGCCAAAAGTATAACTAAGCCAGACTGATATGAAAAAATGAACAGTAAAGTGCTCTGTCATCAAGTTTAAACAAAAAAAAAAGAGTTTTTCTACAATTAATAATGTCATATTTTAGATTATACACAGCATCAATAATGGCATTGTCTTTATTTTCTAGAAACATTTTATTATTTCAATTTTATTTATTTTTTGTATCCGTTACTTTGCAGTGTTCCTCTTTATATCTCTTATTTTAGAAAAGTTCCACTCTTCCTTCCCCCTTCTGTTTGAATGATAAAGGAAACTTCCTAACGTCTCCAGATATAAGTGGAATTGGGCGAAGCCCTGGAATTAGATGCATCCATTTACACTTGCTGAGGTCCTGATGGGGAACATCAGCCCCCAAGGAATATGTGGAAAGTCCTGCAGTGTAATGATACATTCTCTTTACATAAACTCTTTTGACTTCTGACCCTGAAAGCCTAAGGATTGGAAAAAGTCTTTACTTTTAGTAAGACACAGCTTTTCTGAACAGGAATCTGATGCTGCTTCTGCATCTGCTGGAGCCTCTCTGCCAGTTTGAAGGGTCACAGCGTAGGGTACTGGGATTGATCTTTGGCATCTTTGATGCCTTCACTTTCATGATATTTCTACTTCGTGTTTACTGGTAATTTTTGAGGTTTTTAAATTATTTTTTTATGGATGTAGATGTGTGAGTTTTAGCATCTTTGGAGACAAATATTACAATAATGACAAGCCTGTAGTGAGGGATCAGTTTATGTAGATGACAAATATACAAGGTGGCATCAGTGATTTAACATGACATATAACTAAACATATGTAATACTGAAGCGGGATTTCTCTGATTGTTCTCTAATTCTCTACTAAATTCTAGGGTGTCCTGATATGCACTTGAGCTCATGTATAGAGGCAATTCACATTCCTGAATTGTAAACTAATTATTTTGTAGCACATTTGTTCGAAAAGTTGTAGGCATTTTTACAAAAGCTAATCTTTTTTATAAATAGTTTTTTTTATAACTAATTCCATCAGTTAGCCCTACATATTATTTAAGTTCTTTAAAAAACAAAAGGCCAAACTAGAGCTAAAAATATCAGTATAAAGACTACAACTGCTCTCTATTTTCATTCCTGAAGTGGAGCACCATTCCGATTACTTCTGCCACCTCTGATTAATCCAAAAATATGAGACAGATGGAAAGTGTGTAAAAAAAACAAAACAAGAGAAAATTCTTTTTTTTACATCTATTTTTTCTTTAATACATGTACTGACAGTCTGAGGAATTATCTGATGCTCATCATAAGATGCACAAATATTGAGCAGGATGTTAACAGTTGAGCTTTTTGACACTGCATGCATTTTTTGTGAACTTTACATGTTCAATATGAAGCTAAGTTGCATATATATTCAGCTGAGTATTTAAAATATGTACTCCCAGCCTGCAGTTGCGAGTGCTGAACAGATTATTTCTGATTATTTTAACTCCCACCATAGAGTTTTTGCGAGAGATTGGCCCAAAAGTAGCTGGGATAGGCTCCAGCAGCCCTATGACCCCAAAAGGGATTCAGCGGGTTCAAAAAATGAATGGATGGTAAATGAAGTGATAAAGGTGAAAATTGACTCTTGGTTTTTCCTAAATTTGTTTTGAATATAAAATCAGACTTTTTGAGATGGGAGTTAGCAGGAAATTTCATCTCTTTGTCATCAGCCTTTGTTGGCATTTTGAGGAATTGCAACATTTGGCACTCCCTGAAGGACCCACTCCAAAAAAACTGTGTTTTTAACATGTTCTTGTAGCATTTTTCTGATGATGGAGGACATATTGGGATATTTAAGCCCAAAATTGCATGTCTGAGTATTTGTCAATCTGTAATAGATGAAAAAAAGTGATTTTTGAAAAAGTGCTTGTTTGTGACGTAGAAAATACACTCCATTTTGATGTGCGTGTAGATGACACACACACGTTTACTTACCTCGTCTGAGCTGGCTTCTGGCTCAAAACTGTACGTCTGAGAAGCTCAGATAATGCTCGCCATTTGTTTTGCACCAGTAATGGGGGTGTGAGGGGCTGTATGCTTTAGCAGGAGAGCATGTAAACAGAGAGCTCTCAGTAATGGCTAGAGGAAAGAGGAAAGAGGAAGGGTTGCTACGTGTCAAAAGTCCTGCCCACAACTGAGAGGCAAATTCCTAACGAACTTTTACTGCTTTGCAGAATACATGTCCAGAGAAAACAAAAGGTTTTTTTTTTTTAATTTTGGCTAAAAGACATAAAAGACATAACCATAATTAAAAGATCATGGGAAACCTTTCTGAAATGGATCGAAAGGGACTTTAATGGGTTAAACACAGCTCTGTTGCATCTGTAACATTATTTCCCAAATCCAAGCAGGAAAGTCCCCCTGAATTCATATAATCTTGGCTCGCTCACTGCAGTGCAGTTTTTACTTGGTGCCAAAAGAAATCCCTGAATAAATTTCAGCTGATTCAAACTGCCACTGCCAGAGAATTGACTCATGTTGGGTCTGCCTTTACTCATCATGGCCCCCACTTTCAAGACATTTATGGTGAAGAACTTCATGCTGACAGTAATCTGGTAGAGGAAGACAGGCTGAGGGGCACCAGTCAACTGGTGATGAAACGGTGGCAGAGATCCGAATGCACCTAAAGCAGAGGGTTAATCGATTCTCTGATTCAGAGAGATGTACTTTAGGGAGAGTTTCAGTGGAACTGGAAGAAAACAATGATCTGGAAATGAGAACACCAGGAAAGATAGATAGTTGGAGACGAGCTGATGAGATGCACAGTGCAGCCAGCTGCCGGAGAGCAAACCCACTCCCCTCCACCTCCCCAAAGAAGAAAAAATGCTTTGACTGTTTGCTCACAGAGAAAGAACAAGCTTAATAGGGGTTTCCAGAATTCTGATATAGAATTCTATATAGAAATAAAAGGAAAAGTTGATGACTCCCAGTCCTTATAGTTTGTTTTTTGCAAATACAATAGCATTTAATTTAAATATTTTGGTCAGAAATTAGCATACAAATAATAAAAGGCAAGAAAAAACAAAACAAAACAAGGAATCATGGCAAGTATATAGAAACTGCAAGGGTGTAGCTTGAAGCACAGTTTTTTTTTAACCCAGCCTTTAGAAATAACCAAATCATTCCATTATTTCAATGTCAATTAATTTATTTTCAAAGAGTGTCAATGAATAGAACAATATCAATAAATGCAACAGATGTATTGGTGAGAAACTCAACAGATTAAAGTCAGATAGAAAAAAAGAAAACCTAAGACTTGATCTAATAAAACAAATGGAAAAACAAAAAAATAAACTGCACAGTTTGTTTCATTCTCACAATCCCTCCATAATAAACTTAGTTACAATAAATTGTAATTAACTGTGTGAATTACCTGTTTAAAATCAAAAACATCCCTCGGCTGAACTTTTTATTTTCTATGAATGGTAAAATATCTTTGTTTTTGTAAATAAATGATGAAAAAAAGCTTTTCCACTTTAAAAAATGCTCTAAAAAAGTCAGTCATTATTATCTTTGAGGAGCGGCTGAGGTGCAAAAGTAGAGCGGTCAATCTCTGATCAGAATAACAGGTTTGGTTCCCACCCTGCACGCCCATGAGTCAAACGTTCTTTGACACATAGATGTGTAGGCGGCTACAGGTTAGTGCCAGTGTTCGGTAGTGGATCTGCCATCAGTGTCTGAATATATTACGTGCTCTGGACCTTCTAAGAAGGTCAATTTTTGAAACTTCCTGTATTTCATATTTTTTGCCATCTTTATATAATTATTATTCCCTTTGTGGAGCTATGCAGCACAACTTTGACAAAATTAAGGTGAATCCACTGTAAAAGAATAGACCAATTTATCATTTTGCTTTCTTCGTTACGTCTCCCAGAGAAATGCTGGTCTGTTTGCTGAACTCTTTATATTTCTGGGTAAAGTTAAAACTAAAACTTTTCTCAGTTATCTTGCAGCAGCCATTTAACAAAAGTCATAAGAACACTTTATGCCTATTTTAAGCTATTTGTAAAAGATTTTCAGCAGCCATGTCCAAGAATCTTTGCTTTTATCTCTTCTGTTCCTTCTCATCACCTCCCATCATTTTTCTTCATCATTGAAAGCATTACTCTGTCTCCAGTTGTATTCTTTTCTAGATTCAGCACCTCTTTTGAACAAAAAATTAATTTTCCCTCAAAAATTCTAAGGATTTGATGAATGCGCCTGCTTTCAGCTTCTTTTATAAAGTGCACAAAATGAAAAGGGTCTCCTTAGAAACCAAGAAGAGAGTAAAAACCTGGTCAAGAAGAGCCATGCAAAAACATATTTTAACAATGATTTGTTTTTAAAATCATTTTCTACAAAAATAGTCCATAAAAAACTTTATCGGTAAGTTATGAAAGACAAGCACATGCCCTGTTCATCTGTATTCAAACATCAAAGATGCTCCAACAGAAATCGCCTGTGACAGCTATAAATTTGTTGTTCACTCTTGTTGTCATTAGAAAGAATAGCTAAGCAGGGTGTGCATGAAAAGTGAATGCACTGGGAGCAGACAGCTGCACATGTAAATATGAGTGTTTAATTCTTAATTGCATTTTAATTACTGTAAATATGTTTAAATGACATTTTAGGGTGTAAATGGATGTGCTTGTTACTTACTTCAGCATGTGCACCCCCTCCGGGGTGGTGGGCTGGTTAAAGCGTCTCATGTAGTCGTGCATCTCTGGAAAACTCTTCTTCATGTAATCCTCTGCGCTGCTCTCCCTAACTGTCCCGAAACGGAAGCCCATAGAGGGGTGATGCAGCTGGGGAGGCAACAAGTGGACAGGTTGTTGGTGATGATGAAGGGGATGAAGAAAGAACAAAACAACAAATCCACTGCAGTTCTGAACCTCCAACTTGTGTTATAAAACATGAATGTGATAATCCTCTTTTATGTAATTCCACTCGTGACTCATTAGCTCGTCCTTGTGTAAGATTAGTCTGTGTTTTCTGCTTTGCTGACATTCATGAAGCTCCACGGTTCTGATCTAACCTTTTCATCGTGAATTCCAGAAACTTGCTCAAAGGTCTTCTCCCCGACCATGACTGCTGCTAGGTTGGCGGTGTAGCTGGACAACACTAGTAAGCAGAAAATGGCCCAAAGGTTCATCAAGAAGCGGCCCGTCCAGCATTTTGGAGTCTGTGAAAAGGAGATGTACAGCTATATTAGCAAAGGTATTTTTTTCTTTGCTTTTTTTTTAACTTTGGACTAATTAATAGATTATGGTAATCATTAAACAGATACAGATCTTCTTGAGAGTTTAAGAACTAGAAACATTTTTTTTATATTTCTGTAAAGCTTAACAGTCATGTGACACTTCTTCATTTATAAAATATGAACCCTTGTGTGGTCTTAGCATTCTGTTTACCATTGTTCTTCAGGTCCAAACACACACTACCAAAACCTCCAAATAAAGCAACCTAATTAGATTTAAAATCTAAAATGTATTGTGCACGATGAAACAACCTGTTACTTATGAATTCAACTCAATTTAATTTGTTTTTTATTTTTTTGCTACACAAAACAAAAAGACGATCACCAATGAACATCAACTTTTTTTTTCAACATAAATCAACTGTCATAACAGTTTCCTTTTACACAGTATAGGTTCATTATTACGATTATATAAATGGGAAGCAATTACTTCTGCATGATCGATATTGAAAGGGAAAAAAAATGGAATTTCTTGGTCAACAGTTTATTCTTTTGTATTTTTTAGGAAGTGAATTATAGAAGCACTTTTCACAAAGCAGCAAATTGTTGCTTTGACTTTGTGAAAAATGTTCAATACCAACTATTTAGCATATGTGGAACAGTATGTGCAAATGAGAGAATGGGCTTTGCAGACGTATTTCTCACATGTGCAGAACACAGCTTTTGTCTCGCGGCCCTTTTTTCTGGGACAGAACTGTCTTTTGACTGCAGCCTCAGGTGGATCTGGTGTGTGTGTATGTGACTTTAAGAGTTTTTGCATGGCTTTTGAACTAAATCGGGTGTTCAGATGCCATTTCAATTTTCGGGTCAAAAATGACCCATAAGACAAGTAGTGTACAGCCCACATGTAAAAATAAACCAAAACAAAGCAACACTTTTTCTAATGATGGAGCCTCTTTTTGAAAATTCAGAACATTTCAAGTCGAAAAAGGACAGGTTAAGGTATTTTTTTCTATAACTAAACATGGTAGTGAGTCACTTTTTTACCTGTATGATGACACATGACACATTGACTTGTTCAAGACTGATTATTGCCCTGCCTGTTGGCTCAATAAATCGCTTAATAAAAGCAGTTTGATGACAAAAAGTGCATAAAACTTCCTAAAAAATTAGAAACACTTCACATTTTACAAAAAACAAGAAAAGAAAAGAAAAGAAAAGAAGAAAACATAAGCAAATGTCAATTTAGTGTATCAGTCTGAAAGGGTTTCATTGACATTTCTGGAGCTCTGGGCAGTGAGAGCCATCACCAACACACAGAGGAAATATGTAACATTTAGAAACTTTCTGGAGAATCTGCCAAACCAAAATGAAACCACTGCGGACCTCACTTGGCTCTGTTAAGATCACAGTTCATAATTCAACAGATAGAACGAGCCAGGAATAAAATGAATGTAGTGTGAGGAGAAAGATACTGCTGAGCAAAAATCGTCCTGCAAGCTGATGAGACGAGAGTAGAAGGTGTGCACCCTGCTACATCTGACATAGCGGTGGGAGTGTAATGGTCTGGGACTGATTTGCAGCTTGGCTGCAATAACAAACTGTAAAATCTGCATATTGATTGAAAATCCTGAAGCAGAATGCTCAGCATGATTTATGACTCCAAATAGACCTGAGTTATGAAGCAAAGCAACGATTTAAGATTGAACCACAAGTCCAACTTTAACAGACTCTAGGAAAAGCTAAAAAAACAATATCAGGCTTTTGAAGAGGTTAAAACACTGGACTTTATACAGAACGAGATTATATAATGTTGTTGGAATACATGCGTTTCCTCTTGGAATAAATCCATGTGGAAATTGTTATTTTGTAATAGTCTGATGAAATACAACACACTTAAAAGAAGAGAATAAATAGATTTTTAGGTCTTGAGATTATAACATTAATTATGCAAACAAGGTAATACCTCATGATTACAAAGGTGTTTTGAGTGTGTCAGACTCAGCACAATTAGTTGGTTAATTGAAAAGGGAGAAAGGGAGTAAGACCTGCTCATTATGAGGAAAGAATCCTTATTATTCTTTTTTAGAGAGATCTCACTTTCACAAAATAAGAAGTATTTCTTCTTGCACAGTAAATCCTGGCATAAATACAATATGTTTACACCTGTACATGAGTTGAACTGTGCTGTTTGTTTGGGAATGAATCTGCCACATTAAACACATACACAATCACTATTCATATCAACTTTCAAAATGCTTCCAGTTCTGTTGCAGGGAAAGTAGAGTGGCAATTACAGCGAATTCAGGCATTCAATTTAATCCAAGCATTTCATTAAATATGAAAGCAAAAGGTAATTACACATTTTCCCAAAGCCTCTCATTCAGCCTCCCTCACCAACATGGTGAAAAGCACTTCTGTTTATGCTTTTAGTGGATTGCAGATTTTTTGAGTTGTATAACGCCCTTTTCAAATTAGTGAGACAAAACTCAGTCATTAGCATGTTGATGTACTTGAATATATCTTATTGATTAAAGCACAAATGGTGATGATACTGTCAGCACTCTATTTAATAATCATTAAATTTACATTAAAGTGACATTATTAGGATTTATATAAACGATTCTCCTCAAGTATTTTACATAAGTATTACATTTTTTTAACACAGCGTTATCTTTGTTTACCCTAACCCGTGTGAATATCAATGAGAGCAGCAAGAATTAAAAGTGGAGTTCCCCAAGGTTTCATTCTAACCCCTCTACTTTTTAACACATATGCATGCATTTGTGATTTTTCTAAAAAATAACCACAATAAATCCAGTGATGCACCTATAAACTGTGTTTAGCGATACAGTCGCTAAATACAGTACCTGTAAATTAAATCGATGACGGAATGTGCCAGAATTTTCTTAAGAACCACTCTGATGAAAATGTTGTTTTTATTTCTGAGTACGAATGTAATAAATTTGCTGTGAATGAGGAGAAGACCAAAAAATGCGGTTTGAAAAAGAGTTTATTTGTGACGAAGAAAGTGTGATGGATGGGGCACAAACTCCCTTCTCTGATCTCTCATCAGTGGAGAGTGAAAACCGGGGAAGGGTTGCTCCACGCCAGTGGTCCCGCCCCCAACTTAGAGGCCAACTTCTAATGAACTCCTGCCGCTCTGCAGAAACTATGTCCTAGAAAATTACACAGTTTTTTTTATTATGCCGAAGAACAACATAATCCTAATTAAAAGACCACTGGGAACGCTTTTACAATAGATCAAAAGATGATCAGAGTGGGTCTTTTAGTTACAAACCATCCACAACTGACTGGTTATCAAAATGTAGTTACTCTTTTGTGAAAACAAAGTGAAATGTGCTCATTGTCTTTGCTAAAATAAACTTTCTGATTCCCACAGCTGAGACAGCATCCACCTAACTTTCCAGGTAAAATTTCTACTTTTGGTTGCTTTGCTTTATTAACCTTTTATGCTTCTTTAAGAACATTTCGTTTCCATGTTGTTGAAAACTGCAATATAAATAAATCCACCCTCATTCTCAGTAGTGTTTCCTCCACTAAATTATTGACTCAGATTACAAACATTCAATACCTTACAGCTTACAGTAAAAAAACAAACTGAAAAGGAAATTGAATTCCAATGAATCAGATTGGTGCTATTCAGTCTGTTGTGTTTTTAACATGCCGTATAAAAACACATTTACCAGAACTTTATGAGAGACAGAAACAAAAGGAGAAAATATCTTGGTGGTGTTTGGCGAAGCTGACAAATCCTGACTGTTACAAAGTGATGTGTGACAGTCAACCCCTTGAGGAATTATTTTTAATACTTAAAAAAAATCAAAGATCTTTTTTTTTTTTTTCGGCTAAAAAGCTGATCAGGTACAATTGAGAGCAGGGACCGGACACACAAAAGCTCATTATATAGAAAATATCTTTAAAACGTCTGTAGAGGTTTTAGTTTGTCAACCTGAAGGTGAAATAGAATTGAATGTCATCAATTCTGCATCTGGATTAAGCTGAATGCACTAAAGAGCCAAAAATATTTCTTAATAAGGTTGCATTAAACGCTACAAAGGTACCTAAAAATTATCACTCCAGTGCTGCCGTTCCCACTATGTCAGCATAGTAGAGCTCATGGTGGATGTAGAAGAAATACATAAATGCTCATTGTTGAGCTCATCAAGAGATTTTTTAAATAGAAGCTTAAATCTTTCTAAAGAGTGCGTTTGACAGCTTAGCGTACACAGCAGTTCACATTCACAACAGGATGTTTGTTCTCATAAAAGAGCTTTTAGGAAGAAGTAAGTACAATGACGAAATCCAGCGTCAGTTTCCTTTTTCTTTGCCAAAAGTCTGCTAAAGAAGCTTGTTTTTGTGAGTCTGAAGTCTAACAGCATCCACAGCTGGTTCCACAGAGTGAACATTACACAGCTTACGTGTTAATTGTGAAGGAAGGTGTCAAATGGACTAAAGTGCAAAAAAACCCCAAAAAACCTGACAACTAAACCCTGAGACATTTCAAAAATGATAGAGACAAAATAACGTCTGCAAAGTAAAAAGAAAAAGGAAATAAAAGATCAATTATTAATGGCAATAAGCAATACTTAAATGTGCAAATAACACTTTATGTAAATGTAAAGAGTTTTTCATTATAAAACTGTGTTTATGTTCCTTAAAATAGACCTTGTAAACATAAACAAATAAATACATTAGCTTTGACAACTTATTAAAACAATGTTAGGATCTTTTGATTTTTTGCTGTAATTTTTTAAAATAATTTTTTTCAATATTTGTATTTATAAACTAACTACAGCCTTGAAATTTATTAGTTAGGGTAGGTTTTCATCTCCAGTTAATAAATTGAACATTTCAACTAACTAACTAACCAAAAAATTAATTTACAACAACTACAAATGATAAACATCTCAAAAGACTTCTGAGCACAATGGCACTTTTCCCATGATGCATCTTGCTAATTACTTTGGACGAAAGCCTCTGCTTAATGAATAAGCATCTTGTTGTTGCAGCACCTCTGGTACCTCTGGTTTATGATGCTTCTGGGCAATAAGGAAACTTTAATTTACCTGTTGTAAATATCAGATTTAATGTAATTGATGGTCGTAAATCTAACAATGTGTTCCTTGCACTGTTATTTGCTGTTTTACTTCAGAGATTGCCCAAAATGTTCCAGTTTTGGGGGGTTTGTTTTAACATTCCCTGGAGCATACAAAGCTGTTTGTCTCTCTTTGTTAATGCTGTTATGGCCAGGCTACATGTGACAGGGAGTACCCAGCATCTTGCCAATTGTCAGCTGGCAAAAGCTCCAGCTCCCATAACTCTCTACAGAATAAAGTGGGTACGGCTAATGGATGTATGGATAGATTATATTGAATATTAGAACTAAACTTCACAAGGAAGTTTCAGCAATCTGTAGACTTGTTCTCTCCTCCTCCAGGGGTATAGGCAAACATCACAGCTTGGTTCTGACTCAGCACCCACGGGTTCAGATTATCGCTGAAGGGTATTTAAACGGGTCACCGGGCTGCTAATGAACACAACTGTTAACTGACACATTTCCACTTGCAAAAACCAAACGAGCAAACTTTTAGTCACAAGGAAAGCCTTTTTAATTGCCTGGATCCCACCTCAGACGTTTGTGCATCATCCTCTAGGGACGCGGCATGATTATGCATGAAAAACAAAACATGACGGGCTGCACGCTCTCCGAGGAGACCCAGAACCTAAGGATATGACAATGCCGTGTGGAAAAATGAAAGAAAAAACACAAGTCCTATTGATGGATTTAAGAGCACTACTAAAGACAAAGAAAGCAGAGAAAGAGTCATTACTCAAATGCACCATGGCTGAGTGTATGCATAAATGTGACACTGAAACAATCAGTCAAATCTGACATGGCTCTGAACTGCCCTTTCTACAAAGATTCCTTCACTATTTTTACATATTTATGCTAAGCCAAAAACTTGAAAATAAGATAATTCTTCTCTGTCTATAACAACACAACAGATGAGTTTTTTGAACCATATTTATTTCTCTTGCCACCCTGTATTTGCCCACTCACGTCCTTTCACCTCAACATCCAACCCTGCCTCCAGGTTACCCCAAGGGTGTAATGACACTGGGCAATTTGCTGTAGAGCCTTTTTGACCCTCAAAGTCCGGTTCAGTTGACATGTCAGATCCCTCTGTTGTGATTTAGGAAGCGGCTGTGGCCAGCTTGAAGAGGTGGCCAGAGTGCAATGCAGATCTGGTGCGATAGCTGAATATTCTGAAACATGGGGTTCTCCAAAGCTATTAGCTAAATCATTTGACAACTTGTATTGTGTGTGAGTTTGTTCAGAGTGAGTCAGCAAAAGCCACAATGTAAACACAACTGCAAGCAGCTCTAGAGCTAAGACAAGTAACTTGCTGTCTACTCAAGGGTTCTGATGAGGGACAAACACAAAACCTTTGATTTTGTAAAATTGTTCCGTCCATACTAATGTCTTTTCAAGGCCGTGTTTGGGTGAGCAATTACGGGATTAGAAGAGGTTGCAAAAGCAAATAACAACATTTCGACAGACTCTCCACAACAGATGTAAAAAAAAGCTTTGAATAATATATGTCTGAGTCAGTACTAGAAATCCCTGTATACAGTCTGCAGACATGCGTGCAGATAGATCGTAGATAGTGCTTTATTTGCCATTGTTACTGGTACAACATGTTAAAAAGTGCTCTTTGGTCAGTGCATCATTTCATACATTAAAACAATAACTTACCATGATAAAATTTATGACTAAAAAATAAAATTGCAGTTAAATAAAATGTGCATATATATAAGTTTATGCACACCTAAAAAAACATCACATCATGAGCCTATACAGGTACAGCCAATTTTAAAAACATTCCACCATTGCATCGTTTCAACAGGTCAAGATTTAAATTGTAAAAGTTTTGTAGCCATGTTTAAAATATTCATTGCAGTTGGGATAAAAAGTATTCTGGTGTCTTTTGTCCAAATAATCTGTCATGAATGTAGCAAAGGAGCAGTCAAAATTTTGGACAAAGAATGATCAGGGTGACTTTCCGATAACCATTTACAAATTTGAACCGTATCAGTAGACAAAGCAAATAAAAAAAAAAATGTCGCCAATTTTGAGATTTATGATGTATCACCAGCAACACTTCATCTTCGTTTTTTTGATAGACAAGCTGAGAGGGATGCTGCACCACAAAAGCTTTCCGAAGCGTTTGTAGTGAAAGGCAGAAGTCTAGAGATAACAGGAGGTTCCTGCAACAATGCAGACAAAGTGTCAGGAAGTTCTTTTCTGCATCCAAATGATGGTCTTAAGCAAAAGTTCTACATTGAAATTTTTCACACTCCCTGAAGGTGAAGAAACATCAGGAAGCAAGAAAATGATAAGGCCATCAATCATGCAATAATGTGCCAAGACTTTGCTTTTTAAATGTGAATTCAATCAAGTTGCATTCCGTGTCTGTTGGCCCCTTAGTGGACACAAAGTTTTAGGTACAATTTTGGTGCAGCGAGTCATTTAAGCGCATCCAAAAATGTCCAGTTTGGGTTATAGCAACCATGTCTAGAGAATAAAACTGTTTTCTTTATTTGTCCATTTCTCCCTTTTTTTGAAGACCCACTCCGATTAAAATCAGGTTTTTGGTGATTTTAACATGTTCTTCTGGCATTTTCATGATATTGGAGCACATACATTATTAAGATTAGCTTCAAATAACATTTTTGAATATTTTTAATCTGGAGCAGACAAAAAAATTAGTAGTTTAATATAAAGAGTTTATTTGTGACATAGAGAGTACCCAGAGAGGAACACAAGCTCCCTGTTGCTCTGCAGAAACTATGTCCTGGAAAATTATTATTTTGGCTAAAAACGGCAAAATCTTCATTAAAAGACCACTGGGAAAACTTTTACAAAAGATCAAAAGATGATCGGAGTGGGTCTTTAAAGCTGAAAACCAACCTTTTTGTTTGGATTTTCTCACTCCTTGTGTCTGAATACCTTTACCGGTTAACCTCTAACCACTCCATCTTCACCACCTTCATCTATCCCCATCATACCTCCTTCAGTTTCTGTCGGCACACTTACCCTTTCCCCTTCCCCTCTTTGTATGTGCATTTTCCTCTCTGCACCCTCCTTCTTCATCACTGCCTACCTTCCGGTTTTCTCCTCTATCAATCTTTTTCTCCTCCGTGGCCATCTCTATCATCTTTACCTTATTTTTCCTTCCCTCTTCTTCTCTCCATCCTTGTGTACTCATTTCCAAAATGTGCATCCCCTCCGACCTCTCTTTGCAATTTATATTTTCAGCCCCACCTTTGCGTGATGCCGATTTATCAGACAGAGGAGGGCTTCTTTACCTTGGTGGCGACAGTGCGTCCAAACAGTATGGCGTAGCAGAGATTGAGGGCAGAGGAGTAGGAGAACACACGCAGCCTGTTCCTGCCATGAGGTGTCATGCCGAAGGGGCTGTTCCACTCATACAAGGTGAGGAAGAGCGCTGTGAGATGGAGAGTGACGAAAATACCCGCCCACATAGACCAGTGAAGAGGCCACATAAAGGCTCCGATGGGGGCTGCAGTGTCATGGCTGCGAACCTGTTGGGAACGATCATAAGAGTTGAATGCATGAGCTCAAATTTGCATTGTGTTTCCTAAAAATCTGTAAATTGAATTCCGCCTGAAGCATCTTGTTAAAAAAATACCTCTCAGCATAATTAGTCTAAAAATGTGTTTTATTGTGCATCATTTATAACAGTTCTCATTTTCACATGCACATTGAACCATATACTCGTGAATTTTAATTTATATATACTTTTAATTAAAGAGCAAAAGTAATTTTTGACCCAAGTATGACGTTTTTCTCACCAGACAGCAGGGATTAAGGGAGCAGAGTGGCAAATTAAAAAGTAGCAAAACTGGAAAAGCCGCATCAACAGAAAAGGTGGTGATTTCTGACACATCCCTTAAAACTTAACACAAAATTTAAAGTATGCATACCAGAATGCCCAAGCTAGTGGAGTAGAAGGGCGAAGTGAAATCTATGACTCTGCTCCTGGCAGAGTTAATTGAGAAAGAGGTGACGGCCATGTCAGCAGCTCCGCTGAGCAGGTCTCCCACCAGCCCAGTCCAGCGTCCGGTCCCGCTCAGTGCCCCATATTTTCCATCTCCCACAATATAGAGGTCAAAGGTGAAGCCCATGTCTTCTGCCAGTTTCTCCAACAAATCAATGCAATACCCGTAGCAGCATTTCCTCAGGTCATCCGGTAAGTCTAAGAGGGAAGAAACGGTGGTGAATTCAAATGGATCCACCATTAAACTCATAAGTCTGCTGTGCAAGTGCAGGGGTTCAAATTTGAGGAATTTGTTCACAACTGTGGATCGTGAAAAATGCTGACGGACCGTCAAAGGACACTTCACTTTGAAAATATTTAATGACCCTGGCACTGTTACTAGGGATACATTTATTAAAGTTGCAAAAGTACACAAAAAAGTTAACAGCCCCTCACATTCTTGTAAAAAATGGCAGCTGGCTATGTGAAGCATGCATTAATTTGTCTGGCAAACCTTTTTTTTTGTAATTTCAATTAACTGAAACCAGCAGAGAGCCAATTCTTTATGCCTGGCCCTCTTGTCTGCAATAATCCAAGATTTACCAATGGCGAGAAATTTTGGTGTCAGACATTTTGCACTTAAAAGGCCATCTTGTCAAGCACTGAAAGAGAAAGTAAAAGTGGAGTTTTACTGTCAAACTGTTGGCTGTTTTACTTGCCAAGTTCTCATCATAGCACCTGGTGTATCTTTGATTCTGCAGAATCCATCTCTTATTGATTGAACAGCTTTCATGTTGTTCTTTCATGCCCTTGACACAGAACTTCTCTGACCATCCATTACTCCTTATTGATAAAACTTTAAAATTTTTTTTTTACTATACTACAGTGAAAGTAGGATTAGTGATGTAAAGTTGAGATTTCAGAAAAAAAAAGTTCCAGGAGCCTCACTGAGAAATCCTTTTAGAAGAAATAGATGCTTTCCCGCAAGAAAGTTTTGCAAAATAATAGAGCTGAAACACAGCTCACAATGGTAAAATTACAAAACAAAACTCACCAATTCCCTCTAAGTCCACCACTGTTGAGTTTGGGTTGTGCAACTGGTTGTAGAGAGCTTGGATTATTTCCGACCGGTTGGTTTTGGGATCCAAACAAAGTTGACCAGCTGGACACATGCCGTCTTCATCTACCTCTCGAGTGAAGACAAATGGGTGTTCAACAAGGGTTACCACCCTGAGGCGATGTCCCTCAACAGACAGTCCTGGCCTCCAGCGACCACCTACATGACCATCTCCCTGACCGTCTCCGCCTCTCACACCAGCACCAAGACCCTGCCCTTGGCTGTTCCCAAGCCCTCCCAGCAGCCCTAGGATGTTTCCATCTGAGTCCAATCGACCGCGGGTCCACTGGCCCACAGTGACCCAAGCTGGCTGGCCCAGAGCACCTCTCTTCAGGCTCCACACGTGGAACAGCTGGGAGGACAGGATCCGAGAAACAGAGGGATCCACTTGGATCAGTCCAGTGGCTCCCGTGAAAGAGGTATTGGAGAGAAACCTTGGAGAACAGAAAGAAGAGTAAGAAATGACATAGAGAGCATGCTTGGTCAAATGGTAGACATTTAGAATCAGGCTAGGCCAAATAATTAGAAAAGTCGATAGTCAGAAACGTCGGCGCAGACGGCTACATCCTGCACGCAGAGCTTTAGCAAGTCTCGTCTCAAAAGGGTAATTGCATCTCTCAGAAAGTCATAATTAAAAGTTAATGTGGTGCAATGAGGGCCACATCCTATCTGTCAGTCCATACAGACAGTCATTGCCATTCGTCTCACTCGCTTCCCTGCACCGCATCACTCTTTGCAATGGAGTACATTAGGCAGAGCATTCCCCGTTCATACATAAAACCGGCCTGGCATCCCAAACCACATAGAGATTGATGGTTGGGTTTGAACCATTTGATCATGCAGATATTGTCAGGCAGTGTCTCAGGTTTTACATTGAAATTTCTTTTGACTGGGATTATAACATTTTGAACCTATCATATTTAGTTAGATCGAAATCTAGAGAAAAAGCCCCTCAGCAGAAACCATTCCTCACCATCTTTTCTTTAATTCTCCTTTTTCTTTTTGTTATCGTTCTATCTTCAAGTCACACTTGGGAATTTATCAACTAGGATTGCAATGGCTGCTTGGGAGCTTTCTTCATGAATTATAGGGTATGTAAAGCATAATGAACAGATTAGTTTGATCATGTGGGTCATTAACCCCTCCTTCAAGCCAAGTTTTAAGTGTTTGTGTGTTTAGGTTGTGGATTCGCTCGGCGCTTCGCGTCTCCACGTTGATATTTATGTCATCTTCGCCATAATTCTGAGGAATCTGATTTAAAAATGGCCTTGGTCTGAGAGTCATCACCATCACACTCCACATTAACTTTGGTTTCCACATCAGCAGCTCCCCCTGTGCTTATGTGACCATAATGCTGAAGAGCTAGTCTTGCCTTAAGCTGAAATCACTCATGCTAATAGTGGGGCTGAATCATCATATCTAACAGACAGTAGATTTATCAAGTCAACCCTCTCCAGGTTCTTACAGTAATGGGTCCACCTGGCCAAAAAGAAGAGAAAGCAACCGACCAAGCGTCATTTTACATCTCTTATCTGAGGAGAAAAGCACTAACCCAACCTTTCTCCTTGACTGTGGTGTGTTAAGATACATGCCCTCAGATAAGAAGTGATACAGCGATGGCTTTGGAGCTTTCAAACTGCACCAGCTTTTCGTCAGGGGTCCTGCTGCTTGTTTCGCCTCATCTGGTCAGAGGCTGCATTTTAAGAATGAATGTGGATGTCAAAGCAGCTTGATAAGTTAGGCTGCGGTGTCAGAGAGCGATGGCTTCCTCTCACTCCCACCTGGTCCCAGTTTACACACCCAGACTGGATGTCAGCCGAGTGACATGTAAGTGATGGCTTTATAAGAGATTTCAAGGCCTGTGCCTTTCTTTATTATCGCTTCATCTCTTTTAGTTTGGAGAGAAGTTTACTTCTTCTGTCTTTTTCTGGGTGATGATGTAAGACTTGCTTGTTTCCACTGTGCTTTTAATCTTTCACGAGGAGATGAAATCAGCATGGCAGCTGTGACTGGTGACTAGCATATCTCTCTGGTTTCCTCCCTCTTTCCATTTTTTTTTTTTTATTTTTATTTTTTACTTTTATTTCACTGCAATTGTACGTTTTTTTTCTACATCCTTGCCTTAAACAGTGTCAGAAGTTGTTAACATAATTATACCTTTGACACTCTCGTTACTCCAAAGCTTTTTATATATAACAATAATAATTTGTGCTCACCCATCCTCCCCTCACACCTTCCTCGTTTGGTTACATCTCCCGAATCCCTCTTCGCGCCCCCCCGGGGCATGGAGCTGTTAATTGCATTTTCTGTGAGGAAAAAAGTCTCTGACTTCTTTGGGCTTTGTTGGGGCTCTCCTGAGCGCTGGCGTGTCACAGAGAGGTATGGGATGGATAGGAATCACAGGAAGCACAAAGCCTCCCCTCATAGCTTTGAATAGTGCAATAGAACGCCCTCTTTTATCATTCTCTTGCAGAGCAGAAAAAAGGTCATTGACACTATAATGTGAAGGACTTTATAATAAATGGTCCGTTTGAAAGTCTAGACACTGTTCTAATTGGCTCTCTTTAAAAGAGTGGGACTTTTCCTGGTGTCCTGATGAAGCTTTAAACTGTGAAAAACATTACTGTGGAATTTCCTACATGAAATACTTATCATAACTGAGGTTGTAGCTTAAGGTGAACGGAGTATCATTAACGAAAAAGAATACTGTTTTTTTGTCAGAAATTAATAAGGGGGAAAAATACTATAAAAATACATAGATGTGTCAAATCTATTTGAGATCATTTTTAACTTTAGTAGAAAAAAAGAAAAGAAAACTAATGCTATCTTCTTGAATTTATACTTGCTCCTATTTATAAATAGACATACATATTGTATGCACTTATACATGCACACATATCACATTGAATCCATTAAATATAGTGCTTGTCTAATAGATTTAAAATTCATTGCTTGAAATGGAGTAGGAAGAAGCAAACCTTTTTTAATCCTATTCCTATTATTAGATACTTTTTGTTTTTAAATAGTTGTCTTAATCCTAACATCTATTAGGATGTTAATGAATATGTTGGGTCCCACAAGGTTAATGTTATTAATACTTTTACAGTCCAAGATAAGCTTTTTCTTTATTAATTAACAAAGATAAAGTTATCATTGGTTATCATTAAAACATAGTAATACACCATTTACAATAATATTATTTGTGAATTTTTGTTCAGTTAACGTAAAGTCTTACTTCAAATATCTTTGGATCTAATTTGACAGAGTGTCCATTGTTTTGTTTTGTTTTTAACTATGATTATCCCGTTTTTATCCTAAATCAAAAAACCTGTGCCATTTCTTAGGAGGTAGTTTCTGCAGAGCAACAAGAGTTGATTAGAAATTTGCCTCTGAGTTGTGAGTGGGACCGTTCGTGCCGGGGCTTGAGCTTCTGTCTCCCCCTTCGACCACCAGAGGGAGCCATCACCTGAGTTTTAACTTTTCCCTGAGCCTCTACTGCACTCCAACTCCCATCAGCCTCTGGAGTCTGTTCCCAGGTCTCACGAGCTGTTCCTCGTCATCACAATCACCACAAACAGTATTTAGGCAGACACCGGGCTACTGTCTGGTAGGAAGTCTTGTTTAGCTGTTGCATTCATTCTGAGTGTTTCTCGTGATATTTCTCTGCGTAGCCTAACCCTTGCCTGTCGTGACGCCGTCCTGTCTCTCTCCATGTAATTAGACTCCTGTCTGGTTTTTGACTTCCTCCTGCCTTGCCTTTGTCTGTCTGATCTCTCTCTATTAAACCAGTTACACATGAATCCAAATGCCTCTTCCTCTTCATCACAGGTATCTATGAGTAACCCCCCTCCCACTCACTGCTGAGAGCTCTTTGCTTACACATGCTCCTGCTAGCTTACGTTCCCCAACTTAATATTATTGGTGCAACAAAAATGGCGAGCAATATTGGAACTATCCAGCCGTATAGTTTTGAGTCTGTCAGGAGTCTATGGTCTGTCTCCTCCTCTGATCACTGGTGGGAGAGTACTGACTGCACTCAATCTCCCATCAACCTCAGCACACAGTGTCTGGATGCCGCCCACTTGACTCTCATCTGCTAATCAGCCA
This sequence comes from Adrianichthys oophorus, assembly GCA_036245035.1. Classification (NCBI taxonomy): domain Eukaryota; kingdom Metazoa; phylum Chordata; class Actinopteri; order Beloniformes; family Adrianichthyidae; genus Adrianichthys; species Adrianichthys oophorus. Next base: position 10,057,882 of record BSAI01000115.1, on the reverse strand, counting down.
CAGGACACTTAAGCAATGCTCAGAGCCAGCTGCAGTGCGAAGTATTGTTTGTGCTTTTCAGCCTGCATAAAGCCTGCACTCTATTCCTTTGCCACCTGCCCCAACCTTTGCCTGGACTCTGACCCTGATTTAGATTCGTGGACTTTTAGTCTGAGCTTTAGCTCCTGTCTTCCTGTCTGAGCCAATAAACCTACTGCATTTGGAACCAGCCGTCTGCTTGTTTTGTGACAGAGCCAGATGTAGCTCGGACATACATGGATCGTCTACTTCTTCTTTTCTTCTTTTCATTGTCTACAAGTGGAGCAGGGAGCTTGTGGCCTTTTTGTTTTTCGGCTGGTTCTGATTCGCTGCAATTTGAATAAACAAGTACTCAGAAATACAATCTGAATCTTAATTTTCTTCATATATGTCCTCCATCGTCCATCAAATGCCACAAGAACATGTTAAAAACACCAAAAATAAAATTTTCATCATTGTGGGTTTTTAAGCAGTTGGCATGGCCATCAAATATAAAGATTAGAATGCATTTAACGTGATGTTTTCTGTGAATAATTTACTACATTTCTCAGAAATCAATTAATTTATGTAAATATATAATCATTTTATATATACAAGAAAGAGAAAAGGATTACAACACATTAAACATCAAATTATCCCTTTTAAAGTGAATCTACAACCAACTAAATCCCAGATGTACTCAGTTTTGTCCACATACTTTTGACTTTGTTTAGATTTAGTATGACAACTAAACATTATGAAGCCTAAATGAAAATCATTTTTAAATGCCATTCAGTTTAGTCAACCTGATTTTTATGATGTTTGCATTTTCTCAAATGTTTTTTCCATCTACAAACTATGAAGTTCTTCACATGACTTCAATCAACTTTCAGAAATAACTCACTTTGTCGACCTAAAAGAAATACTTTTTTCAGTTCCTTGAGTTTGTTTAAATATCATCTAAGTCCCTTTAAACATAATAGGCTTGTTTTGAACTCGACTAATGGTCTCCTGACAATTGTGCATCGCAGCACAAGTACAACTCCCCCTCCACCTGTTCCAGCCTCTGGCTCTCCATGCCTGATGGTTCTGGCACCCCACAGCTCAACTAAGCTGCAGAAGGAGAGCGCACTGTGAGAATCTAGCCAGTGATTATGTGGGTGTTGTTGATGATCACTCTCTGCTGGCAGGCACCATGTGTGCTCAATATTTGCGAAGGGGCCCGGCTCCTTCCTTCTTCAAATCCTTCTCTGCCCAGCACCACATGGCCACAGAAGTTGCGTGAGTGCTGCTCTATCCATTGTATCAATCAAAGAATATAAATGTCAACTGGCAAAGCAAAATTTATCTTGGCCCATTTTATAAAACTTAATCTTGACTGGATTTTGACATTCTTTCCCCTTCAAGTGAGAATTTAATTAGTATTTCAGTCCCTCCATATGCTTCTTTTTGCGCATATTTATCTGTGTTACGCACAGAACCTTGACAGATGTGTGGAAGTTGTCAGAGACCCCTTTTAAAAGCTGCAGGGATTGAATTAGCGGCTGCAAACACACACAACCCCTCTGGTTTCGGTCTATGAATCTGTATGCCATAAGGCTGGCCACCCCACCTCCGATATCGCAGTCTCGCTCAGAAGCTGCCCCCACCAGCCATGTTGCAAAGGACAGGCAAGGGCAGCAACCAAAGTTAACACAACCACAACCGCATCCCACAAATTCACCACAAAAATGCCAAAGTGTCACGCAGAAAGCCAATCAGCTTCCAGACACTTTCTGTCACTGGATGCTATTTTGCGGTGCTGCGATCAAAGAGGATTTCAATATTTGGGATTTGGGTATATGTGTCAGAACTTTTGGTGTTCCAGATTCATTTGACAGGACACACGTGTTGACCCTGTATGCAGCTGGAAGGGAATTTAACCCTTTAACACTGGAACTTTAGCTCCAGTGCTGATTTTCTTTCAACTAGGATAGAATAGAATAGAATTCAACTTTATTGATCCCATAAAGGGGAAATTACCAAAGCTCTATTAAAAACAATCGTAACAGACAACGTTAACTTTTCAACCGTTTATGCAACCAAGATAATTTCACCGAATGCTAAAGCAGAGAAAAGCAATATACAACTGCTGATATACAACACTGTAGAATAGTGAAGTGCTTACCCAATCAATGCAAATCAGCTGATTTTGTCGCAGCACACTGGCGTAAAGCTGATATGAAAAGCTCAGCTGATTCACATTAATCATGTAAATGGTTAAAGAGTTACAAACTGTCAAAGAGCGTGTCTTATTTACGTGTCGCTAGCGACATCTCCGGAGTTGACATTTTTACACCAGTGTTAATATTCTTTCGACTACCGTAACTCTACAACAGTTTACGCAATCAACACAATTCCAGTGGATTCTGACGCAGAGAAAGGCAGCCTTGAGCTGATGTACAACAACAGTGTACAGAGAAGTACTTACAGCTAACCTGAGAAAGGCAGCAGTGTTACTGCAATACTTTTAACGCCTTACGTTTGTAAAGTGTTGCATTTCTATGCAAAGCCGTTATGAAAAGTCGCTTTTCTTTCGCATCAGAATCACTTGAGTCACGTTGATCACATAAAAGTTTGACGAGTATGTCATAGATTGTGTGTTATTTAGGTGTCGCCAGTGACACTTTTGGTGTTAAAGGGTTCTGGATAAGGACAGGCAGTCTTTTTCCACTTACTATATCTGGTAAATTTCAGTCATTCATTTCTGTAGTTTCTTCAGAATAGTCATGGCCCCCATGTTTACTTGAAATGTTTTCTTGAAATTATTGTAAAATCTTTCAAGATCAAGAAATGGTCAATAAAATTTTGATAAAGATTAAATAACATCCACTTCCTTTTAGATTTTTTTTCCCCTGTACTTTGTCTGATAGAATATGATGTTCCAACCGTGGCCCCCATTTGGCCCACACAACTTCAATAACAATGAATGTGAATTTCCTCATTCAACATAATTTTCATCCAATGTCCTGTTTTCTTTTTCTCAGAGCCACCTTTTCTCTATTTCCCTCTTAAAAGTAACTACGCCAAAGTACCATGAAAGGTCCAGATTCGTTTGCTCTCTGGGCAAACATTATTTCACTCTGACAGGTTAAGATGCTGGAAAGAGATTTTTTAAGTGATTGGAGCTTTTCCCATGTAAATATGGATGTTTTAAGCCATAAAAGTGGCATCACGACTTCATGGGTCCTCTTGGAAACTCTGACAGCAAGTTAAGAAAGTTTAATAACCTAAAGAAAAGAAATGTGTGAGTCAACAGGTAAAATAAAGTTACACTTTCAATATTTAGACACATATTTGCTTTGAAAACTCTTTTGCAAAGTATTTTGGTGCTGAAATTGGCTGACTTTTTGGTGATACTCAAATTCAGAATGTTTGCTTACCTGGAAAGAAATCGTCCTGAAGATGGCAGTTCGTGCCTGTTTGGCTTGTCATAACAGTTCAGCGTGCTCTGAATGAGAGCTAAGTCCGGCCTCACACTGGTTGCTGCGGTAACGGCTCGTCCGATCAGCTGCAAAGCATCACGAATGTAGAAGCTTATCGGTTTGCGTCCCACTTCCCCATAGGCCAACAGTCCAAGGGGACCTCCTAAAGTGTGCAGAGAATCTGGAGACAGGGGGTATCCCATGATCCACTGCAGTGCTGGTAGTGATGGAACGAGGCGCTGAGCAGCTCGCAGGACGGAGGATAGACACTCGGGGTCAGATCCCAAGAGGAGAACAGAGGAGATAGAGGAGGGAGAACGCAGGAAACTGCTGGATATGATGTTCAAAGCTTCTTCCTCCATTTGATCTTCCCTTCTTTCCTCTTTCCCCATTTTATCTCTACTTCCTGTAATGCGGGTCAGGTTGATAATGTCCCACAAATGCCAGTTCGGACCACTGTATCTCTGCAGGTGAGTCAGCAAGCCATCTCCACCTTCATCCCATCCAGAGCAAATCACAGCTGCTCCTCCCCAGCTGTCTTCCCCCCGGCTCCCTCTGGCTCTCTCCGCATCACCCCCTTGCAGTACCGCCAACAGGAGGCTGCCCAGCGTGGATGGAGGCACCCGGGCCGACATCTGCAGGTGAAATGGGTTCTGTAAAACAGGGAGGGAAGAAACGTCAAAGTTGAAACAGCAAATTAAAAAAAAAACTTTAGAGAAGAAACGAAAGCCATCACCTTAGGCCCGAATCACATAAATTACCATTAAACAGAGCTTTTTTGAGCCCTGCAAAACAGCTATAGTAATTTACAACAACACAAGTTAGGCACAATCCATCACATTTGATCATTATCTCTTACTTTGGATAAGAAGAAACTCACTGATACAGACAAAGATTCAATGATTCGCCTCTAATCTGCCACATCATGTCGGCTTGGCAGGACAACAGTAGCATCCACAGTTCATCCAGAAGCCCACATTTCTGAACCCCACTGAAAACACTGGCGTGTTTCATACTGTTCCAAAATGGATAACACTGTTGTCCTTGAATGCAGCTCACAGATGGACCCCCTCTCACTTTCCTTGGGGGGAGTCCATCCATTTTTCATCCGAATAGTGCTTCAGGCAAGGCTGAGAGGTAGAGAGGCATCTTTCATGTTGATAAGTATAGTTTTGCTAAACACAACTTAAGACTTGCTTGTCCACTTGTGTTTGTATGCTCGAGTGAGTACAAATGTTGCATTTTTTTGATGCTTTTGCTGAGTATGCAAAGAAACATCCAAACCACGTGCAACATTGTTTTGACAAAATCTGCAAGTATAATCTGCAAGGATTTCGAAGGCTCAGATCTCCTTAAAAAATAAGACATCTTAACCCAACTGCATCCCAGATGTGTTCATTCAAATGTAAATGTCCCAGCAGGAAGCACAAAGTACACAGAGGGGGCCCTCCACTGAGAGGCCTTCAGCCTCTAAAGAGATGCAGGGAAAAAATTATTTGAAGTCCACAGAGTTATAGATAAACGCAGCCTTTATATTTATCATCCCAAAGTGAACCATGAGTGTGCTCGGGGACAAGTAAGGATCTGTTCCTTTGAACTCAGAGGAGGCTGGAAAGTAAAGGGGAGATTGATATGTGTGGGTTGTTGGCAAGAGTGTTGAGCGATGCAGACGAAAACAGATTAGAAGTTGGTGCGTGCAGGGGTGTATCTCCATGTGCAAGTGTCAGAACGAAAACTGACATTGTTTATATTGTTTTTAAAGACCCGTTAAAATGAAAACTGTGGTTTTGGTCTTTTCAATGTTTTTGTGCCATTTTTCTGATGATGGTGAACATTTATAAAGAAGATACATTTTAAAGTTGCATTTCTGAATTTTTCTTTTTTTAAATCGTTGTGAAGAAGGAGCAGGTGAAAAAAAATACTGTTTGAAAAATACCTATTCTGTGACAGAAAAAAACGCTGAGTGGGCCACAAGCACCCCACTCTGCACGTCACTTATAGACCAATAGATCCATGTACCCTTTCGTTTTCCTCGTCTGAGCTGGCATCCGGCTCAAAACTGTAGCTCCAATGTTGCTCAACATTTTTGTTGCACTGGTAAAGTTAGGCTGGTGGTGTGAGGAGTTGTAAGCTAGAAGGAGAGCATGTAAACAGAGAGCTGTCAGCAACAGGCCAATAGTCTCGCCCACAACTCTGAGCCGAATTCTTAATGAACTACTGCCGCTCTGCAGCAACTATGTCCTAGAAATTGACACAGGTTTTTTGATGTTGGCTAAAAACGACATAATGATTAATACAAATAGATCAGAAGATGATTGTAGTGGGTCTTAAAAGGTTTTATAGCATATGCATGGAAAAATGTATACCTCATATCACATCAACAACAAGCTGCTTCAACCATCTAAGTGGGTCTTTGACTCAAAGTCAGACCTAAAAAAATTAGCTTCTATGACAAATTAAAACAACAGATTGTTGATGGAGAAAAAAAGCTGTTAATTAGGCCTGCAGTCAATGTAGCTTGTAAGAAAATCAGTGAATGATTCTGGCTGTATACATCATTGTCACATTATTGTAATAATGTTCATCTGTGGGAGACATCACAGCTGTGTAAACTGTTGTGTGCCAACATTACGTTATTATTTTTCCTGCCCAATTACAGCCGACTTACTTGGAGAGACTCTTTCCCCACTTCAATTACATTCAATGTGTTTAGTCTGTGCTGTTATCCAGACTGAAGTACTGCAGACACAGTAATATTACTTGTGTAATATTACAAGAGTGAATACCTGAGAATACTTTTGCCAGGTGGGGATAGAAGCTAAAGTTGCTGCTAGAAGAAAATAAAAAACATAACAAAATAGAATAACCAATGTGGGAGCCGTGAGACAGCTCTGCACAGATTGCATGAACCCCTTTTTTAAAATAAAATAATCTGTGGGACGAAATTAAAACAGAGCCATAACCTGGTTCACTAGTGTATCTAATTATTGTTTCTGCCCTGTTCTGCCCTTCTCATTTCAGCTACATTTGCCTGACTGTGGAAACTGCCAAATTAAATAGACGTTTTGCAGAACTGTATTAAAAAGTTTCCTCTTTTTGGATTCCTTGTAAAGATAGCTTTTAATTTGTCACTCAATCCCAAACATCTGCAAAAGTTTAAATTAAGAAACTTTTTAGCACCCAACATCATTAAAATGAAAGATCAAGAGCAAAACAAATTTACATATATAAACAGGTCTGTATTTTAAGTTCTTTTGGAAGTCTGAATTTTCTTTTCGTCCAAAGTTGAAAGTCAAAGGGGAAGTAAGGAGAATCTTGTCACTCCAGTCTTGCATAGCTCATTGTGCGAAAAAAGTTTTGAGTTACTTCTGTTTTGTCTACAGAAACTGAAATTTTTAATTAATGAATTACTATTATACTGACATAGTTTTTAAAATGTGAAACCTCATTGTTATCACAAGTTGTTGCTGAAACTCCTTTATGGAGCGTGATTGACTTGGATATTGTGTCTGGTTATGTCTGTTTAGAAGTTTAATGAACACCACAAACACACTTTTGAGGTTACCAATATGTAAAACCTGACCACTAAAATGATCAGAAAACAGTTTTTGTCACACAAGGTGATGGTTGAGGTTAGGGATGATCAAGGTTTTTTTTTGTAAAAAATAGGATGGAACCATTTAAATGTACATGAGAACTGGAGTGAGTATGACGTCACCCATTAAAATAGCTACTTCTGGCTCCAGTGGCATGAAGTCAATTCATTTTCTGCGTCGCTGTGTTGGAATCAGACGTTGTCACAAAGGAGTGATAGCAGTCCGAGTCGGTCTAAGTCATTGTTTTTGTGGCAACAACTTCAGCCAATCAGGAATGAGCTTGTTGGACGGCCACACCCTTACCTCTTGAAAGTGGGCTCGGGAGAATCTGTCAAACATTCTGATCATTGGATTTGGGGGCCTGCAAGCACCACATGTTTTTATCGAGGCACTTGATTGGTGAGTTTGTAACTTGAAATATTTGAACTACAGAAAAAAATATCATGAAAAAAAACAGGATTATCGTTAGCATTAAAAAAATTATCAGAGAAAGAATGGTGATTCTGACAAACATAATGCCTGAGTAATAGCTGTTCCTTTCTACACAGAAGTCTGGGATTTTGGCTTCTTGGAGCCAGCAGGTACTTCCTGTTTGGAATTCCAGGGGGGAGGGGTCACTCAGTCCAGTGCTCATATACAGTCAAAGGGTGAAACAGTAGTTCACCCTTTTACTGCGGGGAGTCTCTTCTTTTTAAGGCCCTTTTATGAAAACTTTCAGCAAATTTCACTGCTGGAAGTGAGTTGCAAAAATGTGAAGGAGGCAGACAAACTGACAGGCTGTCAGAATACGGCCAACACAATGAAGCTCTCTGCAGGCTGCTGATGAAATACGTTCATGGACATCACGGTCAAAGCACAATCACATCAATCTGACCCTAAGGAAGAATTATGACCATAAATATTTGCCAATTCCAATAATGTACCCATTTTACACATCTGCTACCATAACAGAACAAGTAAACTCATGATAGCAGCACAATAAAGCAGTTTGGAAGACATAGACCAACAGCTAACTAACAAAGCTAACAACTACTTGGTTTTCCCAGAAGACGTTAGTCATATAGGGAAAACATTACCAGATTATTGATTGCAATGGAAAAAAATGCCCTTAATTAGAATATTACAGCCTAATACATCAAATTGCATCAAATTTCTGACAGCTGAATGCAATAGCATATCCACATTATGGTTCATTTGGATTTTAGACACTTTTTCCTCATTCTCAAAAGTGGCTAAATATACTTACAATCCAACAATAGCAAAGCCTTACATATGGAATCTTGAAATATGGCAGGGTGTGCAGAATAATGAAATGCCCGCCAGTCATCGCTCCAGCTTAATCCAGCGTGCCACAGAAACGAGCTGGCAACATCGGTGTTTATCGCTGTGACACCAGACTTAATGCACGCATGTGCTTATGTCTGCAAATGGCTGCATGAACGGCAACAAAAGATCTTCAAATCCATTGTGACGATCTGCATACATTTGTACTTTTTTCCTCTTTTTGTTGTGTTTTTACATCCATTGTTTTTTAAAGCCAGCTTTGCTTTTGCAGACCCCATTTAAATTTTAAATGTGATATACTTTTTTTAAGGTTTTGGTAGGAACCTGAGGAGAGTTTTGATATCTGGAGGAATGAAAGGATCCTAGCTTTTAGGTTGTCAGTGTCTAGACAAGATAAAAGCTGTGGATTTTCTGTGAAAGCTTTGCCTGGCACTCTGAAACACAGAAGCAACCACATGATATAATTTGGTGTGGTGTTCATAAAGCAGATGTAACGTTGTCACTGACTTATACCAAGGTATAAAATCCTTCAAAAGAAACCAGGTCTCCCTCAGTTTGGGTTAAAAATGTGATAGAAACTCCTATTCAACCTCTACCACGTCTTATTCTGTAGGCTCCTTTTTTCCTGCTATTTGGCAAAAGCTTCATCTGCAAAAACAAGGTTACAAAAACTCAGATTTTGATGAAAGATAAGCACTGCTAAAGGAAGTGTCAGCAATATTCTGGGATAAAATGTAAAATCCATTCCTTGTGTCACAGAGTTGCAAATTAAGAGTCCTGTCAAATCCATATTGCTGTTTGACATGCCGCTCTGGTGATTCTTTGGTAAGAAGCGTGCGTGGAAACCCGCAGACAAACAGACACACATGAGCAAACATAAATGAGCACCGGTACCGGCATGCACACACACTTAGAGCAGAAATGCACATAAATTGTGAGCGGGAATCCAGAGGGAGCCCTGGGCAATATGGGGTAACAAAAGCAGAATGGATTGAAACCAAACAACATGCAGGAGCGGCACCCTGCGTTACTGAGCTCATTACTTATTAAAGCCTCCGTTAAAAAAAGGAAAAACATCAGATCTGTTGCACAACTCCTGGTTCTAGATTTCCCTGAATCAAATAATGACACAGAGGAAACTGTAGCACCTGCTGTTTGAAAGCTTATTAAAACCAAGCAGGAAGAAATATTGCAGAGGCGGGACGAGGCAGCATATGGGTTTGCGGATATTTCAGAAGGTTCTGGTGGCTAGGGGAGGCAGGAGGACCAAAGCAGGTGTCTCCTTTTCTTGGCCTTTCTCCACAGCTTCGGGCAAGGAATGTTTCAACTGTCTGCTACTCCATTTGAGCTTATCATTGCAGTCTTGACTTGTTTGCATGGACAGGCTGAGGCCGATGCTCTCGGATGTCTTCGCTTTTACACCGGGCTACATGGACCTCTGCCTGATCAGCTCTGTAGTCGTTCCAGAAACAAAAGTTCACGGGTCAAAGGCAACGCTCCAAAACATCGGCACCTGGCTCAACAGATTTTACCAGCAATTTCATGAGGTTGAATGTTGTGAGAGTGGAAAAAAGACAGACAGACAGAGCGATAGAGAGTCTGGAGATGTGAAAAGATGATTGAGATGAAAGAAAATGTGATAGGTGGTTTAATTTCCGCCCTTGTGAAAGAAAGGAAAAGGTGATGGTTTGCATCTGAATGCTTGTGCAGTCCACACACAAAACAACACGGAGAAAAGACAGCAAAAATGCACTTGTGTCTTGAGGAAAGCCGGAGTACTTTCCCAGCATGGTGCAAGCCTCTGATTTCAAATGTTTCCAAAGAGTACTGAGAGCATCGTAACCTGAATGTCAAATTAAAATGTCAGCAGTCTTGGTTTTATGCTCTCGTATAAAATACACTAAAAACAAGTCAAGCAATTTGATTTAACCGGCAGTGCAGAAATGGTTGATAAAATAAATATCCTTGCAGCAACTCATACATAATGAATGCAGAAAGTGTTGAAAGTGTGTAATTTCTTCTGACTTCTAACCATCCCAACAACATCCGTGATTGAATAAAGCCAGTTGCGGTTGTTTGCGTGGTTAATGAAGCAACACAGAGCTGCACTCTTTAGCTGTCCAGGCGCAAGCTAACTAGTTTGTTGTGTAATTGTATGCAAATAACGTTGTTTAATTTTCCTCTAATTTTCTTCCGTCTCCTGGCGCTAAGTGTTATATGAGTGACTTTAATCTCACAGAGCCATTCTGCCAGGGACCGAGCTAAGCTTGCTGGGGGTAAGAAGTTGGCCCTGCAACACACGAATGCAGATGAAGCACAGGCTGAATGCAGCTCTGTCAGTCTTATTTTCACATGAAAACACTAACAAATCAAAAACACAATATTTAATTGGAGCAATCAGCTGTTTAACTTTGCAAATGTCTAAAGTTATCTCGGCACAACAGCCTGTTAGCTCAGAGAAAGTGCAATCATTGATGCACTATTAGGCCTAACCACACCTCTGGTCATAGAAAAAAGTCGAAATCTTGTTTCACAGTCTCAGCTGATGGAGAATGGCGTTCTATGATCGTCTCAGTCGAACAACATTTGCAAAAATAATCCAGCCTTGCCAGCGTTCCTGGGAAAATGATCGGAGGAGAAACTCAGGTACGGGATTGTGACCGTGGGGAAGTCAGATGAAACAGCCGGCACAAAGTGTAAAGCACACTTGGAATTAGGTTTGATTAGCCGGGAATGGTTTTTCGTTGCTGGGACTGGAGCTGTGACAATTTGGAGATTGCTGGAGGCACGAGTCTGCTGAGTCCATTAAACATAAGGACCTTGTTAGTTTCTGATGCTGAAGCTGGTTGAGAAGAAAAGAGGGGAGGGTTTTACAGTGGCATCATAAAAATACCATTGCAGCCTTAAGTGAATGAGAGAAGCCATACAAATCTGACAGGCGACATCTTCAGTTTTCCTTTGGGCTCTGCCGTAAATGGGAATTGGAGGTGAAGCTGTAAGGAAACAGGAGCGGCTCACGTTGTTCAGTGGTGTCAAACCAAGCGTAACAGGATGCAGATCTGTTTGCAGACATTTGCATATGTTAATGCAAATGCTAGATATTTGTCTATGGTTATAGGATTGTTTGAAAATGTGAATCCTGGTGATTTGCGGGCCATTTGATGGAATAATGTTCTCAGGAGACTTCTTAAATTAATTTGAATGATCAAGGCGCAGAGCACACCAGCATCTCTGCTGCTGCAGAGCCGCAACAAACACACACACTCGGACCTTTGGGCTTTCCACACCCTCCATGAAAAAGTTTTGCAACACGATTTCACAGTTTAATCACATTTCAATTCGGGGGGGAGTGGAGGCATGCAAATGCCTCCATGCTGGTCTGAGTAAACGAAGTAATCCGGAGCAGAATGTTCCCTTTTATCATCAGTGATTTAATGGGTCTCGGTGGGCTTGTGAATGTCCTGATGTCATCAATAATAATAAGAAAGTGCTGCCGTGAACCGGTTAGTCAGGTCTCTAGTCAGCCAGGTTTAGTGCTGAGTGCACCGCTAGCGTTGGTGAAGGCTGTCATCTCAGCACGCTGCATCTGCGCCTCTTTTGTCAGGAGCTGCTTTGATCCACTCAGTTGCAGAGTTACAAGCCTGCAGCAGAAATATGCTGAATGGATTCATGTATCATCCTCCCCCCTACAAACAGCCTCTGGCCCATTCACTATTTATGATCATAATAGCTGCCGTTATTTATTAAAGAGAGCGATTGTTGTCCTTGCTCAATAGACAGTGTTGTTTTCTCTGCTGGGAAGAGGAATATTTGTCCTTTTGATGTGGCCCTGTGTGTGATATGAGGCAGCATAGTGAATGTGATGGTGATTGATTCGTGGGTTGAGCAGCGCAGAGAGGTGCAGAGGAAGGCTAATCTGAGTTATGATTTCCTCTGAAATCGCGTTTTCTCTCCTGACTCATCCTCCTGTGCAGAGTGCTGGCTGGTGTCCCAAACACCTCCCTCTGGTCTTTCCCCCCCACTTTCTCCAGATCAGAACTCCACTTCCATCGACCCCGTTTTATCTTCCACGCTCACTCACTTACTTGTTAACCTGCTAGAAGTGGCGTCAAGCTTTTGGAGTAATCATGCTATCACGTAGGGGGTTAAACCGAGCTGTTGTAGCGAGAAAATAGCCTTTTGCTTTGCTCTGATTTGATCTACTGGGAGTCGGACTGAAGAGACAGCGATATTATTCAGTTATGGGGTGACGGATATTAACAGCCCTCCAAGTACAGATGTGGAGTGGTGTGGTGTCATTAACAGTCAGGCCACAGGGAGCAGAGCTGCAAACAGAAAAACACTTCAGAGGGAACATTTATTCACAAAACCCCAGTGGTGAAAGCGCACCAGGTCAGTAATTAGATGACTAAAGCTTTGGGAAGAGGATGTGTGTTTGCCTCCATCTGATATTTCCTTTCTGGGGGAGTGTAGGTGCATGTTTATGTGCGTTTGTTTTGTGTGCTCAACATATTCCTGATGGGAAAGATCTCTGTTCTGCAGGCATGTTGAATACTTCCAACCCACCAGACTTCCCAGGAGTGAAATAATACACTGGAAGTCATTTAAGGGCAGTGAGTTTGTGGAGGACTGAGTCAGGGGTGAGTGTTCGTTCACGGAAATATGTGTGACTTCTGGGATGGATGGGCATGTGGCGAGTAAACGACCCGCCTGGATTCAGCCTATCAGCTGAGCTCTCCAGCCAGACTCCTTCATATCCCTTTTCATCTCTGTCTATATAAGGGAGAGGACGGAGGGATGACTGGGCAAAAGGCGGGGGACACAGAAAATGAGTATGCACAAGAGCTAGCATTAAGGAGCTAATTATAGAAGAGGAAAAAACATCAAATCAAAAATCAAGCTGTAGGACAAAATGCCTCTCTAATGTGATTAGGAATCCCGGAAGAATAGGGTCCATTTGTGGGGCCTCTGCCTATTTCTGATGCAAAAGATTAAAAGGTAAACCATAAAGTGTGCAAGTAAAAGCTAGAATTAATGCGAAAAAATGAAGAAACAAAGAGTTGGAGGACAAACACGAGAAACATTTTGCTGTAATGACGGATGTGGCTTTAGGCGGAAAGCACAGCAGACTTCAGCATTCATTATTACCCATTTCAATTACCATGAGTGGAAAATGGACCAAATTGCAAATGTAAATGATAATAAAAGCTAATGGCAGAAAATACAATAAAAAAATAGCAACTTTGGTTTCTGCTAAATAAAAATGAAAGTCCACAAAAACCAAATAAGTCATCCTGATATTTGGTCAGGTCAAAGCTGCATCACTAAATATACAAATTTTTTCAACAATTAGTAAAAAAGATTTTACTTTTTTGTTCTTTCATCACTTTAAATGTATTTTGAAATAAATGAACTTGATCCTTAGTGATACTGGTTAAATAATTTGCTAAATCTGACATTGGAGGTGTAATGATTCATTTAATTTGACTCAGATCATAATTTGTGTTTGCCGATGCGATTCCTAGTCAATATTGGTTAATTTTGAATGATCAGATTCACTGACCTGAAATGGATCCAACCTGGACATATGGACATATTTAGCCAAAAATTCAACCAGTGTAACTCAGAGATAAATCCCTGGATACTAAACAGTGCATGGAGGAGATTGATTGAAAGTGGTCTACTGCCGATCCAGACGAAAAACACAATGAACTGAAAAAAAAACAAACGAAAAAATTTTTGGAAAAACAACAAAACAGTAAGATTGCTAAAGGTTATAGCTAGGGACAACTGGAAACATAGATTTCACACATAGGTGTTTAGAACTTTTCTGTGATAACTTTCTGCCCAAACTGCATGCCAACATGAATCAGCATCCTCTACTATTGGCTCGTTGTATTTCCAGATAATCTGAATAGTCATTTCTGGATACCAAGCTGTCCAGGATGTATGTAAGTCTATACATCAGAAACAGAACATGTGTCCAGATGCAGCTGTTTCATCATTTAAATGCATTGCTGCTCTTCAAGTTACTTTCTTCCTTTGATATTAATTTGTTTTTTGACACAACCACACTTGAGCCATAATATCAAAAACTTGCATGTGCCGGTGGTTAAACAAAAAAATGTCCTTGTTTTTCATCCTACTTACAAAACACAAGCTGGTTTGCATAAGAAATTTGGGCATAACAAGCAGCTTGACTGTTTTTCAAAATTTTTGACTTTATTCTCTTGTTTCAGCTTAAAAATCAAAAACGCAACTTCTCCTCAAGATTTTGATCATATTCACTAAGTTTTTAAACTTTAGTCCTGAAAACATGTCACGTGTCTTCACTTATCCTTGTACTATTTCTCCTAAGCTGGCTGTCGTACAAAACCTCTTTCCTGAAAACACTTATGCTCACATTTGTGATGGTTGGCACTAAGAGCTGTAGGTATTATATTAACCTTATAATAATTATCATTTTGTGCCAATTTTAGAGTTTAACTGTTTGGCATTAAAGCCTCAAAGAGACCTTTTCTCAAACATAAAAAATGTCTGTGATTAGAGGCAATACAAATCTTTGTGCTCTATTTAAAAGGCTGTGGTTACTGCTAGAAAAAAAATGACCTTGAGAAAATAAGAATCACAGAGTTGGTATTAAGCAAAGGGAAGCTGTATTATTACTAAAATAATTCTATTTTACAATGCTCTATTACTCTCTTCCACCAATAACCATGTAAACAAGTGAATTAGTAAAAAATATGTTTATTATGGATATATTTTTGAAGAAAAACAGGTAATCAAAGCACCAAAATCACACAAAAGAAAACATTTCCTGTGAGTTTGATGTGAACGATAGCTCTACATTTGTTTAACAGGACAAAAAAAGACAAACCTGATGCAATTTGTCTTTCTAATTGTGCCTGCAGAGCACAAACATGAGTCACCTGATTACCTCTGCTAAAAAAAATGTTCTGTTGTCCTTGCAAAACAAAACAGCTGGCTCTCCATTGAGCCCCACCAGGAAATCTCTGTGAGATTTCTGATTTGTTCTGATCAGCTAGTTTTTTTCTGGGAAAGTTTGAAGAAAAAAACTCTGCTCTTTGAAGGGCACCAGCTCAGCAACAGAGCGGAAGATGGGGCAAAACTGCAGATAAAAGCAGATAGAAGCATCATGTCAGTGCTGAAAACCCTGAAAGTTGGCAGTTTGTGGACTCATATTTAGTCTAACTTTGGCAATTTACAATTCAGGGATCCATTAGCGTCATTTAGTGTCCTCATACGGACACTTCCCTTATCTAGTCAGTTGCAAAGTTGAGCAACCAATCTAGGTTTTACTAAATGAGAGGTTCCTTCACCGGTTTTCCCGCCTTGCCAAGTGGTGAACATAAGGCACATAAATTTTGTGCATCTGCGCTTGTCATTAGCTCACTCCGCCAACAGAGTGTGAATAAACTGTACTAATGTTGTTCTAATGAATAACTTTCAGTGGCTGTTGCAGCACTTCTTCAAGATAAATGCGCAAATTTTTTTTCCTTTCTGCAGCGGCTACAATTGTGATATCTATACTTAAACCTTTATTCACCCCGGGATGATTTGCAGCCCATGCTGAGCTTGCAGGTTTCTTCACAGAAATGCACTGTTCACGCTTGCAATTACACTTATTCTCAGAGCTGCAGCAGCCTGCTAACCTTGAGCGGCTTGCAGCTCTTTGGAAGGTGCCACCTTGTTGGGCGACACACGCCTCTGTGGAGATTCAGAAAGGTCAGCGTGGAGCGTTGTGACTTTTTGCACCAATAGTTTGCAGGATTCCAACGCAGATGTTTGGTCCAAACACAGTAAACATTCCAGCTTCTACCAAGAATTTTCATTTTCTATTCATTTTTCTATTCATATTTATATTCGTTTAGTTTAATTATAAAATGCCAGTTCACCAATAGGGTTCTTCTGGGTGTAACATAAAAGACAGCAAACATCAAACCAGATAAATTCATTTCAGATATGATCTACATTTCAGATTATTTCAAAAAATCCAGATTGTCGTGACTGTTTTTTAACAATGACTTATAGTGGCTTGCAAAAGTATTCATAACCCTTGAACTTCTTTAGAAGCCAGCAAAAAATGTATATAAAACAACTTTTAAAGACAAAAAATCTTATTTTTCCTGTTCTTTAAGCATATTTGTTTGCCATACTTTAAGTAAATACACCCCATACATTATTTTCTATAGGCTTTCTATTTGCCGCCATAATCATTAAGGGAATCCTCACCCTTTTTTTGCACCTATGCTAAAAAACAGAAATACAGCTGTAAATAAAAGAAGGCATTTGACAAAACAAATAAAATGATTGCAACAGTCATGCTTTGGCAGGCAGGCAGGTGGATTATTCTTTCCAGCAGTCGTACCACATTGCTCATCTTTGTTGATCTGGGGGTCAAAACCTCTGGAGAATAAGGTTCATCTGCATACAGAGTGGTTTTAAGAAATGTGTGATTTGGTCAAAAAAAAAGATTAATGTTCTTCTGACGATTGCTGTAACTAAGCCAAATAATTACAAGTGCAGGAATTTTCCACCAATAACTTGTCCAGACTGCAACTATGTTTTCAGAAGAAAAATAAACTGACTCCTCTTACTTGGAACCCATTAAAAAAATCGTATTTCATAGCAAGTGTGCTTAATACGCTCTGGGGAGGTTCTATGGGTTTGAAACAAAAATCACAAAAAGGCTAAATCATGAGAGAAGTAAATGTTAGATGGCCCTAAAGGCCTTTCCCTTTGAAAATGTGCCATGAGTCATTTAGCTGACTCATTCTGCACACACACACACACACACACACACACACGTCTAATTGTCTGCAGCAGCTTCTATCTCTTCAGATGCGACCTTTTAACAACCTTAAAGTGCACTGGGTTGTTTACGACACAAGAGTATGAAACTCGATGTGTTGCTTTTTATACAATTGACAAACTCTCCTACACAAACTAATCTGCCTTGGGTAGAGAGTGCCATCAAATATTTTAGTCCTGTCCCTGCAGTTAGAAGCTATTATTGCATCCACTCATGTTTAATTCAGTCCTGATAAGTAATGCACATATCATGGACAGGTAAATATCCCAATGGGGAGCTTTGGGCTAATTTTGATACAGAGGTACACATCAGATTGTAGAGCGAGGAAAGCTGCTCCCCCCCCTCCCAAAGTCAGAGGGGTTTGGGAGTGATTAAAAGACACACAGAAACAACGTTGGAACACTGGCAGGGCTAACCTCTATTAAGCTAAATGACTCATAATCTCCAACCGAGGTTGTTTTCCTAAATGACTAAATGTGATACGATTAAATATTTAATCAGATCCAAAGGCCCTTACAGAAATTGCTATTGACATTAATATAGATGATTTGTGACATTTGACGCAAGCCGTCTTTCATTACAGCATGGAACTGCACATGATTAGCAGTCATTATAGAGATGCACATTAGATTCACACCAACAATCCATTTCAGGCCAGTTCTGTCACTGTATTTATGTTAAAATGATCAATATAGTGAATGTGTTTTTTTACTATAGAAGACTTAACATTTATGTTATTACTGATGGAATAATTCAAGAAGAGTTCTGATGTTTGGTCTTTTTTTCCCTATCTTAGGTAAAGCAACTAGATATTTTTTGAAGCGTTATTACTAAATGTCTCCATGAATTGTATAAGAGGTTTAAAAACTTGAAGATAAAGGAAGACAAGCCAGGCTTCCTAAGGTGGGTTTAATCTTTTTTTGCATGAGATTCCCATTGGATTTAGGTGATTAGATTTTTTTTCATTGCCCTACTTTTTAAAAATGGCGTAATAAATGATTTTAACCACTAAAGAAAACGGTCATTAAATCTGCCTTCAGTTTATGTGAAAAAGAGAATAAAAGTAATCGCCAAATCCCAAATGAACTGTGATTAACCACAATTTACAGAAAACTGAGTTTAGGTTCTCTTTCCACACCCAGGTCTAAATAAAATGAGGCCTCCTGAATCAAAAATAGGGATCTTTCTGATAAAGTCATAAATTGTAAAAGACGACAAATATGTTTTTTTTTTTATCAAAAGAATGTTGACAAATACAGTGAATTTTTCACAGTTAACCTTCCGAAGGTGTTACTTTTTATCTGAAACAAATTTTCTTTTTTTTTGACATATTGCTGTCCCACTGTGCACAGTGAGCTTCGCTCAGTTTCATGCCCATATATGGGCATCAGCAGGGTGTGTTCCTATGGTAATTTTATGCTAATTAGAGAGCACATGCACGTGTTTTGATTTCAGATCACCTCAAATACATCAATCTTATGAACAAAGGTCATTGATATGACAGATTTCCCCCTTTTTATTAGAGAAAGTTTGAGAAATGTACTTTGAAATATGCAATCCAGTGTTCTTGATTTAAGAGTAAGAAGGAGATTGGACAAAAATGCCATGCCAATGATGACTAAAATAGGGAAACTTTTTTGGAATTATGTCTGATGTAAAATGTATTTAATCTCAAACAAAATAACTTTAAACCAGCAATCAAACATGGCAGTGCCCATGCATTTTGGTCTGGATTTAAAAAAAGAAAATACAATCATCGATATTGAATCAATCTTTACTCAAAAAATTAATATAGATTTTTTAAATCCACATTTCACTTTTGCTCTTAAGTAATTTGCTGTAGTAACCCTAACCCTAACCCAGGGATGGGCAACTCCAGGCCTCGAGGGCCGCAGTGTGTGCAGGATTTCCAGATAGACAAGCCCTACTCATGACTGATTACCTGCTTCAGGTGTGTCCAGCCAATTAGAACATGCCAGATCATGGTATGTTGGAAAACATGCAGGAATACGGCCCTCGAGGCCTGGAGTTGCCCATCCCTGCCCTAACCCCTAACCCCTAACCTTAACCTCCTAACCCTAACCCTTTTTTTCTAAATAAAAAAAACTACATTTCTAGCTTGTTTGATTTGAACTTGTTCCTATTGTCATCAATCTTTTCTGCAGTGTGGGCTGGGTTGCTTGGACTGTGTCGAATTGTTTTTGAGATGGCTAGTGATGTGTGCTGTATTAACACCGGAGCCGTCGCCAGTGACACCTAAATATCACACGGTCTTTGACATACTGTAACTCTTTGACTGTTTACGTGATCAACGTGAATCAACTGATTCTGACGTGGAGGAAAACCACCAAACTTTGACACTTTACGAACAGAGGTGTGTAAATGAGACAATGTGAATGTAGTTTGTGTGGGCGTCCTGCGGGCACTTACATATCATGTGCATGCCTCCAGTGAGCTCACCAGTTCAACCCTCTGAAGTCCCCTGCAATGCTTTGGAATAACTGTGAGCCTAGCTTGATCCAAGAGTTTTTGTGAAGGGCCTGAGAGCAGCTGCTTTTCTGTCAGAACTCATTTTACTGCCATTACTCAGAAAGCGTCCAGCTTTTTCAGCCACTCTGATTTGTCGGATGGACAAATACACTGAGACTTTCCCCTTCAGGAAAAGGGAAAGTTGTTATCTTAGAGCCTGCTTTATCGCTGTTTCAGTGTATCTCCTTCCCTGAAAACACAAATGACCTGCCAAAAAAAACATTATTTTGGTGGGAGTTGAGTTGGACCACGCTGACCTCTAATGATGCTCCTTTTTTTAAAAGACAGCAGGGATCAAATCTGCCTAGCTTAGCTCAATAGCAGTGAAGCAGAAACCAATTTTAGCCAATAAGAAACCAATAAAATCAAATTTCAAGGTACAGTTTGATTCTATGACATGGAAAAAGTAAAGAACAAGGTGCGAGTTTTGTAGGTGTTAAAGGCCTCTTCTCCACAGAGTTCTTCTACCAGCTGCTATCAGGTGTATTTGAAACAAGCTCGCTGGTTATGATTGAACTATTATGAAATATTAAAAGTCCAAATCTATTGATGACTAAATATATTCATTAAATAATAAGGATGACAAAGACAGTTGTTCTTTTAATAAAAAATATTTGAATCTAATGATGTGTTCCTTGACTCATTTAGCTCTTATCTTGCTGACTTTGTATTTGATTTGATATACTGTTAACAGTTTTTAAAATTGAATAATTAGTTTGGCTTTTTGCTTGATTTAGTCGTTTAGGGGAGATCTAATTACCTTGGGGACAGCTTTAACAGACTTCTACTTTGTGGATAACTAACAAACCCACAACACACAGTTGTGGGTTTGTGTTGTGAAGATCGTAGTTGTGGGAAAGCAATGGGGTTACATGTGTTTAACCACTAAATATGCTCAGCCATAGACAGAAGGGCATTTACAGGTCTGAAAGAGCCCCAGGCTTTCAAGAGAGCCGCTGAGGATGTGATGGAAAGAGGCTTATTCATGGCATGAGCAGCAAAGCATGTGCTTTTTAATTAAAGGTAGCACTTTTTTACCATTAGCTGTAATTAGAAAAAGTGTGTGTGAGTGTTTACAGAAACCTTAGACTTCAGTTGTATCCACCATTCAGGTAAACTCTGAGCTTGAAAAATTACATATAACATTATTATTAGTGTTTTTTGGTGGGTCCAAATGACATTTCATGCGAAATGTATTTCAGAATAAATTGAATGTTTATTCACAAAAATGAGTGGGTATTTAAAATATTTAAGTTTGAAATAACCCAGAACGTGATGTTTTCAGTGACTAGAAAAAAGGGTAGAATAAAATATTCCAAATGGCCGCTAAATGCAGGGATTTCAGTCCTGAACTTCTATTCATTTTCTTAATCTGCTGGGACTGCAGGTTTGCCAGAGTCAGATTCCGGTTACTGTTGGGCAAAGGGGGATACACCCTTGACAGGTCACCAAGCCTGTCACAGAGCCCATTGACCTGAAGCAAACACTGCGCTAGCCAGCCGCCAAGTGGACAGCTTAGCAAGCTCTACCGCACAGGGTCTGGAGGAGGAAATGTGCGCTAACACACAGGGGGGGACAGAGTCTGCGAGCTCCACAGCTTGTGGAGATGGCTCCGGCTGCGGAACTATGCTAGCTGAGAGCTATGTTCCGCTAGCTGCGAGCTATCCTCACTATGCTAGCCTGCGGGCAGCTAACTGGCAGACAGAGAACCACCGCGGGTGCTGTTGTAGCACCATGGTCTAATGATACTTTTTCTTATTTTCATCAAGACAACAATAAAAAGATCCCCTAGTTTTATTTTTATTTTCCCCTCTTGGGTAGTGTTCAAACTGGGCCACAGTCAGACGAAAGTACCGTTTAAAACGACAATCAGGCTTTGGGAGAGACTCGAAAGGATCTGGGGAATCCAGGCAAAGCGACGTACTTGCCAGCGCCTCTGTAGAGCTCCCTAAATCACATAAACATAATGTGGTCAACGAATGACATGAATTTGACACCTTGGCTACGTCCAGCGGGAATGCAGCATAAGACGGTACACTGATGTGTGTTCACGACATATAGTTTGTCAGAAACACAGTGTGAGAAGCCATGTGTATCACGTTAAAAATTGTTATAATTTGCATTTATCTGACCACATTTCAGTAATTTGTTGTTTCTCATAGTTTTTTCATGTTTGTCTGCGGTTTATGGTTGCTTTGTTCCTACTCTGTTTACGTCCCATAATACCAGGCTACGGTGGCCATTTTGATCCGGTTGTTCCACTCCATGCATGGGGCCTATTCAGACAGGAAACTCAGAGCGAACCGGAGCTCAGTTTGATTGGAATCGAAACCCAGACCACCTCGAAAGATGGGTCAGAGAGCGGATTTAGGCTGTAAATGTGTTCCGTATTATCGGGGGGAACGAATGGTGGTTCTCCTTAAGCGAAGCAAATGTGGGCATCATGAATACATCCTGAGGTTCTAAAGCAATTAGTAAAAGTAAAAATTTAAAATTTCTGATATTAAAGCTCTTATTATACATGGGGCACTTTTACAAAATCAGTATTCTATTGTCTGAAAATGTGACAAAATATGTTTATTTGCATTGATCAGGAGCCAAAATTTTCAGCCTCAATTATTTACCACTAGAAATATGTAACATTGAAAAAAATACGGCTTTATAAATAAATTATGAAGTATGGAAATATTTGTTTATTTGGTTTTTATCTGATTTTGGAGTCAGACTATATTTTATCTTATATTTTAAACTTTCAAGCTTTGCAAATTTCACTTAATTAAACTTTTTGATTCATTATTTACATACTATTCCATCTTTCTTGTTTTGACTTTTTAGAAAACTTTTAATCTTTTTACTAACTTTTCAGCAAAATTTGGAACCAACAAATGTCAGACATGTTTCTGGACATAATCTGATTTACTGTCATCAGAAAAAATTGAGAACAGAGTTCGGCATCATTAGAAAGCTGATTAATAAAATATTGAGGCAAGGTTTAAGATTTAGCTGAAATGTGTAACTTGCACATATTTCTTCATTCGTGCAAAACTTGGCTAATTTTCAGGGGTGCAAATCAGCCTGCAGCGCAGTTTTCTCTGTGTAATCTTTTTTTTTTTTTTTCAAAAAGGCAGCTCATTTTGTGTTTTTACATGGGGATGTTGTTTACACCAGAACACAATTCTATTTGGTTTCTCACAAATAGTTTTGACTGCACCTCAAAAGTGTCTCCCAATATCTTCTACAGGCATCCAGAGGTCACATCAGCATGAATCCCCTGAAGCAGCTGCACATAAATAATCCTGATTGTTCTCCTAGAGGCTTAACCTGCATCATAAATCTGGTCAGGTTGGAGGATGCATTTAGTAATTCTTTCCAAATTAGAAGATCTGAACAAATCTAAACAGACATCTGCTTTTCTCCCCATAATTAATCCAGGCTTTGTCTGCAGGAGAAATGCATAAACATGATTTTATCATCGTGTTTTTGGGCGAAAAAAATTACAGAAGTGAGTCAATCTTGTAGAAGTTAAAGGCTCTATCTGAATAACACAGATGGTAAAATGTGGCAGGAGGGAGACTTCTGCAGAGGTGTTAGTGAACAGGTTTCTGCTCTTCCTTTGTCTTGTTTTCAATCATTTAAGCAGAAGTTGTCTTATTTCAAAGTTTAGGAATTCTTCCTGTGTTTCTGTCCAAGTCTTGTTAATTGATCACACCTGATTTCAGTTTCTCATCAACACAGCTGATTATTTTTGTGGGATTATCACATGAGCACATCAGTGGTGATATATATATGACCTGTTTTAGGTGTTCAGATGTCAAAGTTTTGAGACTGTGAGTGGTTGTTGTTTGAGGCTTGCCTGAGTAAATGGGTTGAATGGTTTACTTTGAATGACTGCAACACCTGTGAAACCAACAACATTCTGATTGCTAAACAAAAGAGAGGATGAAAAGACAACGTTCTCATGCCTTTTCAAAGTTTGCTTTTTTTGTGTTCATTTCAGAAACCTAATTTCAATTTATCAATGTTTAGGCACCAAGACTATCTTTTCAGAGGATAAAAATAAACACTAATCTAGCCTTTCTGAAGAAAGATTTATTTGTATTATACCTGGCAAAAAAGTCCCAACTATTGTTTTCAGACTTTAGTTTGTGTTTCTACTAACTCTGGATTTTTAATTTCTACATAATGAATACATACAATAACTTTAATTATTCATAGCATTTAATAAGCAGCTGATGAGGTTCTGTTTGATTTTTGTGAATTAGCATTTAATTCTCTGTATCTTTTAATGCGAATGTCTTTATAAGAGATAGTCCACATGTACATGTGGGTTAGATTTTAAGTAAAAGACAAGTCTGAGTGGATGAAAACTTTTTTTTCCCTCAAAAGTAACCTAACTTCCCCAGATTGATAAAAAGGAAGCAAGTTTGCATAGTTTTATGCATACTTGCAGGCTAATACGTTATAAGGTGTGCAATTTTCGGAATATCCAAGATAGAGCTGGGAACAGCAGATTGATTAAACAGCAATGGTAATTTTGCTGCCTAAGGAGCACCATGCTGTGCTTCTAAAATGTGAGGACAGTTTAAGAGTGGATGAGATTCACAAACCTTGGAAGAAAAATTTATTCATGTTTTTTGCTGCATGCAGAAACGTAAATGTTCTGGAGCCAAACTTAATATTCAGCCATCATTGTGATAATCCAAAGGGAAAAGGAGTGGAAAGCAAATAGGAAAGTAATAAATGAGGACTTCTCCACTCATATCCCACTGATTTCTCAAGGAAACAACATAAATTCCACCCAATTTATTAAAAATCAGCCCAAATCAAAAGAAGGAATGCTTTCTTTTTCTTTTATAGTTGGTGATTAAGCCAACACGGATTGCCTTCCAAATCAAGCTGCTTCACAGACGTGCCAATCTCCGTATTCCAGATATTTTTGGCATTAAATTACACAGGAAAAAAAGAGTGGATTTAAAAAATAATAGATTCAGAATTCAGCTAATCGAAAATTGGATTGTGTTAAACTTGTTGCAGCTCTGTGCTGCTTTGTTAAACCTTGACAAACAACGCCAAAGTTTGTCAACCGATAAGGATTTACTATTGTTTTGATGGTGGCAAAGCAAGGGAATAACCTCTCCCCCCTTTTTTTTAAAATAAATGATCTGGCCTGATAAAAAAAAAACACTAACCCTTTAGATGAGGTGCTGCAAAACACTCAATATAATGTTGACAAAGACAGTTAACACATTTGTTAAGCTTGTCAGCAGTTTATTAATATGGCCTTTGTAGACAATGGTCTAACTTTAGATGTTAATAATAGTAATCTAAGCAGCTCTGCATGTTCAAATGTAATCCGTCTACAGATTGCTCTCCTTCCTTAAGACTGCAGGAAAGCCGAGTTACTTATCCTCGTTTCTATTACTTCAGTTTCAGTATTAGTTGCAGCATCAAATGAATGGGCCACGTCTCTACATTAAGCTCTAATCATTAATCTGGCATTAGTTCGACGAGCCAGGGGGTATAATTGGAGCAAATCATACTTGTGGAAAATAACCGATCATTAACAAACACGCATGGGTGGCCGACTGCAAAGCAGCCATTCCCAGATCAAACAAAAGGATTACACTGCAACTTCTGTGGCGCTGCAAGCTGAATGTGCTGTTATGTGGGCCTCTTTTACAGCTGAAAGGCAAACACTTAAGCGCCTGTGTGCTTATGAAAACAACAATGGTCTTTGATGTCGGCTTGATAGTATCGCAAGATCTAAATGAGCTGTTGCTGTTGTCTAAAATGCAGCATGCAAGAGTCAGCCAGAGATGTCAAACTCTACCACAGCCAGAAAACAAAACTATTATAATTATGGCCCATCTTTACAACCAAAAATCAGGAGAGGAATAAATCACAGGCGATAATTTATGGAAATGTCATTTCAGTGTTTAATCACTCCTCAAAGTCACCTCTAATTTAGTTTAAAAAAAAAATTGCATGCGTCAGATATTTCCAACTACAGCGACTTAAAGAAGCAAAACCGAATTTCTTAACTTGGCAAACGCCATAGTGTAATCCTTCAATTAGAGTAAGCAGCTGTGAGTCTGCGTGATTTGTGTGTGCATAGGTGTGTGGAGAGCCCAGGTCAGCAGAGTGACTCCAGCCTACATTGGCATTTCACCCTATTATGTGGTGGCTGAATGGAAAGCGGTGTTTACTGATCTGAGAACCCCCTCTCCCTCTGCAGCTGCATTTTTTAATCTCAATTAATATGAGTAGCTGCGTTCCAAGTGCTGATTGATGGTGACTGAAACATGCAAAGGGCATCAAAGAGCAACGAGAGTCGACGCGCCCGCACGCGCGCACACGCCAGGTGCTTTGCAGGATTTTCAATGATAAAAGGCTTCATCTATAGCCTTTTACACTTAATATTAATTGTATTTCTAGTCCAAACACAAAAAGTTAAAGACCCACTATGATGAAAATAGTGTTTTTAACATGTTCTAGTGGCATTTTTCTCATGATAAAGAAAATTAAGCTCAAAACTGCACATCTGAGTATTTCTTTATTCAAATCATTGTGAATCGGGAGAAGATGGGGAGGGCGAGGGGGGATTCACACAAGACGTTAATGGCACTTGATCGTTTTTACGTTGTAGTAAAATAAACCCAATGTGCCTCAATCAACTGATATTTTCCAATATCGATTATAACTGATTTCATTTTAAAACAATTTTTAAATGGTAAGTTCGACTTAATGAGCAACTTGCCTCAGACAGATGGATCTGGTTGGATCGTAGGAATATAAATCAATTAAATGCTACATCCTGTAACTCAAATAAATCTTTACTCACATTCCTAATATCTCTCCTTCTTGAAATCTATAAACTGTATGGCTCAGTTAGTTACTGGCACATGGGGATTCAGGGTTCGATTCCCAGGTGGCACAATGAGTCTAATCCAGTGTAAGACTCTGTCTAACTATGTAGCCTCAATTGGGTCCAAGCCTGGGTCTCCCCGTGCCGGTCCGTAGCCCGGATAAAATACAAGGTTGTGTCAGGAAGGGCATCTGGCATAGAAATCTCTGCCAAAATTCAAATATGCAGCTCAGTGAAAGTTATTTTTCTGTTGCGACCCCTGAAGGTAAATGCAGAAAGGTGTACAATGAAATGGATAAACTACCCTCCTACCCTACTATTAACCATCTCATCTGAGTGGATAACCATAACTTCTTCTTAGACTAAACCATACACTCTGAAAAGATTTACCCTTAAAGTCCTTACAGCCCCCAGATTCTAAGATTGTCAGCTGTCAGAGATGGATCCTCACAAGTATAGAAAACCACATATACACACACTGGGTTGTTTGAAATTATCTCTGCTGTGTGTTACTCAGCAGCTGCGCTTGCCCCCTGTCCCCCTGTCTACTTAATATGCCTAGAGGATGCAAGTCATTTACAAAATATCACAGATAATCGTGTCGAGATTAAATATATCTTTTTGATTAATGGGTAATGTTTAATTAACTCAACTTTTGATTTGTCAAAGATTCCTCTGCATAGCAAATGGGCTTCGTAGCTAGAGTCAGGTTAACCGCTGATCCGGCTACATATAAGTGAGGTGGGGTGAAGATAAAGACATTTTGTATTAATCTTCAGGATGATCTTTGAGCTGCCTGGGGCGATGGATAATAAACATGTTCCTAAGAAAATGCAGAATAAAGAAATAATAAAAGGCAGCACATGGAGAAATGTGTTTGTATACTTCAGGGTTTGTTTACCTGCCATGTCTGTGGTCTCACAAGTGT
Organism: Adrianichthys oophorus; assembly: GCA_036245035.1. Lineage (NCBI taxonomy): Eukaryota > Metazoa > Chordata > Actinopteri > Beloniformes > Adrianichthyidae > Adrianichthys > Adrianichthys oophorus. The sequence goes on along the minus strand of BSAI01000115.1, from coordinate 10,030,386 downwards.
CCCATTTCTGATATGACGACTGTAATGTGAATGTGTGTGAGGAGATTATGCCAACACTTTGTATACTAAGCATGAGGATGTGTGAGTGCATATTATTTTGGCGATTATACGCTCTGCTTTTTATCCTAGACGTTTCTTTGAAGCTTAGCTTTGCGAACAAGACAAAGTAACCATGAAATTGACACCCAATCCATTGGCTCAACCACATCCACAACTGAGTGACGGATTTGACAGTTCTTGGCCCGAGCCTCTGTAGTAATAATTCATCAATATAAAATATCTGCTTTTGAAAATGTATTACGTTTTCTAGCCAGAATTTAAATGCCCTAAGTGTCTGGAATTGTTTTTTTTTTTCCTCCCTCTCCTCTCGCTCGGCTCCTCCCACTCCTGCTTTCTTCTCTCGGCTGAAATACCCTGCGCCAGTCTGATAACGTGATTTTACGCAAAAGTAAAATCCTCCCCATGTCTGATGTGTGCGTCTCTCACTCAATCCTCATCCTCCTGCAAACCTAACCTTCCTCTGCCTTCATCTCCCCCCCTTTCCAATGCCCCACCTGACATTTGATGGGAGTCTTTTCAAAAGGGAAGCAATGCTTTGTGGCATAGGCAGGTCAGGTCGCATCCATGTTTGTGTGAAAGAGAAAAAAAATGCAAGAAATAAATGAATATATAGGTGAGTGCTTTCATGCCTGTGGGACACTTGGAGAAGCTTTGGCAGGTATGAATGTCTCATATGTAAACAGGAACTCTGAAGACAGGTGTTGCATTTTGGAGTAAGTTTAATGCCAGATTAAAAATCCGACAGATAAAGGAGGGAAAAAATAAAGTGACGGTGAGCACGTGTGGAAGACGACACTGTAAAGAGAGCTAGGGGAGATAAAATGACATTAGTTAATCAGAATTTCACCAGTCTTTCTACATTCACACCGGCCTCTGCAATGTGTATTCAATCGACCACTTCCAATGCAAAGTTTATGTTGACGTGCAATAATGCTTGTTTCAGACTATTGTGTTCAAAACTCTTGCGTTCATGTGTTGCTATGCAAGGTTTTTAGTCCGTTTTCAAGCTGTACATAAGTCGCAAACGTGCAGTGAAAGACAACCAGTTGAACTTTGACCAACCAGGGTCTCGGCTTTGGTAGTGACGTATAGGTAGCATTTTTTTTTCAATATAGCAAGTGCCAATTGTTTAAAAAAATGATCATGAAGGCGAATTATAGAATTATATGCCAACAAGTCTTTCATACATCCATTCAACATTTCCTCCAAGCCTCTTCCAACTGTAAGGACATTTGCTAATATTGGGCAGCGACATTCCAGTGTGAACACCATGTGCGAAAGCACATTCAACAACCTGTGTTGATCACATGGTCTGTGTGCACTTAGCATTACAGTTTTGAACATCAGATATGTTCTTTTCCAGAGACCAATGTGTCACCTTTGACGGGCCCATCAAGTTGCTGTAAAGTAGAAATGGTGTCTTTTCACTCGCAGCACTCCTCACTTTCTGTAGAGAAAAGCAAATCGTGTCTTTGTCGGAGCTTTTCTGATCGAAAGAGAGGAGTTTCTGTCAAGCATAAACCTTTTTCACAATTTCTTCTTACTACACAAGAAACTGACCATGAACAGGTTATATCTTGTTCATCCCACTTCTCATTTTAGCTTTTCACGCCACCCTCCACTACTTTGCTTATGAACTACTCCATAGTCAAACCTCAATGCTCCTTCCAAACCGCAGCAATCCAATCCAAACCTTCTTTCCTTGACCTTCATACTAACCTCAGCAAGAAAGCAGGAACTAATCAATTCAGGCTGCAGTTTTATGCTTTCAGTGTTTGGAATAAAATATCAGTCTGGAACATGAACACCAGCCTACTTTCCTGTTTTTACACAGTGCAGGAGAATAATTGACTTTTTTAAAGTAATGTTAGTGAACCCTTCCTCCTGGCTGATCCACAGCATCTTTAAAGTCCCACTCCGGTTATCTTTTGATCCATTCTAAAACGTTCCCGGTGGCTTTTAATTATGAACATGCTGTGTTTAGCCAAAATAAAAAAGCTTGCGTGGCTTTCTAGGACAGTTTCTGCAGAAGCGGCAGGAGTTCATCAGAACTCAGTTGTTGGCGGAACTGCTGGTGCAGAGTGAAAGTGCCTTCATTTCCCATCATCCCTTTGCTTACACTCTCTCCACTACCTTACAGACCCTCACAACTCCAATCAAACTTTACCGGTGGACGAATTATGGCAAGCATTATCAGAGCTATCTAGCCATCCAGTCTTGAGTCAGATGCTAGCTGAGGAAAATGAAGACTTACACAGATCTAATTGTCTACAAGCAGATGCATCAGACTGGAGCGGAGCAGGGAGATTGTGACCAGCCGACAGGAGATTTTATGTCAATACAACAAGCTTTTTCATGCAGCATTTTTTTGCCTGCTAGAGAGATACATTGAAAGGAAGTTTTAAAATTATTTTCTTTATATAAGTCCTCCATGAGAAAGATCCTACAAGACCATGTAAAAACATGATTTTCATTACAGTGGGTCTTATTTTGAATGACAAATGCTATACAATATTAATAACATCAAAATTGGATCTTCAAAAGTTTAAAATGTGAACCATTACAAGTCTCTCAATGAAGACTGAGCTCCTGCAGAGAGTGACCTTTTTGTGAATGTGTTCCTGTCCCCAGTCCCACTTCGAGATCCTTTCCGTACCTGTTTTCTCTGACTTGTTGTTAGCCCCTCAAAAGAACAAAAAGTGCATAGGATGTTCGCTTTCGTTCCTTGAAATCTAAATAGACACAATAGTGATATAAATTATCCCAAAGATACAAGTGAGTTTAAGTATTTGAAGCCAAAGCATGAATCCTTTTTACATCTAAATTGCATTGTGCTGAATAGCATTTTTATAGAGAAAGGCCACCTCTGCAGGAATGGATGTGATCCAAGCTGTCCCAGAGAGCTGAGACATTTCTAGGCTGCTGTGGGAACATCTGGTTCTGTTCTGGCACAGGCAAGTGTCATTTGCGCCGAAGGGGCTCAGAGGTGCTGAGTTGGGCTTCAGATAACTGAATGTGACATTGGCTGCATCACATGTAAGGGTTGGGGGAATGCATTTATGAGGAAAGAAAAAAAAAATCTAGATTATGAACATTTCAGTTGATAGCAGAGTTCAGACAGTTCACTCATAATTTAATCTGTCTGTAAAGTTTAAACATGGGTCAAAGAAAACTAGAAGGCAGGGTCATGTTTCATCCAAGTACTTTTAATGTTTCAACAGAGCAATGGTCCGGCACTGCATGGTGTGAATGCTAATTATTACAATTTAAAAGGCTCTCAAAGTAATCAGACCTTATTATAGCACTTTTTTTGGAACCTTACCAGTGGGTTACTAGGAGAGGTGGAACCTTTCTAAAGAGATGGTGCTCAGTATTGTTCTTTGTAGTTATTGTTCTTCTCAATGTTGTGGGAAAATATGCTGACAAAAGTCTAGGTTTGAATATGTGGGTAGCATTTTAGATGTTTGTTTTTTGGATGTTTTGTTTTTAGTTTTGGATTTCTCAACCTATCCACATTGTTCTTATTTTTAAGCTTTAAGATAAGATCATCTTTCGATGATCCCACAGCGGGGAAATGCAATTGTCTCAACATATCCGGGGATCAGACATCAAGGTGTAAGCAAATTACATTTAAAATGGGGAAAAAAAAAGACAAAGTAGAAGGTACAGCTTTGCTCACATGTTATTCTTATTTGTTATGTTATGTACATGATGGCGGCAGGGCAACATGGTCATTGGGTCACACAGAAAAACACAAGCAAAATAACAAAAAGAAAGTTAAGAAAACATTAGAAAAAAAATGTATAAATAAAACTGCCCTGAAAATAATTAACCGCAAGAAATGTGATCCACTAGTGAAACAGTAAAGACAACAATTTAACCAGACACTCAAGACTTTCTAGCAACCATGAGTACACATTAACACAAAGCTGCTTGTCTTCCACCCATTTTTGCCTGTTGCAAGTCCAAAAATGAACCGACAATTTTCCTCTCATGCTCAGCATTACTGCTTACCATCAGCAACGCTGTTTTTTCCTCAACATTCAACCAAACTTAAGGGTTCAGCTCAGTGGCTACTTCCAGCACTTGTGATTTTTCCTGGGTTTACATAGCTCCTTAAACTCTGGCAAATATCCTTTTTAATAGGCTCAAGCTTGGACCCTTGGTCCTACTTAACACTTGTGGGCAACAAGCAGCTCATAAAGCTTGTGTCGCAAAGAAAGTCCAGAGACATTTGGGCCACATGTGACCTAAATATGCTCTTTTTGGCAGTTTTAGTGCCTCAGGGAGCACAAAGTAGGCCAGTAAGCATGCAGTCCTGATAGATTATCTCACTTTAATATTGGATTGTTGAGACCTTAATTTTGTTATCTTCCATCCTTACCAAGCTGTAACCAACTTTACATAGAGTTCTTTTGCTCTTGTCTTTGACTTTTCCTTCATCTGTTTCACTGGCCTCAGAAATTTCAATCAAAATGTGCATTAATAGTCGTGATGGATTTGTGGGTGAAAATTTGTTACACACATGGTCACAACTTGTGAAAGCTACACTGTGTGTTGTGCATAATATTATTGGAAAAATGAAAACAAGAATCTCTGTCGTTTGTTCTCTGGAAAGCAATAAGTTATGGTTTTGATCCTTTTGCATCATTGATTCATTCATTAACAGCATTTCCAATCTTTCATCATAAAACAAGACTCAAACAAGCGTTGGGAGGGGATCATGGAACGACAGCTACTAGGTTATTGCAAAAAGTCAAAAACGATGAAGCCTTCAACGGAAAAACAAAAGAAATTAAAGGTCAACAAGTTTGTGTTCTGCTAACTTCTAAAACCTCATTTTTTAAAATAGGGCCTATATTGTGAAAAACAACTTTTTATTTAGCTTTTAAGTGTATTATAATGTTAATTCTTCATGAAAAAGACCCCAAAGCAGTATTTTGTTCTATGCACGCATCTCTGAGCACCCAAAGGAGTGAAAGGCGGCACCTCAGAGATTAAAACGTCTTACTTTCAGGTAGGAGAAGGAGCTTATGAAAATAACTCACATTTCATTAAAAAAGTTGCTCTTTATTGTGCCAAAGGTAATATATTGTTATATATTTATATATTTATATATATGGATATAGTATACTCTGTAAGTCTTAGAATAGCATGATACCTATATCATAGGTACTTTTAAGGGCCCTATAAAATCACACAGGCGGGAAACCTCACCAAGAGTTGACAGGTAAATCATCTTGAATTGTCTAAATGCAAACTTGTCTTTCTTTTGGCTAGAACTGCCTAAAACAAAGTTTGTGTAGAAGAAGTATGGCCCAAGTGAACTTCTGGCAGATGACAAGCATCGGATGAAGTGACAGCAGACTAAAAATAGGCCTGCAGCAAGGTCTTGTAAATGGGAAGGAAAAACGGTAAAGAGGAACAAAACAAAAAAAACGAGACGCACGACCCGGTGCTGATTTCATTTCCCTACCTGTCATTGTGCGCCTAAATAACTCTGGTCAGGGTATTACATGCTCTGGGCTCGGTGGCTCTGAACAGCAATTCCATACAGGTGGAAAATGAGCAGGAGCAAAATAACAGCAGGGGAAGCGATAAGAGGGAGAGAAAGGGTGCGAGACGCAAAACAAATATGGAGAGTGGAGAAGATGGATAGACCAAGGTTGGAGTGCAGAGGGAAGGAGAGGAAAAGGAGGCAGCAAAATAAATAGGAAAGTGGGGAGGAACAGAAAAAAATGACTCGGGAAAAACACAGAAGGGGAGGAATGGTCTTAATAAGAGAATGAAGGATGTAAATGGGATAAGAAATCAAAAGGCCCAAAGGAACAGGAGGAAACCTTTCTGCTCCACTTGAATAGAAATCCACAGAAAACACGCACTTATTCATAGGAATTGCCTGCCTTTGTGGACAATTCTGACAGATGGAATTACACACACCTATAACTCTGTAACTATACCCACAAAAAAGTGACTGTTTGATTTTCTACAGCCTGAGTTCTCTGGGCAAGGTCACTTCTCCAATAAGCGTGCAGTTGTCATGCTCTCAATGCGCCCTCAAACTCACACAAGCTGCAGCTCTCATGTTTGGGGGCCTTATATTGTTTTATAAAGAGACTGACCCCAGCCATCCACCCATGGACTTTCTATACTTTTCTTCATCCTGGAGTGTTCCTTGCCCTGCATTCCAGGGCCACACAGAAAGCAACTGCAAACATCTTTGCATCCAATGTCTATCTGTGGAAAAGTACTGCAGTAACAAGAACAACAGATTTTTCTTTAACCTGTACCTTGCTTTTGGCCTAGAGCAAGTGCTTACCCAGAAACTGGGTGATTGTGGGTTAAAAGGGTCACAATTGTGTCACACAAAATGCTCTTTAAATTTGTCCCTTGGTCTTCCTGCTTGTTGCTGAGCTTCAAGTTTTAGGTTCAAGGGTTAAACCACAAATACGTAGTTTTACCCTTTAAATGGGACTGTTACTGTAAAGCAGTTTGGGCAGGGGTATCAAACCATTGAAGCTCTTCATTGGCTAAACACTAATCCCGGTAATCAGCAGCAGATAAGGCAGGATTTCTGGAAAAGCAGCAGGAGGCCTGGAGTTTGACACCCTGACTTTGGGCCTTCTAGGAAGGTACTAAATTGCTATACCAGTATTCGCCATTTGCCAACCAGATCTTGGTTTTCACCAAAACACATTTATTTAGAAAAAAACATTAGCTAGTACTATATAAAATAACTTTCCATGTTAGCTTTAACTTCCCTCAGTGGTGGCATCACTACTTTTTTTTATGAAACACAGGTGACTTTAGCTTCATTGCCGTTGGTTGGGGATCTGGTCTGGCGCCTGGGTGGGGCAAGCGCGGGGGCCGTGTGGTCTCCCGGGCCTGGGCGGGGGGGAGGGGGGGGGGGGGGGGGGGGGGGTGGTGCCGTGCAGGGGGTTCTGGCTAGGCTCGGGGGGTGGTCTTTTTGCGTGCGCTGGGGGGGCTTGCGCTGGATGGGCGGCCCGTCTGCACCCGGGGGCTGGGATCACTCCTTCTCTGGCCCTGGGACGGGATGGGGCAACCCTCTTGGGGCCTGCATTTGCTCCAGGAAAAGCCTACCATGGCGGGGTCTGGGGGGAGCGGGCCAGGGGGAGGGATTTCCGTGGGTAAGAGGGGGGGTCCACCACCAGTATGGGACCCTTGAGGCTTCCTCGGGCCCGCTGGTACCTGACCAGGCAGCCACAGGGGCGGTGCTTGGGGGGGAGGGCTGGGGCTTGCGCCTGGGGGCTGGCCCCCTCTTGGCTCCTCTCTCTTTGTGTGGGGTGGGGGGTGTGGGGCCTGGGGGGTCGGCTTTAGGGCGGTGGGGCCTCTGTCCTGGGGAGACTTGGGCCCAATGCTGGGGGGGGCGGGGGGACGGTTGTTTCATCATCGGAGGTCAGTTTGGTAGCTGTCCCCGACCTTCCCTCCTTCCTCATACGACCACTTATTAGGTTGGAAGGAGGGGCGTGCTTGCGGAATACCTCGAGGGGCCGATCCACTTGGCAGTGGTCCCCCCCTCCCATGGTCTCCGCACAGTTTCGCCCCCTTCTCTTGGTTTTAAATGCACCTTAGACACGTAGGACCCTTGGTGGGGGGGTGCTGGGACATCACTGCCAGCAAGCAGGAGATGTCCTCTCAGTGCTCTACCCTCCAAATTTAACTGCACTGTAGACATTTAGGGCTCCTTGGTGAGAGGGTGATTGGAAATCCCTGTAAGCAATCAGGAGATGTCCTCAGTGCCCTGCTCACCAATTTTAACTGCACCCTTTATTACACACACCCTTCAACCACAAGAAACACACCTCAACATACACACACACACACAAATACATTACACAAGGAAGGTGGGACTACTGATCTTCTGTCCCCTACCCCATCCCCGGTGGGGGGGAACAGGACCTTCAGCAGCGGCGGCCTTTTCTCTTGGGTGTCGGCCTTCTGGGCCCGGCGGCCCCCTCCCCGTACAGGGAGAGAGATCCCTCAGTCCTCTGGCAAGTCCATGAGCGGGGGATCATATTCCACCTGAGCCTGGAGGGTGTCTGTGTCCTTGTGGTGCAGGTTCTGGTCCTTACCCTCGGGTGCCGGGCCCCTTCTAAGTCACAACATAGGATAGCCTGGTCAGGCTATGTACTTCTTCGGGGACCCCCACTTCTCTTGGTCATCCCTCCTCTAGGTGGGGGTAGCTGACCCCCGCTGTGCTCTCTTCTGGATCTCCACAACTGCCTGGAGCTTCGGTGCGGGTCTCCCTTGGGGGGCCCTGGCTCGTACCCGGGGCTGGGGTGGGGGGATGCTCAGAACTCCTGGGTGGTGGTGGACGGCTTGTCTAGGGTGGTGGGGCTCTCGGGGGTGGGTCCCCGTGCTGGGCCGCCTGGCGCCGTGGGAGGGCTGCTCTCCTGGCTGGGCTGGGCCTTGCGCTCTGCGCTTCCGTACCTCACTGCGCTCGGGTGTTGGGGGCCCATGTGGTGGTCCTACGGGCCCTGGTCTGGGTGCTTGGCCGGGCTGCCTGGCGGGCGGATCTCCTCCGTTGACCCCACAGTATGGGTGCGGGGGCGGGCCTTGGTCGGCGCTGTGGCCTCGGCGGGGGTCTTGGTGTGGGGATGTCTGGGAGCTCTCCCTCCTTTTTTTTTTTTTTCTCTTTTCTTTTCATTCCTTCATCCACTTCAGCTTAACATAACATTCACCTGAGCACAGGCGTCAGCTCACCTTTGCACCTTCAAATGGTGTGTGTGTCAGAAGGTAGTGCTTTACATGTGTTGGTTGGTATGCACAAGTGTGTGTGTGAACTGGATGTGGACAAGTCTGCGAACACTCTTGGAGCCGGCAGGTATGTTTGTGGCAGCTGAGTGTGTGGACAGGCCCCGCTCATTTTAGACCAACATTCACTATTTTAAGGGGTATAGGCTCCAACATTTTGTTGCCTGTAGATTCGCAACTCTACTTTCCCTTTCCATTAGTCATCCTCTAAAATCTATCATCCACCGTCCCCCCCCCCCCCCCCCCCCCCCCCCCC
>BSAI01000115.1:9951047-10019160 GCA_036245035.1 Adrianichthys oophorus | reverse complement strand
TCCGGTCCAACAAAAAGAACACAAACAAAATTAATATTAATAAAGTTTCGTTTAAATTACAAAAGGGGCTTATACCAACATACAATTTGTGTTCGCTATGATTTATAACCCCCGATTGTAAGAGTAAAATCTGTCTAATGCAAGAGGCTTTCAGCTCATATCTGTCTGCTCAGCTGTTGGACAGGACAAGTTAAAAAAAAAAAAAAAAAAATTAAAGTCACCCCCACCTTCCAGGCAGGATAAGAGTCCATGATTCGAGTGTATTTAGGCTTCAAGGACACTTGATTGAAGCCATAAAAATGAAAGATGACTTGTTGGAACGGAGTCACTGCGGATTCTATCCCTTAACTTCTCCTTCCCTCCCTCACATGCTTCTCTTTTCTCCCCCCTTTTGCTCTTTTCTTCTGCAGACCCTTTATCCTGCCAAAACAGTGGCTTTGTCCGTAACCAGAGGTGGAAGCAGGGATAATTGAAAAAGTTCCCACAGTGGGAGTTAAGTAAAGCAGATAAGAGGTGAAGTTGCAGGGAGAAGAAAAAACATGTTAGCTTCACAAGAAATATAAGATCAATGTGTTTGTTTGTTGAGGATGTTTGCAGGGAGACAGAAAGGAAACTGCAGGAAGAAAGAGTTTGTTTTCCGCCCCAAGTGAAGAAGAGAAGAAAAAGAGTGTAAGCAATAACTTAAGAGAGTTTGGTAGCGGTGCATGGGAGGTTGAAAAAAGAATGAAAGTTTTATCTTATCTACCCTAGCCATCAGACCTGTCCAGTAGCACAGAGTATAATACACACCTATGCAAATGCATCCACATCTCTTTTCCCTTGATGCCGTGGAAGTCCTAACAACTGTTTAACCAAGTGTGTGTCCATGCATGTGTAAGTGCATTTCTCTGGCGTTCATGTAGATGAGTCTACAGGAAACTGCTGTGCCTGTAAAGACACCACCATCCCCTCCTGCTTCTCATCTTATCCCTCCAACCACACATCCACGCCTTGCTTCCCTTCATCCCTTTTTCAATCTCCCTGCCTGTGCTATCCTCGCCGCTGGTATCCCTGTCCTCTTCTTTTTTGTGTGTGTCCGTCTCTCCTTCCTTCAGTCCCCAGAACTTCCTTGGCTTCTTGCATCCTTCCCCTCCTTTTCCCTTGGGCGTCTTCACATGACTTTTTACAGCGACCCCAAATGGCTTCAGATCAATCGAAGGCACTTTACAGAGTTTGTTAGCAATCCTCTGTGGTGGGAGAATGAAGCCATGTACGAAAGGGTCTGCAGCCCTCATCATTAAATAGTTAGAAGAATAAATGCCTTCCTGTCCAGGACCTCCACTTCTCTCTGCTAACAATGTCGGGGTGAAACTAATCACTTAAGCTTGTGCAGTCTCAGCCATGCTATGGAGAAAAACCTGCAATAATTTTAGGCTTTTGGAAAATGTCCACTTTTAATAAATGGAGATGCAGCAGATGCTAATTTGATAGAGGGATTAAATCAGTGCTTGGCTGGGAAATGAAGTCAGGTTTGCTGAGAAAATCAGCAGCCAATGGACAGCTACAGATCTGTGAGCCGTCAGTCACAAACTGATTTACGTAGCGCAGGAAAATAAGCCACAATCAATATCTCATTCTTTAAGTACCAACAAGGAACTACAATTGACCTGCAAGGGTTATACTTCATCAGCCGCCATACAAACAGTGCACTCACAGTACACGTAGGTACATGGTGTTCACTCGTGTTGGGAATCAAACCCAACAGGCTCCTAGCAAAATATAAAGCCAGAAGCAATGAAATTATAAAACGAAGGTGTTTCTCTCATCTGAAAAAGCTCCCAACAAGTGTAACAGCATTGAAAAACAAAGTGAGAAGTGACCTGAAGCTGTAAGCAAGAAATCCCAATTCTGTGTGAAAGGTGTCACTATTGGTGACAAATCCAAAAAAAAATATATCACTCACGTCTTCCCCGTAAGATTACCCAACAGCACCTTACATGTGTTTACCACTTTAAAAACAGGATGATTTCTAGGTCCTTCAGAAAAGCATCAGAGAGGCACAAAGTTGTGAGATGTGGTGGTTGAATTGGCCTTTGCAGACAATATCAGTCCATTAGTGCCTGATACTGACATGCCAACAGTTTTGTCTCTTTATGTCTCATGTAGCACCTTCTCTGTCCTGACACTAGGGACAGACGGCGAATAAACATCCTGGAAGCAGAGCATAAGGGCTTGGTCACACCGCCCGAACTTTGCTGGAACGTACCTGGAGCGGCAGCTCATCTGTCTCTTTTTACTATTGGAAAATAAAAATATCCTAGTTTTGCTAGTATTTAGTGAAAGACTATTGTGCATATTGTGTTCCTTTTAAAAAAAAGTGTCTTTTGTTCTAATTTTTTTGTGCTGTTTTTTTTTTTTTTTTGCTAATGTTTTCTGTATTTAATAAAAAAAAAAAAAACGTGTTCTTTGCTCTAACTTTTGTGATAATTTCTTTTTAATTTTTTTTTTTTTTCGTGTTGACATTTTTAAAGAATTACACAAGAATAGGCCGGGCACTAATCTCCTCTGCTCACTAAAACTATAAGATGATCTGCAGTTAAAAAAAGCCACATGTGTCCGTGTCATTGACATGTTCCGTGTCTGTTTTGTTGTGCTCGCTACGATCTCGCCAGTCTGTTTTGTTCCTCCTACTAATATCTTCCTACACAAAAGAGCAAAACATTTGGAAAGTATTATACATTAGCAATATGAACTGTTTAATTAAAACAGATTCCTGTGGCACGCCCCGAGTAAGTGGCAGAACATCAGAACACTGGTCCTTCCATTTCAATTTTGAGTCCTTTCAGAGAGATACTTGGAGATGGTGAGTTTAAAATAAATTTACAAGCTAGATTTAAATATCAAAATCATTAAACTACAAACTCAAATTCTGAATTTCTTATGTCATTAGAAAAGAAACTAGATGCTTTAAAAATAAAATAAGACCACCAAGTAAAGATGGTTAAAGTCCCACTCCGATAATCTTTTTTCAAAGCATTTCCAGTTGTCTTTTCTGTTTCTGGCATAAATAAAAAAACCTGTCCAGGACATAGTTTCTGAAGAGCAGCAGGAGCTCATCAGAATTTTGCCTCTTGAGTTATAGACTGAACCGTTGCATGGAGTATGCCTTCCCATCATCGCGTTGTTTACATCCTCTCCCGCTAGCTTACAGCCCTTCACAACACCAGGTTAACATTTACTAGTGCAATAAAACGAGTGAGCAATATCGGAGCTATCCAGCCATTCTGTTCTGAGCCAGCTCAGACGAGGAAAGCAAAGATGGATTAAGTCATCTATAAGTGGATGCGTCAAATTGAAGTGGAGCAGGGAGCTTGTGCCCTGCCAATTATAATAGTTTTTACATAACAACTACAAGCTTTTTCAAACTGTTTGTCTTGTCTGCTCCTAATTCACCATGATTGGAATTAAGAAATACTAGAAATGCAACTTTAATCTTAATCGTCCTTATGTATGTCCATCTTGAGAAAAATGCATGTTAAAAACAACAGTTTTATTGGAGTGGGTCTTCAATTGATTGTTGCTGAAGCTGATGAAGAAGCCATCTGAATGAGTGGCGAAACGTTTCAAGAAGAAAAGGCAATAAGTCTCGAAGCCATGACTCAACTTCAAGACAGCCTCACCTGGATGAAAGAAAATCTTCATCGACAATCAATAGATTAGTTGACAGCAGACTTAATTGTTTGTTCAAGTCCACTGTCTGTGTTTTTTACTCTCTGTTGTAACGATTACATGTTGTCAGCAGAAGAGGAAGCATCCCTTCATTGCCCATCAATGTGAAAATGAAAAGAGGACAATGAAGTGAGAACTAGACTCTTCAGGGTGAAAAGTTTAGACTTAACCGAAACTTCAAATGATTGATTTACAGAACTGGTAAATATGCATGTTTCCAGGCTCTTGCTGCCGGGAAAATGAATGAAACATGAGTTCCTTCAACAAAAGAGTGATCTGTGTCTGACTGAGGGAATATTTTCACTTTAACAGATTGATGAAGCCATTAATGTTACATACCCTGAACCTGAAAGGGCATTTAGAATTCAAATCAAGGTGAATGTTTGTCAGGAAGCCCTAAAACAAGAGTGGGAAAAACTATGACTGGAGAAAAATGCAGACACAGCTGTGACAGTCAGCATTGTTGCCACAAATTTGTATGATTATTGTATTTTTAATTTATAAAAAAAAAAAGAAAGGCAGAAGTCTATCAATCAATCCTTAAAGGTCATTGTCCTGCTTTTTTTTTCTTCTTCTAGATATCTGCTTTAAATCCTGATTACCTGGATCAGGAGTGTTCAACCAGTCACACACTGCAAAGGCAGAGGTTACCTTTCAATCAAACTTGACTATTTAGAGCTTCTTATGTTAACAATACACTACATGACCAGAGTGCAATAAAATACAAACCAGAATAAAATAGAATTTTCAAAAAAAACATTAACAGAAGAAAAACAATGTGCAGTGATGATATTAAAACAAAACTGAAACACTGTCGTCCAAAACCATAACAGAGGAGATGAAAAACATACATGCAAATAAATAAAATGTCTTTACATTTGTTTAATCTTAATCTAAACCTGTGCTCAGGTGAGTGCTTGTGTTCTACTGTGGTGGGTGACGGAATGTAAAAAGACAGGGGAGTGCCCGGGCACCTCCCCCCCCCGGCTGAAGCAGCAGCAGTAGCCAGCCCCCCCCCCCCAAGTTTACAATCTCTCTGATACAATCATAAATTGAGTTTCTTGTCAGACCAAGAAAGAACCTAAACACCTTTAGTTCTGCCTTCTCCCTACTCATAGAAGCTTCAGAAATGTCTCCACGTATATATACCACGTCTTGCTGCTCTGAAACAGGCCAGTTTTATTGATTGTGCAGATGGGAAGTTTTTTTTACACGGCAGAGAATTTGTGAACTTTCCAAAACAAACTCTACATGTTAATTTTTATCAAATCTAAAAGCTTGGATTTACAGTATCTTGATTCTTAAACATGCCTGGAGGGGTTGGAGTTACGCTGCAGATAAAGCCAAAAGATTCTGCCTATGCAATATGTGGCAACAGCATAAGGTTTGTCTTTTTCTTGAGGCTTCTCCACACAGCCAGTAGTCACGTCTTTGCCCGTTTGTTCGAACTTTGTGTTGCTTTTAGCAGCTGAGTCCAAATGTTCAAACTCCTTCACCTCTGCTCCTTGTAACCTTTCATTCTCACCTGACTCCCACACTTTTACACCTGTTGTCTGTTTTGCTGAAGCCAACTTTTACTCCTTCACTTTCGGAGCACACCTCCAGCGTCTCCTCCATCTGCTCTCATTGCATTTGACACTGTCATCTGCAAACACAGTCCATGGAGGTTTCTGCCTGACCTCATCAGAGATTAGATCAGAGCCATAACTTCAACCACATCAAATGCTCAAGATGGACTGGAATGCAAATTGCAGGTCAGGTCTTTTTTGTTCAACATCAGTGTCTGACCTCATGAATAGTGCGTTGAATTAATGAAGTAAGAACATAAAATGGAAAGAAGAGTGCAAACTGTTGAAGCTGCAAAACAGGAAGTTCATGTGCATAAACCAGATGACATAAATGTCAATATTTTAACGATTTCTTTTTCTTCTTAAATTGCTTTGAAGCTAATAGTTTAAGTATAACTAAAAAAACTAGTAAAACTTGTGACCACATGCGCCAAGGCACACCAAAAAAGCTCATCTTCATAGTTCCATGCACGCAAAGCCATTTTTCTTATCAAGCTGCCTTTGGAGAGCCTTGGCAGTCAACCTGTCACCTCAGCCGACCCAGTGTTGATGGACGGACTGAAAGTGAAGCAAAATGAAGACAGAGAAAACGTGAGAAATGCCTGCAGCGGAATCCAGCCACCGTACATCATCGCCCTTTCAAAATTTAACACAGTTTAACAAACAGTGGGGTCGGCTTCTGCTGGAATATCCTCCCCAGCTGCTTTGCCGACTCAAAGGATTTGCCTAATCTCTTCTGCCAAAAAGCAAACAAATATTCACACCCTGCGTGAGTAACTGTGTACACAAGCCTCTGGGTGAGGGTAATTAACTAGTCTGTCTGTTGACGTGCACGTTATCTCTCACTTTTTATTAAATATAAGGAAATACTAAAATCTTTAAGTCATAACTGTCAGGCGTAATCTCTAATATGAGTAGTTCATTTATAACGTGTTGCGTAATCTTGGCTCAGTCATGCTGATTCGTAATGACTCAAATATTCTTGCAACTTCAAGCCTGAGGTGGATTTCTCCTGAAAGTCAAATCTAAGAGAAGCAGAAATTCAAGCGTGGTGACTTCCTGAGAGAAGTCGAGGACAATGGTGGACATTTCAGAGAATTCCAGAATAAGGAATATTGTTGTTTACAAAAATAATTCTGTGAGTAAATAAAATGTTTTAACCTAACTGCTTCCTCTTGACAGAAAAAAAAAAATCAAGCCACTACCATACACCTTAGTCACATACACCAGTAGAGGTCAACCCTCTGCAGAGTTTTGGGTTGACAGAGCCTGTGGAAGGTCTTAGAGAGGGGCAGCTCCATCCTAAAGTCCCCAGATGTGTGAAATTTGTTCTCCAAATTTGACCCATCCTCTAGGGGAGCGGTGAGCTGCAGACACAGCCGTGCTCAGGTGGTTCAACCCCCTAATCCAACCCCTAAATGTTGAGTGTGAAGCAGGGACATTTTTAGAGTCATTGGTATGATTCGACTGTGGAATTGAACTCACGATCCTCTAGTCTCACAGCAGACACTCTACTACCACAATGCCACTGAGCTGGTACTTTAAGGGGAGTTCAGATATATATTGCAGTTCCCTTAAGGGATGACAAGGAAATGGAACCAGTGTACCATTGTCATGCGTGTGGTATATGTACTGTGAAATATTTGTAAGGATAATTTGCACACACTTATGACATACGAGTGATGCTGACATACGTTACACTCTAGTCATTAGTAAGGTGCGAGTACTGACCCCTTAATGACCAAATGCTGCACGCACGGGGTGCAAGTGATGCATAAGTGCCCGTAAGCCACAAGTGGGATTTCCATATAAACTACGCTCTCATTGGCTGATTTCCCAAATTCTAAAGCTACATGTACTCACCATTGGAAGAAGCTTGGTGTGAAATGTCAAAGTGTTGGAAATCTCACAAATCTTTCTCCAGGCTTTTTCTTCAACAGCTCTATTCTGATACATGATAGACTGTCATAAAACTGTAACTGGGCACAAACTGTAACTAAATATTACTATAATTATAGGTAATAATAATTTCTCCATCTTGATAAATTTTTTAGATGGTGCTGGTACTTCCGGGCCACGACCCATCGCCTGCAGCATGCCTGCAGGAAAAAAAAATGTGCATTTTTGCTTTACAGGTTCACTGAGTGGAAATTTCACTTGGGGCAACCTGCGTGCCTCATTCAGGTATGCCCATTTTTCACCCACAGACAGCCCATATCTACCCTTTAGGGCAGTGGTGACTAAGGCTATATTGTTCGCATTTTCCTTCTTCTTGTTTAATCACAAGAACAAGTATTTCAGACAAGAATTTGATTTCTTTGGTGTGACAATCTTTTAAATAGTTTTAATGTCTTTAAAAGGATCTTTTCACCCAATCCACCTGTTAACTTTAATGTAAGCTCAGCTCACTGTTGTTAGAAGTGTAAAAAGGTAAGAACACAAACTCATTTTGTTGGCTTCTTTGCTCATAAAACAGAGGACAGAAAACTGTAATGAGCCATGTACCTTTACAAATGATATACCTCTCTATTCCATTTTCTTTAATTAAAAAAATCTGCTCGGTTTCTTTTGCCTGGGGAACTTTAGAACTTATTGATTGCTCTCCACTACATGTAGTTTCCCTCTGCATCAGCCCCATCTAGCACTGTTTTTTATCACTTCCCAATTAAAATTGGTCATTTTCTCGCAACTGCCACCAGAGGATTAAAATGATTCATTTCTTCTGCCCAACCCAATTTGTCATTTTATCTCAATCTGCATCTCTTTCTAAATCATCCAGATCTTTCTCATTAAATAACTCTTAAAAAGTGTCATAAAAGTTGTAATTTTTATGGCGCACTTGATTATTACAAAAAAAAAAAAAAGAAGAACTGATTGAATGGGAGCCAGGTTACAAGATATATGAATGCTACTGGCTTGAATTAGTATGAAATATTACTCAGCTCTTCAGCGTGACTTGGCATGAGATAAGTGCGACAAGGAAGCTGCTTTAGCGCTATCTGGAGGACGGTTTGTCCTTTGTGATGAAGGACAAGAGGAGTGAAAAGTGATCGCAACCTCCTCTCAGTCTTTATCTCTTTGCCACCCCCACCTGTAAGTTTTCATTTGTATTCTTCTCATTCCCCATCTGTTTGTTTCGGCATTGGTTTGATTAAATACTGCTCCTTTTAACCGTGTGTGGAGTTGATCTCGTAAATGGGGCTGTGCAAATGAATGTCAGATCACCTTGACATTTCCTCCACGCTGGAAGTGAGCCGGACATCGTTCCGAGTTTATTTGTAATTTTGCTGTTTTTTTTTTTCTGCTTTGAACAGGAAGCTCTGCTGCAGAGGTCAATCCAGAAAAAGGGAAGGAGACAGTGACAGCAGCTCCCACAAAATGACAACTGATTGTGTAAGATGGATACTCGCAGATATAATCTTGTTCGTATCCATTTGTGTGTGGAGTTGAGCCGTGACTGTCATGTCTGGGTGTGAAAGTGTGTATTTAATGCTATTTTGTGTCCCCAAGAGCATTGTGCGAATGACAGGCCCAGTGTGCGTGTAACTGCATCAACAACTGTGTCTATAAAGAATATAGTAGTTATAGTGGATTGTCAGTGTGCTGCAGGATTAGTGGGTCTACCCATTGTCTGAGCAGAAGAGAGTGAGGAGGGAGACAGAGCAAAATAAGGGAAAGAGTTCTTTTTTTATGGTATCCTGATTGTTATTAGGAATACATAAACAAGGGATTATTCACCTTTGTTCAATCCACCTTTAACGATAGTTTTGCAAACTACATATATATGAATTATGTGAGAATTGAGTGCTTTAGTTTTTCAGTTGTGCTCTTAGCTGTGGTCATGTTCTATAAGTGTTATAAATATCTGGTTTTTGGTTCATGGTCAGATCTTTGTCACTGTTTTTCATCATTATTATCACCTTTATTTAAAAAGCACTTCAACACAATTTAATTGTTGAACATAAACACAATACAAAATTCAAGGTAAATGGCAGAACCACATCTCATATATAACCAAATGCTTGTCCATAAAAATGAGTTTTCAATCAAGTTTTTAAAGAAGACTGTTGTCTAATGTTTACCAACAAAACTTTCCAAAGCTTCAGAGAAAAGGCTCATTCACCCCTGCATTTCCCATTAGACCTTGGTACCTTAAGTAGAAGCTGATCAGCCTTTTGGTTTTCTGTGGTTTTTGTCATGTTCCAGTTTATTTATCAAACGTTGAAGTATCTGCCACCATACCTGATCTCCTGTATTTTGTGTCTTACTCCACCTGGTTCTAACACAATTCTAAAGTTTGACATATGAGATCCAACCATCAAAGCCAAGTTTCAGATGAGATATTAGGCTGTTTTGCAACAATTGTTTTAATAATGTAAGAGATGCTTGATGTTTTGGAGCTTCTGTATATGTGGATGTACATGTAGATGTGGAGCAATCTATGGAAAGCTTTTGTTTTTTTTTTGACTCCCATCTTGGCACGCAAGCAACAATAATTTAGTTTCTTTGTAATGAGTTTGGATATCGTATGTTCATTTTTAAGAGACGTCTTAATGGTTCTTACGCTGGTTTTTACTGTTCTGCATGTGCCTCATGTCAGAATACATTTGGTAAAAAACAAAGTTATATGCAGAAGGAGATTATGAATGGTCATACACACATGGCTGATGACCATCCAGAACCACCTTTAGCAGTAATAACTTCAGATCCTCATTTTCTCCTTGATGTTGTCTCAAGTAATTGGCGGAAATTTTCATCCCACTCTTTGTCATGGGTTAATTTCATGGGGGATTCTTTTGTTTTCAATCCCAGCCTTACAATCAGGTCATGACTTTGACTATGCCATTGCAATACATAATGCTGTCTGCTGTCGATGCACTGGTGTGTTTGTGTTCATTATCTTGACTCAGGACCCAATTATATCCAGGCTTCAGCTTTATAACAGATGGCCTCGTAGATGCTTCTGTCATACTCAACTGAGAGAATCACAGTAGACTCCATAGGTGTAAGTCATCCATACCGTCACACTTCCACCACCATGTATTAGACTTTATGTGGACATGGTGAATGTGGTCAATTCCCTTTTTTTTCTTTTTTTGTAGACCTGTTTACAGTCTAGTTTCAAAACTTTTTGCAGTAATGACAATTACTGTTGCCATGACAACTGGACTTCAAGTTATATTACTGCTGTATTTGTCATTTTCATAGGAACAACATTTTAAAACGTGCTCTTTGGTCAGACCGTTATTGAATCATTAAAACAATTATTTACCTTGATAAAATTTACCAGTAAAAAATACATAAAGTTCTTCATTCAGTCATTGAAAACCAGATAAAATGAATTATTTGCAGCCAAACAAAAAGTACATCAGTCAAAAAAACAAGGACTTACAATTACTGTGAGTGTTAAAATGGTTAAGACCAGAAAAAATAGAACTAAATGAATTATAAAAAAAAACATCCTGCCATGACCAGTGTTGCTTTAAAAAGGGATCTTTGCTCTATGATCTAATTTCTTTCATGGAATTAAAACTTCCAGGGGGAAACCTAATTTCTTTAATCCACCTGAACAGAAAACATTCAAAAGTGCTGTAAACATTCCCAATGAAACTCCAACTCGGCCCAAAAGTGGAACAAACTTTCTATTTTGTTTATTAAAAGCCTCCATCACTCAGTTTATTTCTCAGTAAAGCTTTGATCTACAAATTATAAGAAGCTGATGCACTTCACCATTGCTTAATGAGGGTTTTTCTTTCATTTAAACAAATATTTCTTGCCTCTGATCATATTCTGAGAAATCCCTAAACTACTGTCAAGAAAAAAAAAAAGAACAAGAGCTTTCAAATGTAGAATAGTTGTTTTTAATTTAAAATGAAGATATAAAGTAGCATTGGAAAGCATCTACATGCACGTCCCAGCCTTGAATCATAGCCGTGCTCTTAAGCCGTTAGTGCTCTGCTCATTCTGTGCTGCAGTCCCAATGAGCTGGGCTCAGTGTTTCCTGAGGGGCAGCGCTGAGGTCAGAGCCTTGACACCTCCATTAATGCTCCACATATTCAACATGTTCGTAATAATCTGTTGCTTTTTATTCAAACATGACTCCAACCTGAGAAATGAAAAGCACTTTACTACACTAACTGCTCACCTTGTACAACTTACCTTAAAGAAAAGTTACAAATAAGAAGTTGCCAGGCATGTCAAAGACCTCAGTTACCCGAAAATCCAGCACTTGAACAAGCTGAGCGCTTTGAGTCTCAGTGCAGTGGAGGCAGGTCAGGGGAAATGGTTGCAACTTATTGTTCACAATATAATGATGCGTGTTTGCTCCTACCACCTGTGCACTATTATGCAACTTCATAAATGCAGCTTTTCCTTGTAGCCAGGTGGTGTCGAAGCCCTTCCAGATGGGCTCTAAATCTTGCTGCTTTCTTGCCAACTCTTCGCATAAATAATCTAGAAGGAACCCAGAATTTACCAAGAGGTCTGCCATCTTTCAGTCTGCTGTCTGCAAAACGCACGCCTCAAACTATTTCATCTTCTATTATGTTTTGCTGGGCCATGTTTTTTCCGCTCCTCTCGGAGCCAGGTGAGCACACAGACATGTGCATGCACTTAAAACCTCACAAAGACTGAGGCCGACAAAAGAAGCATTCACTCATACGCCTTAAGAAATGTGCACAAAAAAAATCAGCAGAGCACATTTCTGTCTTTCTGAGCTTATACAGTGGTTTTGTAATGAAACTACACACACTTTAATGCATTCGGCAGGCATTCTCCTTTTTTCTCCTTTGCTGTCTCTTTTTCAGTTTTTAATCATTTTTTTTTCAACTTGTCTGAATCACTTTTTCTGTCAAAGTCAGTTTGCTTCTTTATCCATTTCTCTCTTACGGTTTCCCCTTTGTTGCTTTCTGATTTTCTCTTCCGCTTCTTGAGGCATTTATCTCATTTTCTCATCTTCACTCCTGCTGTTTAGATAACCTGTCGCTTTGGCACCCACTCAGCCGTGTCCCACAGTCATCTCTCAACATCTGTTTAATTTCACATCAGCACATGTCTCTCACCCCCCCCTCCCTGTCT
The DNA here is from genome assembly GCA_036245035.1 of Adrianichthys oophorus. Taxonomy (NCBI): domain Eukaryota; kingdom Metazoa; phylum Chordata; class Actinopteri; order Beloniformes; family Adrianichthyidae; genus Adrianichthys; species Adrianichthys oophorus. Next base: position 10,006,807 of record BSAI01000115.1, on the reverse strand, counting down.
TACCTCCTGTCCTCCTCTCCCGTCTGCCTCTCGGTCACCTCTGACCTGAGCCTATTGGAGTGTCTATGCTCTGTGTGAGAGTGTGTGGCTTCCACCGGGTCTGGTCTTATCATTGACGCCCACCTGGCCAAGATGACTAATGTTCTGCCACATTTGCCACATGCTGTAACACCACAGCACGCATTATGGAATCTGAACTTTCCCTCTGTGCAGAAATTTCTGAGGTTTGTGAGATTTTCATAGGCTTACTTGTATAAAATATGCTTATGAGCATGTGCACGTACAACTTCTCATCTGGGAGCAGGTTTTACATGAGGGGGAACCACAGATAGCTCCAAGTCACTAATCCTGTAATTAACTGACAGTTTAGATTGAATATCACTCGAATGAGAGAACATAAGCAAGTCCTCCCATCAACCTTCCTGCTTTTCTTTCAACAGCTCTGAGGACCTTCAGAAAAATGAATGCAGTAAGTAAGCAGTGCGATGCTGCATGCAAGTGTTTTGCTAAGGCTGAGTTAAGAAAGCTTCTGGACAGAAGGTTGCAGAAAACCAGAGGCAGAAGGCACAGCTTGATCCTCAAGGAAAGATGATATCAAACTGTAAGAAGGACAAGGTCATCAGCAGGTGTTGTGATTATTGGATGAAATCAGCATGTGAATGAAGGTAGGGGCTGAATGCAAACACTGCAGACAAACAGTTATGCTGATGATTACCCAAAGAGCTCAGTTTGAGGAAAAAATTGGACTTGAGTATTCTATGTTCTTTAAGACAGGGATAAGCCAAAAAACACACACACAATGCCAGTGTCAGTTTAAACCCTAAGACTATAAGTGTCATCTAAACAGGCCTGAACATGTTCTGCTCTGACTGCAGCTGGCAGGTTCTGCTGCATGAAGACGCTAATGATTGGCTAGAAAAATTGCCGCTAGTTGTCATTTTGAACAAAAACCGCTGTGGGGTCTGAAAGGCTGCTAAAGATAGCAATGCTGTCTGGGAGTTTTGGAGAGCTGTTTTATCATCAGCTGCTTGTTTTTTTTTTTTTCAGCTGGTGTCTTCACATCTCAGTGGTTTGAATGCTTGTGTTACGACATCTGCTTTGTAAAATTCCCAACAGACTATTTACAAATGTATGTGGTTTGGACCACATACATGAATGCAAAAAATATATATTCAGTTCAAATTTGGAACTGTGTGGTGCTGGTCTCCAGAAAAACCGACTGATTCCCATCCTATCTCTTATAAAGTCAAGTGTTTCTACTGGATGGCAAAGACTAGATCCTTTCAAAAGCTCTGTGTGTTCAGACATGAGGAATTGAAACAAAACATGATGGGCAGTAGTTTACAAAAATAGGGCTAAACCGAGAAGATGGCTAAAGTTGGCTTTTCGATGAATCTCATCTCTTTTAGTTGTCATATAAGTACATATATATTTTGCAATGTGACCTTGAAAAATCTGAGAAAATATGTTGGATGACATTTTTAGTTTTAGTAAAAATGCTCGAATGAAATGCATCAAACGTGTCTTCCAACATTGCTTTCTTTGAATGTTTTGTTTGAACAAACTTTTATTTTTTTTAGATGTTGCTGCACTTGTGCAAAGCATTACAGACTCACTCTGATCATCTTTAGATCAATTTTAAAAGCGTTCCCAATTGTCTGAGTTGTGGACTGGATCATTGGAGCGTATCGACCCCTTCCTGTCACCCATAACTGAGAGCTCTCTGTTTACACGCTTTCTGACTAGCTTACAGCCCCTCACACCCCCTATTTGACATTAACAGTTCAACAAAAAATTTTGAGCAACATCGGAGTTTGTGGCCTGTCTATTCAATTTTCTACGTAAAAGATAAGCTCTTTTTAAAACAGCATTTTTCCGTCTGCTCCTGAATCACAACAATTTGAAAAAAGAAATACTCAGAAATGCAACTTTCAGCATCATTTTCTTTAAATGTGTCCTCCATCATCAGAAAAATGCCACAAGAACATTTTAAAAACACCAAAAACACAGTTTCCAAATTTAAATTTCAAATGGTGTTGTTTGTCTGGTGATGTTTATTTTACACATTTCTTGTTGTTCTTTCCAATGCACAAAAAAATATCTATTCTGCAACTATAGTTGATAAAAAACTGTAAATTTCGACTACATCTGGTTTCCTTTCCACAATAATCCTTTTTGGTTTTAGCTTGCTTTTTTAGCTTTACGTAACACCCTTTCTTGTAAAGTTTAGGATGAAAGGGGGGGGATTTCCTTCAGGGCTTGTAAATAACAGTGGTTTGGTTTTAAAATATACCGCTTTGATTCTGCTTTGATTGGATTGAAAACATTTTATTATCCCTGAAGGGTTGTTGGATTTGCAGCATCAATCCTCACCGGTCATGCACATAATAAAACTGCTAAAAACACACTTCTGCATGGATTTCATCATAACAGCAAGAAAAAAAAAGTCCTGAATATATACATATATATATATATGTGTGTGTGTATATGTATATAGGATGTTTTAATTATGTTCAGCTCATTTGAAAACCAATAGTTGCTTTGACAACTGATCTGAGGTAAAATCTGACCTTTCATCCCATTTTTTCCACTTCTTTTACATCCTCTTCCTTGATTCCTTTACTCTGTTTCAACATCCTGACCTTTCCTTTCTTGATCTCTCTTTCATCTGTCCTTTCTGCCATGCCAAGTAATTGTTCCCTTATTCTTTAAACCTTTTATCCTCTGGTGTCACTCTGGTTTCTTCAAATGTTCCCTTCAACAAAACTCTTCTGATCTTCGTGAACCCCGCTTTTCCCAGCTCTCAACTTTCGTACTTCACATCCTTTAACAAGCGTAATTCCTGAAGTTTATTTATCCGTCTTCTGATCTCTCCCACACTTGTTCCTTCCTAACTAAATTCAAATTAAGCTCATTTTTTTCTTCTCTAATCCATCATTAGTTTATCCCTACATAACTTAATCGCTTTTTTGTATGAATTATCTTTCAAAGTTAGAATTAAAATCAAATCTTGTTTTCTGCCTGGAAGACACAGACCCTTCTGTTACCTGTGTTAGCTAGCTCTCTCTGTCACTGGAGTACTTTATTTACTTTTCAGCTCCAAGGAGAAACAAGGAATTAGTTTAGGGATTACTGGAGACAATTGTTTTCACCAGGGGCACGAAAAAAAGCATAAGGCAAATATTGGAACACTAACTTAAATGCCATTCTGAGCAGCTCAAACAGACCCACGTCCCTTTAGGTGATACATACTCTATAGCTTATTAATCTGCCTCAGTCAAGACAGAGCTGAGCTGTCATCAGAACGTTAATAAAGAAAAAGCTTTGAGCTTTTTGAATAAAGTGGCCGGCTTGTCTCAGAAAGTCATTTGTGCCCGCAGCACGTATGAGTTTTGTCCCTTTTCTTTGGTTTATTCCTCTGTGGTCGGGGCACAAATCCCCTCTTCATCCCAAAGACAACACTAAAGGCAGTACACCCTGCTGAAACCTCATTACGCTTAATAACCTTTTGCGAGCGCACAGCAGTCGCCGCATGGGTTTATGTTTGTGAGTCTTTTCTGGGTATTAGATTCATGATTATAGGGAACAGGATCTAACGGGACACCACTTAATAGGGAATTCCTGGAAAAATGGAAACCAAACTGCGGTCACTCATAAGTATTATAGTCATTTTGAAACTCAAACGTTTTTGAGGTTAACGTTACTTCGTTTCTGGTGCTCATGGTGAAACATAAACTTGATTAGAAAAAGAGTGACAAGAAGTGAGAGCATCCTGTGTGTTTGTTTGCGTCTTAAATGCTCTTTCTTCACAACCTGTTGAGACAGATGGTTGCTTGTCCTGTTCTGCTTAATAAGTTGTTTTGTTCATTTGCATGCTCAGTATGGGGCCATTACCTTCAAGAGGACTCCAATTTTGCTATGTTTGAAGGTTGTCTTCTCTATGAGATGTTTCTGCTAAATGTAGTTGAGGAGAGAGTAAGAGTTGCTTATCTCTTTTGATGCTTAGTACAAGTACAAAGTAGCCAAAAGAACATACTTAAGTAAAGTAATTTATTTGCTTCAAATGTGGTGTCTTTTTCGATCCACCAAAGTCCACTGAGGCTCAAAGAACAGTATAATCTGATTCTGATGTACTCATGCATCCAAAAGGAGGTTGTTCTGGGATCTTTAGTTACCTCTCATGTTTTCCACATCCTCAGTTTGTCATCAGTTTTCTACTTCCTGGGATATTGGATTCAGTCCCATGGACCTAAAACTTTTGAATAAACATGTGCAGCTGCAATCAACAGAGCATCACTTAGCATGCCACCAAACATCACAGTGACTTTTGTCCCCCTGGAAACAAGCTGATTGATTAAAGGCAGCTGTGCTACTGAGTTTCCAGGCAGGTTTCTTTAGTTGTTTTAAATGAGTCAGTTGAACTAAAATCTGAGATATACCATCGACTGTACATGAGAACTGGACAGAGTGACCCCTCCCCTCTCACATTCCAAACAGAAAGTACCTACTGGCTCCAAGAAGCCAAAAATCTCATGGAATTTATTGACAAATAAACAGCTATTACTCAGTCACTACATTTGTTTGAATAACTGTTCTTGATCTGATACCTTTTTTTAACAAGTTTTTCAAGACATTTTTACTGTAGTGCAAGTTGTTCAAATTATATACTGGATGCCTCCAATGAAAGTTTGTGACCTCATTCCCAATGTTCTATACATTTAACAGATTCTTCCAAGCCCACTTTCAAGTGGTAGGGGAATGGATTTCCAACAAGCTCTCTCCTGATTGCAGAGAGTGGTTTCATGAAAAAATGGCGACTGAACTAAGTTCATTTGGTTGGAACCTGAAGCATGTAATTTTTGATGAGTGACATCACACTCACTTACTCCAGTTCTTAGATACAGTGAATGGGTACAACCCATTTTGTCCATGTGTGTGTGAAAGTGACGTTTTTGATCAGTTAATTCCATACACAGCTTAAAATGCAAAAAATACAGTGAAGAAAAGATATTTTAAATTCTGTTTAAAGATTTTTTTACTTTGTCAGGAGGAGCTTAACTAATGTAGATAAGCTCATTATAGAGAAAATATTAAACCATCTTGTATTTTTAACCAAATAATAATGTCAGCAGCGTTTGAGACAAATGCAGCAGGGAAACCGTGTATCTGCCAACAAAGAAAATGTCTAATTTGCAAGTATCTAAAAAAAAAAGAGGAAGCATTGTGTTATAACATCCCCGAGAAGATTCTAGGACAAGGGTGTGTTTGTGTGGGTGTCCTAAGAACAGAGCTAGCTTTGAGCCACCACAATGTGTATTATTCAGCAGGATGTGTAGATTAAAATGTAATTTTATTCAAAGTGGCAAATTGTTTTTTTTCTTTTTTTATTGTACTAATCTTCAGTTTATAAGCAGAATGAGGTGTGGTATTGAAAAAAAATATGTGACTTAATGAAAGGATGCTGGATGAATGCCTGAAGAATGGTTTACCGGAATGAAGAAGGTTACATTCAAATTCAAATTAATTTTATTTCTATAGCAGCTTTCATGTGAAGAAACCGCTCAAGGTACTGTACATAAAAACAAATAAAACATTAAAGTGCCATTTCCCAGGCATGCAATAATATGATAAGATAAATCCCTCATAATAATGAACACAGAAACAAACAAAGTAACTAGAGATAATTATAAGATAAGCTAAAACAAAGAGTACCCTGGAGAGTCCACCCTGTCCTCCTGTTGGCTGGGGTTCAGCATCCAGGGAACATGAGCACATCACGCTCATCCCCAGCACATCCTGCCCCATAGTCCCCAACCCCAACTGGGCACACCAGGCCAGGCAGCTCAGAGGACCCAGAACAAGCTGACTAGGAAAACGAAGACGTACATGGATCTAGTTGTCTGCAAGTGGATCAAATAGCATTTTTTTCATTTGCCCACAAAATCACAGCAGTACGAATAAAGAAATACTCAAAAATGTTGTTTTAAGTTATATTTTCTTAATATTTCCCCTTCATCATTAGAAAAATGCCCCATAACATGTTAATAATGCCCTAAACACCATTTTCATCCAAGACGGACTTTAAAGTTAGTCTTTACAAAACTCACGCGTGACTTCGCAGAGACATTTCAATAAATGCCTTTGACGGAAGTATGAGATGCACAAACACAGCTTCCACTGTGAAGAATAACAAATAATGAATTTGCTGCATATCATCTGCCTCACCTAATCACATCTTGCAATCGGCACCACCGTTTCTTCATTTCGTGCCACTAACACATCTAAAATAGAAAATCCTGATCCGCTAAATAATTTCTGAGATTACAATCGTCTAGTAAGGCTGTTTTTTATGAAGGCTATCCTCATTAATAATGCATAGATCTTCTTTTCAATTATCTCTAATGCTAAATAGTGCAAACATTTCTGCGTTTTGAAATGAAAATGTTACAGAAAATCTATTTCACTTAGCATTCGGGGTTAATTAGGGTTATTTTTGATATGTATTTCATACCTAAAATAGCACCAAGTTAATTTCATTTTCTGGTTCCACAAAAAGCTTCTGAGGTAACTGGACTAAATGTCCATAATGGACCTAAGGGGAATTTGAAGCCCACGTCCATTTTCCTCCCCCCCTTTCTTTTCTGTCCCCTCTTCTTCCCTTCTTTCCTCTCCTGCCATAGATGGACGAAGGAGATTTACAGTCAGGGGTCGCACGGTGCTTCTAATTAGCTTAAGTAGGTAGGAGGGATAAGCACTTCCTTGTTGAGATGCATCACATATTCCCAAAGCTTCTTCTGACTAAGCAAAGAGATGGAGCGAATGCAGATGGACAGCTGACCCCCATCTCTGCCTGCCTTTCCATCTGTCAGCCTCCTTCCTGCTCCCACTTTTTCTCACCTTTGGAAAATTTTACAGCAGAAAGAGTAAATTCGCAAAAGCAATTTGAGCCGGTTTTATGTGTGCTGTGTTTAATAGAAGAAAAGCAGAAGGTGTGGTGCTGAAAAACTTCCTTTAAATTATTTAGTCTTCAGGTGAAAATTGAAATTAGAAAATATTTGTAAAGAAAGTTTGGTTCCCAAATCCACCTGTCAGTCAAAAACTGGTAATAAAAAGCTTTTTGGCCTGAGCAAATTAAAATGTATGTAAAATTCACAAAAATTTTTTAAAGGATGTATTTGCTGTTGCTGAAAGAAAAACCTTTCAATTTTTGTTGAAACAGTTTTGTTGTGGATTTGTGCTACTTTTTTAAGGTATTGTATTATTCTGGAAATGTCCAATTATTTGTGTTCCTTCATGTTTTTATTTCCCTAACAAACAGACGTTAAACCTTAAAACTCAATAATTGCAGGAAGCAGCAGATGCCTATTAATGTTGTGGTTTTTTTTTTCAACATTCTCAATAGAACTCCTGTGTGTTAAAGCTAAAGCAACGTTTCCATCCATAACTGTAGGCATTTAATTTAAAACAGCAACAAAGTTTAGTCGTTTTTTGGCCTGTAATGCCTGATGACTAACAAGCAGCAGAACTGACTGACAAATGAGCCTTTGGGTTCATAACCACCTTAATCCAACTCTGCCTGTCTGATGTCCATTGAAGGATTCAAAAGAGGAAAAGCTGGGCTCCATTCCCATTGCCCCCCAGGAAAAAAAAAAAAAAAGTCTCAACAGTTTGACAAACTCAGGGGAAAAGACTTGCTCCAAAAGCTGAACAATAAAACACCTCCTCCATTTGGATCAAACTGTGACAGATCCGGCACATTTTCTGGCAGAACCATTTGTTTTGTTTATGCAGTCCTGTGCTCCCCCCCATCAACCTCCCTTTCAGGAACACTCATCCTAAATTGCATTTTTAATTAAAACAATATCCCCTGTTTCTGAGTTTTGCTGTCAGGCGTGAAATGGCTGTTTGTCCGAGCTTACAGCATCCCTCCCAGATGACCAGTCCTGCCTGATGCTGTCCCTCGCGTGGGACCACTCCTTCCACAGGCAACAAGCAGCCATCCAAGGAGCCTTATGATGTGTGCCGCTTTAGTTAGCTAGATTTACCTTTGTAAAGTAAAGTGAGTGAGAACATAAATAAATCCCTAAAGACTAATTGTGATCATCTTTTGAAAATATTCCCAGTGATCTTTTAGGATGTATTCAGACTGGAGAAGTCTGTTGGTCTGGACCAAGTCCACTTAATTTGGCCCAGATTGAGTCCTGAACCTTGTGTTTGGTCTGTGATCAGACTCCTGTCAACCAGACAATTCTGTTGGACCAATGCCTGTAAACAAAACCACATGACTAAAGATCTCTTCAGTCATTGGCCAGGAATTATCAGGGTGGGGCAAAGCAAGAGAGAAAGAATAATGGAAGTCCTGCTTTGCGATCTTTGTCGGGATAATTTCCTCATTCAAACTTTCTATTTTGCTTTTTTTTCTGACCAGTATGTTCTATGTCACAAATAAACTATTTTTCTGCATGCAAACTGCATGTTTTTGTCTGCTCTTGATTCACAGCTTAAATAAAGAAATACTCAGAAGAGCTATTTTAAAGCTTAATTTTCCTTAGTATGCCCTTCATCATCAGAAAAATGCCACATGTTAAAGACGCCAAAATTAAGATTTTTTTTGCAGTGAGTCTAAATTTATTGCCACTTGCCTTTTGCTTGATGTGCATTTCTGTTTAAGTTCAATACATGTGTCAAATTTGAGTTTACTTTCTGCAGAAGACTAACTGTGAGTAAAACAAACAAACTTTATAAAGTGTTTTCTGTTTTTCATAATCATGCATTTCAAACATTTTGGTTTACAATTAGATGAAGGAAATACTGAGATAAAAAAGCTGGAAAGGTGTGCAGAGCAGACTGTTGATAACATGAGACAGTTTTCTATATAAAATGCCAACACACTGCAGACAATTTCCCCAGATGTGCCACAGAAAAAACAAAAAAGACAACTTTTGCTTACAGCTTATAAGCAACCGCTTTGGAGTGAGCACAGAGGGCACCAAAGTCAACACTGAGTCAGACATTTCACTGACAAGACAACCGGGCATTTCAGTAAAAAAATCTCTGCTATAAAAGTGCTTTGGTGCTGAAAAAGGAAGAAAAAAATCAATCTGAAATCAACTTAAATGGATTTAAAATGGTTAAGAGCAAACGGTTTTGCCTTACCCTCAAGACACATCTTTTATTCATTTGTTGTCTTTAGCTGAGCGATGTTTTTCACCTCTGTATTTTTTTCTCTAAAAAACAAAGTAAACAACATCTCTCACAATAAGAAAAATAACCTTTCCTAGTTGTATGACGTATAATTTGTGAGATGCATAAACTTGACCTTCTTCTAGAAGAGTTGGCCTTTGGAAAGTGTTTGGTTTTAGATGTTATCCCCACCCCAGTCCCACAGCCACACGTCGCATTATATCATAACATCCGAATCTTTTGTCAGATCTAATTCTGAGTAATTTGATTTTGATACCGATGCCAAGTCCAGATCCAATACTTTTGTTGTTTTTGTTCAGGTTTACCCTTCAGGGGTTGCCACAGCAAATCAGCTTTCACGGGTTGACACAGGTGGTTTGGCGGAGTTTAACGCCAGATGCCCTTCCTCACACAACCCTGTATTTTTAAAGCACAGGGAGACCCACAGTTAGACAGCGGCATGAGGGGTCTTATAAATGCAAATTAATGAGCCTTCCATGGTGTGTGTCAGTTTCTGAAAGGGCACACTTCGTCTGGCACTATCTCACTTATACCATGGTGACTTACAAAATAAATAAATATTAAATCGATTTTTAGAACTTTATTCTTGTTATTTTTTTGGTTTAGATCACTTTCTCACAAAAAGCAGACTATTTTATTAGTCGAGTAATTATAATGGATTGATTTAGTTTGTCTTCTTTAGTATGAATTGTTTTGATTGCTTAAAATAAATCAATTCCTACAAGTGTTTTTTTCAACAGTAACACACTAAATCCAATCTCAACTTACACCAATTTTTATGGTAATGGTTTTGGCACTAGTATGGTGCAGAGGGGTCAAACTCTGATAGGAAGATTACAGGTTCAGTTCCCGCCCTGCCTGCCCATGTATTGAAGAGTCCTTGGGCAAGACATTGAACCCCACATTCCTCCTGGTGGTTTTAGGTTGGCACCATCGTTCAGCAGCCATCATGAATTGTGACTGTACAGCGCTTTGGGTCTTCTAAGAAGGTGGTAAAGCGCTGTCTAAGTTTATGCCATTTACCATAATGATTAGTTATGAAGCTGGTTTTATTTAACCAGAGAGAAGACCGCCTCAGAGCTCCACACGGCTCCAACCAGCCTTTCTCTCCTCCCACATGCCTGTTTCCTTCCTCACTTTCTTGAACTCGATTCTACAGTCAATAACTCAAGTGTATGTTTGTGGTGAATTGATTGGTGTGTCACAATAAAATGAAAATGCAATTTTTGTAATTTTCTTTCAAATCATAGGCCAAAGATGAATGATTTATGTTTGTGTGGTTTAGTTACTGTCTTTTTAATTTTTTTTGTGTTTTTGGCACTCACAAAGACTATTCTTCTGCTTGAGAAGTTAAACACTTGGGAGCAAGAGACACCGGCCTGCCAGTAACTACAAAAACAACTAAACATACTGAAGCACCCTCAAAACATTAGCTCAAGCGCTGAATCTTTGATGAACCCCTGAAACGATAAGTCATAAAAATACCAGCAAAGTCAGTAAAGCTTTTTTAATTATTTGAGACTCAATTCTGCAGAATGGCCTCAAAACAGAATCCCGTGTCCCCCTTCCTGCCTCCTTCTCCCTTCATTCCTCTCTCCTGTTTATCTGCTTAGACTGCCGACACATCCGTCAAGCGCTTTGACTCCTCATTCATGTGAGCTTTATTGAAATTGAATAGGTAATCCATTGTTGACAGAGACGTGGCGAGACAAAGACTCCTGAATCAAACCGTAGATCTTCACCTCCTCTCCTCCCTGTTTGTACCGTGTGAGTGTGCACGCTTCAGCTGAACCTGTGTGAAAGTTGAAAGTCCTCTTTATGTGATTGCTGCCGTCTGTGTGTGGGGCCCCTAGATGCAGTTGGCTGCTCAGTTGGAAAGAGGCGGATGTGGCCGAAGCTGGACCGACCGACTGGCTGCATGCAGCTGGGAATATTAACACGACACACACTTTCACTGCCCACCGGATTTGTGGCAAAAGTCCAAAACTAAAACCGATTTTACCATCAGGTAAACAGCATGAATTGCAGGTGAAACAGCTCTGCAACATCTGCGTGTCTCAGATGTTTGAATTCAAGCAGAGAGCTGCCAGGAAGAGCATGTATGCACACATGTGGTGAGCCTCACACAGCTTTGGAAGATTTAAACACAAACACAAGAGAGCTTCATGAGAAAATGCATTTGACTCCAGGGTTCAGTCCAAACACTAAGGCAGAGCTGCCACACATTAAACTTGCATGTTTGGGGGCTGAAGGTTCTCCACATTGCTCAAGCTCAAGCTAGACTTTGATAGAGGAAAACATTTGCAGAAAAAAATCAAATATTGCAGTTCTGAATAGTTTTATTATGTCAGACTGAGCTCAAGGATCATTGCCTCGATTATCCCTGTTGGAATTACTTTGCCTTAAATTCTTCAGATCCCTGTAGTCACTCTTAATATGCGGCAGTATAAGCAACACAGTTCTTGTCACGAGGCTCACTGAAATTCAGTCTGCAAGTTTAGATAAAATTGCTGTTTAATGTTTCTTACTGAAGTTCAGGGTGACATCGGCAGCCACGATATGACAAGAATGCAGTCCATTCATACCTTAGTCACAAGGGGCTCTGTGTCCTCCAGGATGGAGATGAAGGGGATTTCCAGGAAAGAGGAGAGGAACTCCACCTGGATTAACTCCTCTTTGGAGCGCGGGAAAGCCAGCACGGCTGACACCCCTCTGACCACGAGGTCCTGACAGGCGCTACGGGACAGCGACTCTGGGTCCCAGCCCGCGGGGGAGCGCGCCACCATCTCCAGACTCAGGTTGTAGGGCAGCAGGGGTGCCGGTTGCGAGGCTGTGGTGGCGGGGGAGTCCCCCCCTCCTCCGCCTTGGTGCCGGATGCTCGCCAGGGCGCGGTTGAGCGCGTTTTGTATCCGAGCTGGCTGACGGGTCGGCAGGAGCGCGCCAAGGCGCACGGTGTGCCCTACCCGCGCCAGGATGGGGCACGGCTCCGTGTGAGGGACGCAGGCTTCGGGGGCGGAAAAGGCGCTTAAAAGGAGAACCAGCAGAAGCCGGCTGGCACAGGCGAAAAGGAGACGAGTTCTTCCAGGGGCGAGGCAGCAGGTCCAGAGTCCAGAAAGCGGCACCATGCTGTAGCTCCGACACACAACTGAAGAGGACTGGGCTCTGCTCGGCGGGAGATGGCATAGCTCCCTCTTTCTCCCGGCTCCACCGCTTTTCTTGGACTTGGTGCTTCTTTTTTGTGTGCCTTTTCTTCTCGATTGCTGTTGAAGGTGATCTAAGGGCGAAGTGGCGACTCACCTTTTCAAAGTTTTCATGTCAACAGCAGAAAGACGCGCCGGCGGAGCGGAGGGGAGACGCGCGCGCGCAGCTCAGAGCGGTCGCCCTGCTTCTGTCAGTCTCTGCTGGAGGAAGGCGCACCAGCTGTGAAGAGTGCGTGCGTGGATGAGCGAGCGATTGCGTGAGGGTGTGCGCGTTTCACAGTGTGTGCGCGCGCATGCCCGCCGTGAATCTAATTGGAGAATTTAAATGACATATAGATCATTTCCTTGCCTCTCCCAGTTCTAAATAGATGTATTTCTTCAACTTTCTTATTTCATAAATTCAAACAAACAACATTTTGATTTAAATTTCAGTTTTTGGAAAAGAGAGAAAAAGTAGGGCTAAACTTCAAGAAGATTGATTTTTTGATTAACAGAAACTTTATTAGAAGTTGAATTGTGTTATAAATGGAGGTCATTTGTTTTCGGTGATAGCGGGGGCCTCTTAAGCACCTCTGGGGCTCAGACCACGATGTTCCCGTCAGTTTGGCCCACACAAAACTAATAGCTGGCTGAAATCTCAATTTTCCCCCGAGATTTATTCCTACTTCCGCCCTGCAGTCCAAGAACATTACCCGTTGTGTAACCACATCTTTTCAGCACCGCGGACAGCGCCAGTGCCATAAAAGAGATGTACTGCGCTTGCTAATTTGGCTTCAAGCGAGGGACAGCATTCAGTCTTCCCTTCATTCATTCAGCAGTCACTTCCATACTACTTCATCTAATTTTTCATCCCTAAAGGAGGGCGTTCAGTAAATCTTTGTGTCCACTTAGTGAAATCTGGTTCCCATTGAGTCCAGCCTCTCTTTTTCTTTCATTTTTGTTTGAGCCTAATGCAAAATGCGTTTTTTCTATGTCTCTGCTTTCCTGTCATTCATTGATTTTGGCATCCAGTGAAGCCGCATGCCCCCTTTCAGTGCAGGGTCTGATGGAAAGGTTTCAGAGAGACCTGCTCTTTCCTTGTCCTTTAACGCTCTCCCACACACATTTCCAGGCTCAACAAGTCATTTTACAGCCTGCTGGGTGACCTGGTGTGAAAGCAGCTCCTTATACCGATAAATCTGACACAGCTGTTGTCAAAAAAGAGAACTTTTTTTCTTACCTCTCTTCCGTCTCCTCATGCTCCACTGGCTCCACGTTGAGAACAGATGAAAACCAACACTGCAGGCTTTGTTCTGCCGCAGAAACAGCAGCATTAAACTTGCATGGCTCTTCACACACACTCCCTGAGGTGAAAGCATAGCATATCCAAATGTATTTTCAGTCAGGTTTATGTATCTACAGTGAAACACCATGATGATTGAGTTCCTGACAAGGTGCTTCAAAATGTGAGCCATTAAAGCGTTTCTGCAAACAAAATTATACACCTCACCCAGAAAAACAACAACACCTACAATCAAGGCAAACAACCTGCTTTCCCACTCACTTCACATATCAGTGTACATGCCGTTTTGTAAAAAAACAAAGCCATCACTTCCTTTTGAAGGCATGAAATTAAAGCTGCTTAAATAGTTTTGTGCAAAGTTGATTGTACCTTATTTACATGCAGATTCAGTGCAAAAAAAAAAGTCACCTGATACAACCGGCATGAAACAAAATATGCTTTTTTTTGTTCTTTTTCTTTTTTACACCACACTGCAGATCATAACTCCTAAAACATATTTTAGGACCCATTTCTAAGTTTAGGAATTTATATTCTCTTTATCCTCTTGATTTTAGAGTTATTTTTATTCAGTGAGCCACTGCAGGGCCTCAGGGTTCCGGTGGCAGGTTTTTAGTATTCTCAAAGTTATTCTTTAAAAAAAAACCAAGACCTCATTTTTAAACCAACAGAACAGTCCAAACACCAAAAGAGAGACGACTTTTTTTTTAATAAAGTCTGGAGAGATTTTTTTTATTTTTAAATAAGGCTTAAACTAAACTTTTTTTATACTTATATTTAGGATTTCCTAATGTGTTTCTTTTTTAAAAATGGTTCCCTCATTTAGTTATTTGTGCATACAATGTTGTCATATTTGATGTTTTTTTTTTTTTTTATAATTTTTACTGCCAGTCAAACAATATATCCATTGTTGTAATTTTTGAAATATCTACTTTCATGGTTTTACATTTTTAAACATTCATGTTTTCTTTCTGCATCTTTTAAACTAAATTCAACTTTAGTGTGTCAGTTTGTATGTCTCCATGTTAACATTTGTGTTAATGCACACATTCTGTGTGCTCTAATTTGTAAGAGTGTAATAAAGGCGCCTTCTTGCAGCTTGAATGTTCCCCTGCAAATAAAGATTAGATGTGTTTGATTTTTAGCTGATCATCTGCAGATGCGCTCATGGCTCCTAAAAACAAAACTGCTGGCATGTTTCCATCTTTGGCATTCATTTGTGTGTTGAGAAAATGCCAAGACATCAGCAGCAAACTTTAGTAAGCAACTCCTGCTGGGCATAAATCTGGAAATAGTCATTACCAAACAAAAATATTTTATTGTTTACAGTTTCCACAGCAAAAAATGATTCCAGAGAAATTTGTTTAAAACCAATTTTACATTTTCAGAAGTGGATATCCTTGAAAATTTAGTTTAAAGTCAGACTGTGAATATTAGAGAAACACAAAAAAGCCTCTCAGATCCTTTATCGAACATCTGTCACTGCACAAACCGAATTTTAAGAAAATAAAAAAGCCTTTGTTTAAAGAAAAATGGTCTCACTTCCAAACCAGCAAGAAAAGTAATATTTTCAAGAAATGCAAAACTTTGAGAAAAGCATGTCTTAGTGACTAGTATTTGTATTCTTAAAATCTTGGTAAAACTATTTTTTCTACCCCATTAGCAGATTTTTTTAAATTTATTTTGCTTATTTATAAAATCTGCCCAATGGGTAACATTTTTTGATCTGTTATTGCAGTGTAGTTTTCAAATCCAAAGCAGCAAAGTAAAGAAAAAAATTAGTAGTTTATACTATTCTAATGTCTAATATGTGCAATAACAACAAACATTACAACCCTGTAGGAAAAACAAGTTTTTCTTTAACAGCAAGATTTCTTCAACATTTTCTTGAGCACAAGTGACACCAAAGTGCATAAGTTTGGCTTGAAAGTTGTGTCTGACAGAAACTGAACCTCCAAGTGAAGCTCTACCACACAGTTATTGCAAATAAATTTGACTTTTGTGCAGAAAAAAAAACCATAAATTTTTACCATTCCTGTCAAATGTTCCTAGAAAATCCTTTTTGTACCTCATTTTCTTTAATTGAATGTTTTTTTTTTCCTCGCATGATTTGGATTCTCATTTTTTGAACAACAATCCAACACATTGACTTTGTACTTTTTTCACAAAATACATGATGTTCTCAGTGTTTTTCAGCATTTGGCATGAGCAGAACTGAAAGCATCCCTGCTGAGGTGGAAATGTATTTCTGGCCATTGTGACACGCTCCCACTTGTTGCTCTCCTGCATGAATACAAAGCTTTGTTCAAGAATAGAATGGTGGTGCGATTGAGTTGCAGCAGCACAATGCATTTCAGTTGGGAGAGTCTCATTAGGAGTCTCAAGCGGGCACTGAAACTCCTTCCAATGCCCTGATGTGTGCAGAGGGAGAGTGATGACGAGGACATGTCCTCAGCATGTCTACAAAGGATGTTACAGGTTTCCCACACGAATTCTTTATCTGTCTTACTGTTTCATAGTAGCAGCTTCTCCCCTGTGGGCATATTTGTTTTGATTATGTACATTGTGAAGGATTAATATGGAGAATAGGATTAAATGGGCATCAAAAACCCAATTAAAGTAGCCCTTCATCTTTGAAAACGAGGCCTGGTCTCTGTTTCTCTGCGTGAGATCCCTGCGTCTGTTTACTCATCACCTGCTGCCCTCTGTTTGCTCTGGCCCTCCTCCTACAGCGACTGCAGCTTGTCTTTACATTTTTTTTTTTGCATGATCACATCCCTCTTTACATTCATATGACCCCCCACCCTTCTGTTCCCTGCATTCACCTTCACCCTCTGCTTCTGATCTCTCCTCCCACATCTTTACTCTGCTCTTTCATGTTTTGTGTCTCTTTCAGACAGTTAGCAAATTTGCCATTTGCTCCTTAACAGGCAGCTCACACTATTAAACCACATCAGTGATTTAATAGTGATTCCTTCCTGAAGCGAAACTCAATTAGACTGGTAAAAGACTGCAGGAGAACACCGGGGTTCAGAAGATGGGTGAGCCAGCAGCAACTGCCAATTTGAGTCGAGGGTGAGTGCTCTTCTGTGTTTTACGCCTGCACTTGTGTGTCACATTGTGTACATCAGCACCTGTGTGTGGCGATGTAATCCTGAGTAATCTGGCATTACAAACCTAGGTATCACAAAGGCTATTTGAAAAGCCAGAGAGCAGCAAGTTCGTATTCCTGGCACGGCATTAAAAGCGCAGCAATATCAATTTTTTTGCACAAAGCTCATTAACAAGAAGCAGGACAGAAACAAGAGAATGGAGGGTCACAAACAAAGAGCAGGACTGGAAAAGGGGGTGGCAGGCATCAGGACCAAAGGAGTCGGGAAAAGAAGGAATGTTCTGAGAAGATTTGGAGTCGTGGAGTGTCGTGTCTTCACAGTTGAAGCAAATTAACACAAGTTCATTCTTCTCAGCTCCTTTCACCCTCTGCTCTGCTGCCGTACAAAGACAGTGGTGTGTGGAGAGAGACTTATCTGGAAGCAACAGCAGCACCCTGCATGTGTGTGTGTGCAAATGTGTGTCTTTGTGTGCCAGGATTGTGCATGCGCCTGTTTTTCAAGAGGGTTTTGTGCAGCACGTTCGTACATCTGTACCACTGATGTTAACCTGCATGCGTCTGGGACACACGCTCCATCATTTGCTAAGGAAGTCTTCCTATCATAACACTCTGCCATTATAGACTTTTTACTACTACAAATCCAGAAACATTTACACGTAAAAGATGCTCCCATCCTCTATTCATCACAGCTCATGTGTTTGAATGTTCTCTTTTGCAGCCATCTTTTCTCTTTCCTTTTTTTTAAATGTCAAACTGACTTAAAAAATGGGTTTTCAACCAGGAGACTACAGCTCAGGATCAACAGCTGCCTTTCTGTAAATTCTTCTTTACACTAAAACTAACACATTCATCCGTGTTCTGAGCACATTGTAAATATGTTGGGGAATACCCAAAATATGATGTTTGTGACATCAAATAATTATTCATATTTAGATGATGAGCAAGACTCCAAGTAAAACCAAAAAAACAACAAAAAACACCTTTTATCCTAAGAGAGGAAGTTCAGGAAAAGAAGCAACCTCCAACGATGTCATGAGCACAGTGAACATAGTTACAGTGCCCTCTGACCAAAAAAGTCCAGGTCAGACATCATCATCTGACCATCCAATTGGTCAGTTTATAACTTGATTAGGGTTTCAGGCTTAGTGGTGATTTTTTTTTTTTTTTAATTCCCATCAGATCATTGTTGCTGGTTTTGTTTCTTAGTGTTTTCAGTGCCTTTTTAGAATAGAATAGAATAGAATAGAATAGAATAGAATAGAACTTTGTTGATCCTCAGGGAAAATAGGATTTTATATAAATAAATTGGTATTTCTGCCTGAGCATTGGGTTTTTCTTCATTTAAACTTCCTTTATCTACTATTTTAAACACAAACAATTTGGAAGCAAAGCTAGGAAGAAAAGAAAAATGTCAGAATATGTTTCTTTTTTTACTTTCTTTTTTATATTTTTCATCTTCTCAGGGCTTAAGGTTAAAATATATCCCGATGGAAATGAAACACATTTTTAATCAATGTTTCTTCAACAAACACAGGTCCTTTAAAATGCTTTTCTCGTTAACCCCTCTGAGGGCTTGTTCCTTGTATGTATTTGCCGATTATCCCTAACAGTGCTTATTTGTCACACTCGCATCACTAAACACATCAGGAGCAAAGTGTGGTTCAAGTAGACACTCTCTTGGATTAAAGCTTTTTTTTATTGGTCAATGGGGCAATGGCTTTAGAACAGCTCCAGTGTATGACGACTGACGGGAACACTAAATTTTTGCTCCAACAGAATTGTAATGGAGACACGGAGTCCATTATATAATAGAGTTTGATGCAGTTGCATTAAGAGTGATTGGAATGAAGTACTGAAAGTAATTGAGCACACAGATAGTATATGTATGTATATATATATATATATATATGTATGTGTATATATATATATATATATATATATATATTTTTTTTTTTATTTACTTGTATGAGTTTGCATTTAAGCAACCATTCCTTCCTTAGTTTTCTGTCACAGGATGATGGTTGTATGCTTGGGTGGTGTAGTTTGTGTAGCTTTATTTCACTGTAATGAACTCTTCCAGCAAATTGCCTACAGAAAATAGATTATCAAAGGCAATTGGTTTCATTTACTGATTGATGTCTGACTGGAGTCAAGTGTTCTGAGTCTAAATAAATGTCACAGTGCTGTTCTGGAGAGTAACCTGCATACAGCTTTAACATATCCATGCAAATGAACAAGTAAAAAAACCAACAGTCAGTAATGCTCTTAAGGATGGAACATCACCTTTGGTTTGTTCTGCCAGGATGGTTTGGTGAATGCATCCAAACAAAACATGCTAATGGGAAGAAGCTGAAAACAGAACAAAAACGCTGTACCAACTTGCCTGGACTTAAATGAAAAAGTGATTTCACCCCAAACCTAATAACTGCTTGTGTCACACTCTGCTACAATCAAACGTTTATATTGCCGACAATGAGTCCTGTGGAAAAACTTAGGAGCACTCCAATCAAACAGTTGTTCAAATTCAGACATATTAGAACATTTTGGAGTGTGAACAGATATCTGAAGCATTGACTGTATAAGATAACTGGAGAGAGTTAGTGTGACGTCACCCATTGAAACTGGCTCACTTCCGAATCCAACCAAAGAAAGTGAAATCAGTCACCATTTTCTTGAGGAAAAGGACGAGCTAGAGGTCGTCAGAGGTGATTCGTCAAGCTTCTATGGCACTGACTGTCGCCAATCAGTTGTGAGCTTGTTGGGAGTCCACACCCCTACTACTTGAAAGCAGACTTGGGAGAATCTTTCAGTAGTTCATGTTTGACATGAGACCACCCACTTTTATTGAGGCATCCGATTGGTCAGTTTATAACTTGAAAAGCTTGCACTACAGAAATAAAAGTCTATGGGATTTTGGCTTCTTGGGTCTACCTTTTTGTTTGGAACTTGAGGAGGGAGGGGTCACTCAGTCCAGTTCTCATATATAGTCAATGGTAAAGTTATAAATCTTCATCTTAAATGTGCTGAGGTCCTTACTTAGACCGGACCAACCCAAAAACCCAAATTTATTGATTTAAACTTGGTGCTCAGATCATTCTTTTGCTTCATAATTCACATTCTCGTGTGCTTAAAGTTGAATCTGATGGACAGACACTCTTCTTCAAATTTTGAGAGTGCAGAATCTGTTGTTTAGTCCAGGGGGGGTCAAACTTTAGGCCTCGAGGCCCGGCCTCCTGGTGGTTTTCCAGAAACTCTTCCTTACCTGCTGCTGATTACCTGGATCAGTTGTGTCTAGCCAAAAAGGAGCTTCAATGGCAGGTTGGTTGGAAAACATCAGGACACTTGAGGCCTGGATTCTGACACCCTTGGTTTAATCAATAGGGATCGTCCACCTTCAATGCTGTAGCCACAAACCATCACACTGCCACCACTGTGTTGCTTTTTTTCTTTAGTGAAGCTCTTTGTTAATTTGACCCCTAAAATTATGCTGCATGAATGTTCTAAAAGTTTTGTTTCATCAGTCTACAGGCATTTTGTTTTAAATCCTCATCAATATGTTATGTTTTTTTTCAGATCTTTGTTTTCTCTCTCTGTTTTGTTATTTTCTTTTCTTCATTGATTCATTTTCAGTCTTTTTGAAACATGAACTCTGACCTTTACTAAGTTTAGTAGGGCATATTTTTAGCACTATGTGTTTTATTTTTTTTTAGATCAGCTGGTAAAAAATTTTCTGTCATTTTTGATTTGGCAGGTCTGACAATAATCCAACCATGACGTGATAAATTATCTTACATCTTTCTCAAAAAAATCAACAAAGCAAAGTATATTTATAAATTGGCAAAGAATCTGTTACTTATTTCCCACGAGGCCATGCAGGCATGTTTAGATCATACACTCCAAACCAAAAAAACCCAATTCAAGCTGTAAAAGTGCCACAACTGAAAACACGTGATCTTTCATAAGAGGTGCTACAACATAAAAATGCAATTATGATGTCAATAATTTCGAATGCCCACAAAATGCTTAAACTATTTATAATAAGCTGAGAGCATGCAAGAGAAGACAGGGCCAGTTTAATGTATTTTTCACGTAGACTGTAAATGTTTTTTGTCACATGGGATCAGGATGACGTATTGTTTATTTGCAGTCACTGAGTTTGGGTAAAATTGTACAAAACATGTTTCCTTTTTACACAAAAACAAAAAATTTTGACTTCAATTTAATTCCAAAGATAAACAAAATGCGTTTCAAAACTTTTTTTAAAAAGTGTATATTTGAATATTTTCTGCTGCTTGCTTTGACTCAACATAAACCAATCCAATCTGATAAACTGTCACCTGCACATATGCCTGTTTTTCATAACAAAAGCATCATACTGAAAACGCATCATTAGCATCTGGCTAAGACAAAAACACATGGAGCTCCCATGCGGCCACACAAGTGGGTCCATTTTCTGGATTGAATTCAAAGCCATTAAAGTCCAAGCCGTCAAGTTAAATTTTAGGTGGAATGCATTGTTGTGGTTCATGAATGGTGTGGAGAAGGCAGGATGACTAATGGGACGAAAGCAGCCGATTCAGTAAAGGAGCATCTGTGGTGGAGAGCAGCACTGATGAGCTCTAACAATCTCCAAATATGCTGCAGGGATCACCTGAACCAAGAAAACCTGCATACGTTCACACTGCTTACATAATGTGTGTTCAGATGTTGTAAATAGCAGCATAAACTAACATAAAGACCACTTTGAGGAAAATTGTGTTTTTGGTGTATTTAACAAGTTCTTGTGGCATCTTTCTTATGATGGAGGAAAAATAGCAGTAAAACTAAGCTTAAGGTTACATTTCTGAGTATTTCTTTATTCATATTGTTGTGAATCGGGAGCAGATGAAAAAATGAAGCTGGACAAAGATTTTATTTGTATATACTGTATATAATTTGTATATTTGTATTTGTAGAAAATTAAAAAAAATATGCTGGGTAGACCACAAGCTCCCTTCTCCGCTCCATTCTGATGCCGCTACTTGAAGACACATATATGCATGTACTAGGGATGTAACAATTTGATTCAGCAACGATTTGATTCATATCACAATTTGTGATTGCAGAAGGGATTCACCGTCTATCTTGGTTTTGAACAATCTGATTTAGTCCGATTCACTGACCTAAAATGGATCCAGAACGTCTTTGGGCAAAACTTCAACCAGTGTGACTCAGAGATAAATACCTGGTACTGAGCAGTGCAGGGGAAGTTTTCCAGATTCCTTCTATTTCTTGCAAGATAATCAAGGGCAAGTTTAAATGAAATATGTTCACATTAACTCAACAAACAAATAAACAAGAATTCATGTCAAATCCATTCCCATTTTAGTTTGATGAAGTTCAGCCCATTGTTGTTTTTTCACATCAAAATAATACAAACAGAACATTATTAGAACATTTTACCACACTGTACGGTCACATGTATTTGCAAAAGTGTTTCCACACATTAGACTGTAATGATGGTTGATCAGTTTTTGCTGGCATCACATGTATATAGTCTTCTGTGATAGACCTTAGTCAAATGTAAGTTATAGTTAAAAAAAAAAACTTAGTGTCTCAGTCCAAATGTTAATTCCAAGATTGATTAGCAATTTATCACATTTTAAATGATTTTTTAAGGGTATGGTTCGATTTTGCCTCAGACAGATAAATCTGGTTGGATCAGAGGTCTAAAATTGATTCATTGTTACACCTATACAATGTGCCGTTTTTCTTGCCTGAACTGGCATCTGGATCTAAACTGTACAGCTGGGTTGCATCAATATCACTCACCATTTTGTTGCACCAATAATGTCTGGTTAGGGATGTGAGGGGCTCTTAAGGTAGAGCATGTAAACAGAGAGCTCTCAGCAATGAGGAGAGGACTGAAGGGCGCCAATGGTCCCGCCCACAACTCAGGCGAATTTCTAAAGAACTCCTGCCGCTTTTCAGAAAACATGTACTATTAACTGACAGTTTTTTTGAGGGGCTAAAAATGGCATGATCATAACTGAACTGGTAACACTTTTAAAATAGTTCAAAAGATGATCGGAATGGGAAAGTTTGTGCAGATGGGAGAGCTGGTGTGCAGACAGAGAAAGTGTAAAAAAAGAAGAAAATCCAGAGATAATGCTTCAAAGTCCAACTCTTTAGTGTTTACAGTGCATAAAGTACTTCTCATAACCCTCTCAAATGTTGTTTGTAAAATTTGGATCCATAATATAAGCAAGCACATTAGAAATGACCACCTTCTTCAACTTTTGTAAGGGGTTTCTATTGACATTCAGAGAGAAGGGACTCAGTCCTAATTAGGGTGGCTCGCACATTCCAAGATTCCACCAATCAATGAGCTGCTAATGGGCTGTCAGTCAAATAAAGAGGCTTGGGACAGGTCAGGGTTGCCAGAGGAATGCCTTATTTTCTCAGCAGAATGGGACAAAATAGGCCAAACAAGAGCC
This sequence comes from Adrianichthys oophorus, assembly GCA_036245035.1. Classification (NCBI taxonomy): domain Eukaryota; kingdom Metazoa; phylum Chordata; class Actinopteri; order Beloniformes; family Adrianichthyidae; genus Adrianichthys; species Adrianichthys oophorus. The sequence goes on along the minus strand of BSAI01000115.1, from coordinate 9,983,536 downwards.
TAGCCAATGGGGGGCAATTATAGAAAATAATGAGGTCCAACAGTCATACGAGATGCATAATAAGCAGCCGGGCTGAGGGAGAAGGAATGCCGTTAGCCTTTTAATCACTTAATTTTTGTCAAGGTGGGAGTTTAAATTTGCCTGCAGCTCTCCTGCAGGCTGCGGCCTCTGCTGCTTCATCACAGCACTGTCAGAAAAGGAGCTCCAGACGTTTTCGGGTTTGCTTTAAGACAATTGGATGGGATGCCTGTTACTGTGTAAAGGTAGATACTTGTTGCTGATGCATACAAAAACAGACAGCAGAGCCGCCGCTTCTACATCAGAGCTTTGATTTGTCTTCTGTCAACAAGGTGACAAGTTTGGATGCTCAAATCAAAAATATAACACAGCAGCTGCATTCCTTATGTCAGAAACTCTCAATCTGCTGTCTTTGAAGATGTTTACTTCAGACCTGCTGTAAGAGGCACTACATTACGATCTAATGATTCACTTCATGAGGGCACTGCTGATGCCAGGTTGTGTCGAATTCACAAGAAAGTAATTCAAAAGGTATTTATATCATCAAAGAGACTTAGCTTTGTCTGAATGAAACTGATGATTCATAATGTCTGCTACTGAATCAGAGGGGAAACTAAGACGGAGTCCACAGAGTCTCAGAAATCAACTCTTTTGTGCTTTATACCTCTTTTTTACTTTAAAGATTGTTTACGCAGGCGCATTATGACAGCCGCATTACAGATTTGCTTCTTCACACTCATCAGGGTTTCACAGAGAGACCACTGACGTGCTTGAGTAAAAATAAAGCAGTTTTTATGATGAAGTGTGAAAAATAAAGAGATCTCTCCCTCCAAGGAGGGAAAGTCTCATTTGTGTTTTGCTTGTTAGACAGAGGCAGGAAAGCAGACTGTGGTTGTTTTTATGTTTTAGCATTCGTTTGGCTTTGCACTCAAACCCGCTTTAATTGCTCGCTGTGAAGCTTTCCTGGTTGGGGTTGCTCTTTGCCAGCGTGTGATGTTTGCACTCTGAATTCACTCCATCAGTCATTTGTACTACTGAAAGGAACTTCATTTGGCAGTCAGAACGATTAGATTTTTTCTAATTCTGGGTAGAAAATGAATACAAGAACATCCACTAAACTCAGATTACAAACCCTGGAGGTCAAAGAAATGCCATCATCTCTAGAGAGGGAGGTGGATTTTACACTGAAATTGTTCTCAAAAAGGTATAGCCATTCTGCCATGTCGTTTCACTGTTCATCGGAACAGTTTGAATTTAAAAAGGAAACGCGTGCTATGTTGTTCTGTTTTCATATTAAACTTTTCCTCATTTTTAATTTTTTCCATTTTTTTTTCATCAGGAATCTCTTCATATAAACAAAAAAAAAAGTACATTTCATGATAGTTTTGAGTTAGTTTCAGCAGAAGTCACACTGACACAGTGTCTTTTATGCCCCTGTTCAGAGATTCGTGTGTCAAACTGAGAATGCAGAAAAGAAGAAATGTGCATTGATATATTTAAACACACTGAAAATAATGTCCTTCTCAAAACAGGTTTAAAACGAATCTGCCAATAGAACTAATAGAATTTGTCTTTGTGTGATCTCTTCAAATAAATTGAGATGTTCTGCTCTTTTAACACAAAATTTAATCTTGAAATTAGCTTTGAACACTCATGATGATGTTTTTTACTCAGATAATTAGAAATATGTCCCAAAACAAGCCAGTATCATGATGCAAGTTATTTGTCTTTAAAGTAGGAACATTTACACACATTCAAATATTTACTCAAAAATAACCTATTTTAAGTGCTACAACAGTCTAACCATCTTTATATTAAAACCAAGTAAAAAAGACCAAGACTTTCACATTTTAAGTCAAAGTTATCAAAATTATGTGTAAAATTATGAGCCTAAAAAGTTCTTTCATTAGATAAATTACTTAAAATAAGATGTTTTCAAGATAAAATGACTAAACAAGAAATTCAAGATTTGGTGTCTTAAAACAAGTCATTAGATCATACTGAAAAATTACTGGTCAGTGTCTTATCAAGTGTAATGAGATATTTCAACTAGAAACGAGACCAAAAAAACTCGTTAAGATTTTCTGTTTTTACAGTGCAGATTTGTCCAACTAAGAGCATCATACGAAGAATGAAGCTCCTCCCTCTAAATCATTACTCTGAAGGTAAGAACAGCACATGCATCTATTATAAAATCATTTTGCAGGTCTTAAAGTCTTGCATTCCTTCAGGTAAATGTTCAATCAAACACATTTTATATAAGTATATAATTAGAAAAAAAATTCATGTTTAACAGAGAAAAGGAAAATGTTTGTTCCGCAACCAATTGTAATTATATTTTAATTAATTAAATTTAGTGTCATTTATTGTAATTACATTTTATTTTATTTATGTTTTTTTTTTTGGCTCATTTTTTTTATAATGCTGTTTCAAATGTATTATTTTCACTCCTTGTTGTCTGTATTTGTGGTGTCCATAATTTTCCATAATAATCTCAAGTATCCAAGTTTGCACTGGTGTAAGATAAATAAATAAAAGTAATTGTTACAATAAAGCCCCCTGTGTCACATGATTCAGCTTTTAAGAAGCTCATGAAAGTGTGCAAAAAAGAACACATTGCACATGATCCTGCAGGTATTTATAGCACAATAATTAAAAACATTTTTTTAGACGTAATTTCACAAATTGTGCTACAGATTAAAATATGGAAACTAAGAAAGTGTTGCTTTTGGGGACAAAACAAACTTTTGTTAAAAAATATGTATGCTTTTAAACACATGTAACATAGGACATGACATGATGCATAAATGAATAAAAACAGCTGGTGTAAAGCCCATGATAGAAATGAAAACAAAATGTTTGCAGAGTATAATGCAATGCAGCCCCAGAGGAACTGACAACCTGCAATGATGCATTATTCCAATAAATATTGAGGTTGTATGGGAAATAAGATTTTAATTCAAACATGGAAATGCAACACAAACCATGCGCACGAGACAGTAGCAGTTCTTGTGACAATGTTTTCATTTATGTGAGGTAATTACAGTCAGGCTCTGGTTTGAAGATGGTAACAGAAGATGCAGAATCTGCTGTGTGTAGTTCAAATTCTTTGTAAAAGATTCAAAGTGTTTATAGATGTTATTTTCACAAAAACAACATGCCTAAAATTCAAACTGATTTTATGTCCTCATGTGTGCCTTTGAAACCACATTTCTTAAGTTCAATCACATGAGGAGAAGCTGGATTTTCCTTCTCATTATTGTGCTTTCAATTTCATCATCTCATTTGAAGTCTTTGATGCACCAATGTTCCCATTTTCATCCAATCTTTGTAAGTGACTGGGCTAAAAGTCCAGTTTCATCAGGAATCTTGCCTTTTTATAATGGAAACAAATAAAGAGCAGACTTTGAACATATTGATGGTGTGAACAAAGTGTCCTATTTCATGCCTGAGGGTTGTGCGGATTGCTTACATTTTTTTTTGTATATTAACATGCAAAAAATACTTGGAAAATATCTAATTATTTTCTTATTGCTTTTAAAAATGTGAATTTTGACCTTTCTTTCCAGGTCTTTACAGTGTGGATGCAGTTTTTTTTTTATAACTATTGGTGGATTAGTTTCTTCATGCAGTGTCAAAGGGGAAAAAGTCAGGCTGCAGCAGACTGTTGTGGTGAGCAAGATGTACATGTTGAGTTCCACAGGTTAATGTCCCCCTGGCTAACAGTGAACTGTAATAATAGGTAAGAGCTGGGCCCATTACTCCCATTGTTGTAGCAGAGGCTGCTCTGTGCTGAGCTGGCAGAGCTGGGTGCAGGGGATTACATTAATACAAGCCTCCATGCCTCTCTCCAGCCGTTCACAGCAATTTGCAATGTGTAGAGTGGGAAAGAGGAAGAGCAGATGAAGACGAGGGGGAGCTGTGGTTGACGACTCGCCTCCAAACCCGAGCAGCTGCTGTGTAATAATAGGAAATCCAGTACAAGGCCAATATGTGCAAATCTGTGTCTCTTTGATCTATTTTAACCTAATCAGCCTCTTCCCCATATTGGCCATTTGTCACTGCATTAACGTGGGGCGTCCTAACGATGCTGACAGTGGACAGGTCTTATTGGCCAGCTCTGACCCGATAAAATGATGCCATCAAAGGAGGACATCCGATCTGCTCGTATCTTTCTGCTCTTCGCTTAAACTGTTAGCGTGCCGAACTGCTGGAACACATCTGAGCCAAAGATCATTTCGAACATTTTATAGACCACTGACTCGTTCACACTTTAGTATTTAGGCGATGGGGGCAAAGCTTGTGAAGCTCTGCTTTTGGCTATGGACACATGCACTGATAAGCACCCAAACCAGAGTATCCAGACAGTGTACAGAGTATTCTATTACTCAGAAGTTAAATGGAATCACCTGAATAATTAAGTGAGAAACAGAAAAAAGGAGAGCGGTTAAAACTACACAAATACTGGTAACAGTTCAAAAATGTATACATTTTCTATGTTAATTATTGTGTACATGGTGCTTTTTTGGGATTTTTTTCAATACAAATTACAATTACTTTGACAAAAATAGTTTCTTTGGTAAGAAGACTCACTGATTTCTTGAAGAAATTGGTGATCCATTTCAATCCGCTTATATTTTTTGGGTGAAGTTGGGCGAAGGACAGTGTTTGATATCCTGTCCTTTCTTTTTCCACTTGTTTGATGTGGACAACAGCAGACAACAAACTTCCACGGGTATGCTGCGGACGACAGGTCAAAGAAAACAACTTTATAACAAGCAAGGGTAAGTAAGGCTGAGGTAGGTGAGACGTGGGCATATCTTATGGATTTTCCCTTTTTTTTAATCCCACCAAATCTTGTGGACTGCGCAAAGAGCCCGTTAGTGCTGGTCAAACAATTAGTGTATCCTCCTTGATTCCAGCCTGACTGTTAGAAATAAAAAAAATGAGACATAGTGCAGTTTTAGTGGACATACTACGGGCATTCCACAGACACCTTCGTATCACCTGCATGCCCCGTGCATGCAGAATTTGAACAAGGTCAGTAAGAAGCCAGTACATATGCCTTACTAATGACCAGAGTATTGAAGTAAAGCGTAAGGGCACTGAATGACAGCATCATCTACAAGTAAAAGGTGAGTGCAACTTACATTTGCAAAATGGTACGTTTCATTTTCATGACGTCCCTTAAGGTGGCCTCAAGGGAACTGCAAGACACACCTTCGGCCCCCTTAAAATGTGTCTTCTCCTCTCTACAACCCACCAAGGGCTGAACAACCCAAAAACTCAACAACACCCTTATAGGTCAACCCCCCATTTGGGTGCATGTGACTTAGGCTTAAACTATACTGGTGAGATTCACAATTAGGAATCACATGTATTTCGCATCACAGATCCAGATCCAGTTGCGTCGCCCGGATTGGTGTTACCGGGGCCTCACCCTGGAGCCAGGCCTGGGGTTGGGGCTCGCAGGCGAGCGCCTGGTGGCCGGGGCTCCTCCCACGGGCCCCGGTCGGGTAAAACCCGAACGATCAACCTGGGATCACTCCCCAGTGGGCCCACCACCTGCAGGAGAGCTCAGAAGGGGCCGGTGCGATGTGGTTTGGGTGGCAGTCGAGGGCGAGTGCCTCGGCGGCCTAAACCCCGGTCATGGAACTTGGCTTTTGGGACATGGAACGTCACCTCTTTGGGAGGGAAGGAGCCTGAGCTTGTGCGAGAGGTTGAGAGGTACCGGCTAGATATAGTTGGGCTCACCTCTACGCACAGTCTGGGCTCTGAAACTCAGTCTCTCGAGAGGGGTTGGACTCTCTACCATTCTGGAGTTGCACATGGTGAGAGGCGGCGGGCTGGGGTGGGCTTACTTGTGAGCCCCCAGCTTAGCCGCCAAGTGTTGGAGTTCACCCCGGTGGATGAGAGAGTTGCGTCCCTCCGCCTTCGGGTGGGGGACAGGTCTCTGACTGTGGTTTCGGCTTATGGGCCGAACAGCAGTTCAGAGTACCCAGCTTTCTTGGTGTCTCTCGGAGGGGTACTGGAAAGTGCCCCAACGGGGGACTCCATTGTCCTCCTGGGTGACTTCAATGCCCACGTGGGCAATGACAGTAGCACCTGGAGGGGGGTGATTGGCAGGAACGGCTTCCCTGATCTGAACCCGAGCGGTGTTTTGTTGTTGGACTTCTGTGCTAGTCATAGTTTGTCCATAACAAACACCATGTTTGAGCACAAGGGTGTCCATCAATACACGTGGCATCAGGACACCCTCGGCAGGAGATCAATGATCGACTTTGTAGTCGTTTCAGGAGACCTTCGGCCGTGTGTCTTGGACACTCGGGTAAAGAGAGGGGCAGAGCTGTCCACTGATCACTACCTGGTGGTGAGTTGGATTCGATGGCGGGGAAGGAGGACGGAAAGACTCGGCAGACCCAAACGTAGTGTGAGGGTCTGCTGGGAACTTCTGGCTGAGCCCTCCGTCAGGGAAGTCTTTAACTCCCACATCCGGGAGAACTTCAAACAGGTACCAAGGGAGGCTGGTGACATTGAGTCTGAATGGACCATGTTCTCCACCTCCATTGTCTCTGCTGCTGTTCGGAGCTGTGGTCGCAAGGTCTCTGGTGCCTGTCGTGGCGGCAACCCCCGAACCCGTTGGTGGACACCGGAAGTAAGGGATGCCGTCAAGCTGAAGAAGGAGTCCTATCAGGTATGGCTGACTTGTGGGACTCCAGAGGCAGCTGACAGGTATCGGCAGTCTAAGCGAGCTGCGGCTCAGGCTGTAGTAGAGGCAAAAACTCGGTCCTGGGAGGAGTTCGGTGAGGCCATGGAGAAGGACTATCGGTTGGCCTCGAAGAGGTTCTGGCAAACCGTCCGGCGCCTCAGAAAGGGGAAGCAGCTTTCTGCAGGCACCATTTTCAGTGCAGGTGGGGAGCTGCTGACTTCGACTGGGGACATTGTCGGGCGGTGGAAGGAATACTTTGAGGATCTCCTCAATCCTGCTGACACGCCTTCTCTTGAGGAAGCAGAGGCTGAGAGCCTTGGGGTGGGGCTGTCCATTACCCAAGCTGAAGTCACAGAGGTAGTTAACAAGCTCCTCTGTGGCAAGGCACCGGGAGTGGATGAGGTCCGCCCTGAGTACCTCAAGTCTCTGGATGCTGTGGGAGTGTCTTGGTTAACGCGTCTCTGCAGCATCGCGTGGCAGTCAGGAACAGTACCACTGGACTGGCAGACAGGGGTGGTGGTTCCCCTTTTCAAGAAGGGGGACCGGAGGGTGTGTTCCAACTACCGGGGAATCACACTCCTCAGCCTCCCTGGGAAAGTCTATGCCAGGGTACTGGAGAGGAGAGTCCGGCCGATAGTCGAACCTCAGATCCAAGAACAACAATGCGGTTTCCGCCCTGGTCATGGAACTGTGGATCAGCTCTACACCCTGTCCAGGGTGCTGGAGGGTTCGTGGGAGTTCGCTTATCCTGTCCACATGTGTTTTGTGGATTTGGAGAAGGCGTTCGACCGTGTGCCCCTTGGTGTCCTGTAGAGGGTACTTTGGGAGTATGGGGTCCGGGGGGCCTTACTCAGGGCTGTCCGGTCTCTGTATGACCAGAGCAGGAGCATGGTCCGCATAGCTGGCAGTAAGTCAGACCTGTTCCCAGTGCATGTTGGACTCCGGCAGGGCTGCCCTTTGTCACCGGTTCTTTTCATAGTTTTTATGGACAGAATTTCTAGGTGCAGCCAAGGTCCGGAGGGGGTCTGATTCGGGAACCACAGGATTTCCTCTCTGCTCTTTGCAGATGATGTTGTCCTGTTGGCTTCATCGAACCAGGACCTCCAGTATGCATTGGAACGGTTTGCAGCCAAGTGTGAAGCGGCTGGGATGAGGGTCAGCACCGCTAAGTCTGAGGCCATGGTTCTCGACCGGAGAAAGGTAGTTTGCCCTCTCTGGGTGGGTGGAGTGCTCCTTCCCCAAGTGGAGGAGTTTAAGTATCTTGGGGTCTTGTTCACGAGTGAGGGAAGATCGGAGCATGAGATCGACAGGCGGATTGGTGCTGCGTCCACCGTTATGTGGTCGCTGTACCGGTCCGTCGTGGTGAAGAGAGAGCTAAGCCAGAAAGCAAGGCTCTCAATTTACCGGTCGATCTACGCCCCAATACTCACCTATGGTCATGAGCTCTGGGTCATGACCGAAAGAACGAGGTCCCGGATCCAGGCGGCTGAAATGAGCTTCCTCCGTAGGGTGGCTGGGCGCTCACTTAGAGATAGGGTGAGAAGCTCGGTTACCCGGGAGGAGCTCGGAGTAGAGCCGCTTCTCCTCCAAATCGAGAGGAGCCAGTTGAGGTGGCTCTGGCATTTGGTTCGGATGCCCCCTGGACGCCTCCCTAGGGAGGTGTTCCAGGCATGTCCCACTGGGAGGAGGCCCCGGGGAAGACCCAGGACACGCTGGAGAGACTACGTCTCTCGGCTGGCCTGGGAACGACTCAGGGTCCCCCCAGAGGAGCTGGAGGAAGTGGCTGGGGAGCGGGAAGTCTGGGCATCTTTACTTAGACTGCTGCCCCCGCGACCCGGTCCCGGATAAGCGGAAGAAAATGGATGGATGGATGGATGTATTTCGCCAACATTTACCTTTTTATGCAGCCACCTGTCAATTATTGTCTATGCTTCGAATAAAATAAACACATTTTACAAAGTAAATATGTGACGCTAAAAAACTACTCAAAATCGGCCCATCTTTAAACCTTGAAACTGAATAGTTGTAAAATTAGAGCTTCTGAAATAAGAAGTTATCTGCTTTGTGAACAAGCACAATCAATTACTTTGTGTAATGAATGCTTTCACTTTTGTTTTCAGCCAAGTTTCAACCTGGAAGTCAAATAGTTTCATTTTTGCTCAGTTCTATCTCAATTTTGTGTACAAATATTGAAATGCCGTTCAGCAAGAGTTTTGTAAAGTTATTTACTCACAACTCAATATAAAGTAATATGCAAAGAGTTCCATTTCCAGTTTTACACATTAACCTTTGTACACAGGCATGTTTTAGGACCATTGGCATCAATGTCAGAGACTTTGGACAGCCCTGGAGTCTTTATAAGAGTCTTTTAAAAAAAAATGCTGCCTTGTCACCAAACATAATGACCAATACGACACACCACCCACACAATACACTCTTGACCTACAGAGCCTTCATGCGAGACTTCCTCAGGTCCAATGCAGTGATTGATGGGAGGACATTGCTGCCACAGCAGGAACATCATTGTTTCTAATAGATTTCTGGCATTCTGTTCATTTTGTCATCCATTTGTTTGAACTTACACGCCCTCAAACTGTAAATGAAACATCATTTAAGGGTTTCTTCATCAGGCAGCTTATTTCTCCTCCCTTTTCCAGGTAATTTTTGACTTTATAAAGTAGACACCTCCTGCTGAGGAGGGAGTTTACATCATTTTAATCGGGATTTAACTATATTTTCATCTTGAACATGGGGCGCCACCAGCAGTATTTCTCGTGTCCAATGATATGAAACGCTAAACTTGGTAATTCATTAGTTAGGATAAAATCTGAAGTTCTAGATTCATATTTTTTTGCTTAGCTCAGCCCTTATATTTTGGGTGTGTGGGGTTGTTATCCAGCAGGATCTTGGGGTGAAGCTGCTTCTCTGAGTCTGGTGAAGTGGTTTGGACATCTGGTAAGGATGCGTTTCAGCAGAAGCATTTAGACACCTCCCTCAGGGAAGGGGCCTCGGGGCAGACCCAGGGCCCGCTGGAGAGATTATATCTAGTGGCTGTCCTGGGAAAGCTTCAGTGACTGAGCTGCGGAAAGTGTCTGAGAGAAGGGAAGTCCAGAAACGTCTTCTTGACTATTACAACAGCAGCTCAATCAGGGATAAGTGGCAGAAAATGGACAGATGGACGAATTAGTTTAATTGAATGTGACTGCTTTAAAATGAGACAGAAACAGGTTGGGAAAGGTGCTATTTATCGGTCACATTATTCCAGGGCTCGGCTGGGTGATGGACGGGAAAAAGAGACACTTGTCACTGCGAGCACGGGCTGCCTGCTGAACAAGCCAGAGAAGGGAATGGGGGCGGGATTGGATTATGTTTGAATTTTTATTTTGGAGACCAGGTGGATTTAAATTTGTGTACTAGACCGTGGTTTACCGTCTAAAACAAACCCCGTTCTCAAAAATGTATGAGTGGTTTGGCACCAGATTTCACTCACTCGAATTATTGCTGTGTTTCGCGTTAAGCTTTAACGTAAGAAATTTATGAGCGCTGAAGCAGAAATCCATGCTCTGTTCAAGCACACTGACAAGACCAATTACATAGCAGCTTGATCCTCGGACATAATAAAGTTATCCATGTACAGGAAAACGTAAATCTGACAAAACTTGGGAGCAGGGTCACTCTTTGTCTCACTAAATCACTGGCCGTCTCAACTGCTTAATCACTCTCTTTTCTCCTATCTGTACCTCATTCCCTCTGCTCCTTCCTGTCCTCATTCACACACTCCTTTCTCCCTTTCCTCCTCGTCCTCTCTATCAATTTTTGCTCTGTCAGTTTTTTTTTCCTTCCATTTCCCTTATGTTCACATGCATTGCTTACTCACTATTGATCCCTGTCCCTGTCTGTACTCTTAAAGTCTCTTGCCAGGTCTGTTCTCTTTACCTCACCCCGCTGTGATTCTGCTCTGCTCACCCAGCATATAATGATGTATTCTTCTGCTAACTTTGCTAACTTCTCTTTCTGTCCTCCTCCCTTTGCCTACCTCACACACATTATGCTCCTTCTCCTCTTTCTGTACTCTCCCCTTATATATGTCTCAGTGTCTCTGTCCTTCTCTCTGAGCGATGGCTCTATCGATTCTCCCAGTGATGATATTGCCCAAGGACGACCACAGGGCTGAAAACCTCTTTAACTTCCCAGAGTCTGTGCATTTTTATTTATTTATTTCAGTTTGGGCCAGAGACTGGCGGGTGGGAAAGACACAATATGTCAGGCATCATTACTGATCAGGAGAAAAAAAAAGTCAATAAAATTATTCAGATTTTAGGGGCTGCACAAAGCTTGCTCTTTTTTTTCTGCTTCCACGAGTTTTTATTATTGGTGTAACAATGAATTAATCGATTTATATTTCTACAATTCAACCAGATCGATCTGTCTGAGGCAAGTTGTTAATCAAATCGACCGATACCATTATAAAATTGTTTCAAATGAAATAAACCGATTTATATTGATATTAGAAACTATCATTTGGTTTGAGACATGGTAAGTTTATTTTACTATAATGCAAAAATGACCAAGTGCATCACAGTGAACAACACACGTTATGGCAGAAAAAATGATCAACCATCATTACAGTCCAATGTGTGGAAACTAGCGCTGAGATGTGATTAACTTTTTGTGTGATTAATTTATTGTGACATATAATTAAATAATCAAATTAATCGATTATAGTCACAATGATTTTTAACCAAACAATTGCTGTGAAAAGCCTCATTTTTATAGCGGTCCAGAAAAGACAATGTAAAATAAATATATACGCCATTAAATCATTAAATAAAAGTGTAATTAATTACTTGAAATTGGCATTAAATAAATTAAATTGGAAAATAATAAATACATTATTAAACATATGTGCCATTAAAATATTACAATTGCCATTAAAAAGCACCAGATCTTTCTTCTTAATTATCACTACGGTCAGTTGCCAGTTAGCCTCCTTTAGTTTAGAGTTCTCTTATCTCGCTATCCCTTTCGGGGTCACAGTGCCCCTAGAGTCTGTCCCAGGTATTGATGGGCTAAGAAGACAAGGGTACATCTGGACAGGTTCGGGGGCTGGAGCGTGCATGGCCGCCTAGCCTGTCCCAGGAATAAACTGCCCGGCTAAGCGGGGATCTCCCACTCTAATATGTGATAGATAATAGAACAAAGCCTAAGACAGGGGAAGTAAATTCTGGCAGGGGAAATGTACCTTGACACAACACCGGCACCGGCTGGCAGCAGCAAAAAGACGGTATCAAGATAATTTTCCTGCCATGGGATCAATAACAAAAAAAGTAAAAAGTTTATGCTTATCACCCCGTGATGTATTTTTGACAGTTTAGGAGAAATTCCTATTCAAGACAAGAAAAGTTCCTGTAATAAACAAAGACAAATTGTATTCAAAACAGACACGTCAAGCGTAAAACTAAATGTTGCATTCATATTTTTGTGCACAAAGTATTAATTTATGCCCAACTTTGTCTTTATGAATATATTTCTATTTGAAAGTTCTTCCTCACTATCCAGGTATTTATCTCTGAGTCGCTCTCGTTGAGTTTTTGACTAAATATGTCCTGGATTGTTTTTAGGTCAGTGAATCAGATCACATTGAATCGTTCAAAGTGTGAACCAGTATCTACTATGAACTGTATCAGTAACCACAAATAATGATATGCATCAAATCATTGTTAAAATAAATTGTTGCTCCAGTTTTTATGAAAACTTTCTGGTAAATGTTGGAGCGAAGTGGACAGTACCTGCGAACGTCCCACAAACAGCTGGAAATCATTCTGCACTTCTGGCTTACACAGTGGGGTCATAAACACGAATGCCTGCTGTCAGAGCTGGAGAAGTTTCTAAAGTAGCCAGACTGTCAGCACTAACCCACAGTACGCATCTAAACTCTTGCACACACATGCATGCATGCACACGCAGATCAGAAAAGATACAAGAGCCAGAATAAACAATAAAAGAGCAGAGTCTGCAGACTGCCTTTTTTGTCCTTGGTGTATATTTATTTAAAATCCCTGACATTTTGAGCTGCACAGCAGATATTTATTCAATTTGCTGAAAATGAACCTGCTGTGGTGGCTATTGTAGAAATTCTGCCTTGCATGCAGCTATCCCGCATTAGTGCTGCAGGATAGCTACAAGGAAGCAATTTGTTTTGGTTACAGTATTTCCCCGTAAGTACAGCCATGGTATGGACAGAATCTGGAATGTGTCTTTCTTCACTTCATCTGCATTCATCCCCAAGAGCTGCACCTAATTCAGGTGCATAATGTTGGGCTGTCAAGTAACCACTCATAAAGCTCAAAACTAATTGAAAACATTCAGTAAAACTGCTGATCAAGCAGGAATGGAATCATATATCTTCAAGACATTAAATTAAGAACATTAAGTAAGAAAACATCCCATGCAATTTAAACTCAGAAATTGCCCCATTGCGTAACTAATAGATCAAGTCTCCTGCCAAAGTTATAATGGAAGATTTGTTGTGAGGTGTCACTTCACTGACAAATTTAGCTATTCGCAAAGTTTTTACAGCTGAGTAATGTTTATCATCAGTCTTCAAAGGTCATCTCACATTCCCGTTTAATTAAATGTCCAGGAACAACAATGTACGTGCTGTCCAATGCTGCTCCAATGCTGCGTTATTCCAAAAGACATTCAAACCAAAATTTGTACCGGTCAGGAGGGTTTCACTGTTGAATACTTCAATTCTTGATTTCAGAAAGGCACTTAAAAATGTTGGAATTGAAGCAGCACGGATCAACTGACTGAAGGTAAAGCAGTTTTACACAATTCATGGATTAAACCAGTTGGGAACATGTCCATTTGTTTGTGGTTAAATGTTTGCGTGACCTTAACCCCTTCACGCTTTGTGTCGCTAATTTATATTTACATACTATTTTATTTTCTAATAAATCCAGAACTCAAATTATTTTAACATCAACCTAAAATGAAAAAAAGCAATATTTAAAAAATATAATACAGAATAAATTCAGGTATGAAAGGATTAACAAGAATTTTTTTTATTCACTTATTATTTTTATCTGCTTTTCCTTGTTTTGCTATACTTTTCTTGCAAAACAACACATATATATTAATGTCCTTTCAGAATATGGTTCTTGGTAAACAATCTTGAAAATGGTTTCTTTTTGGGGGGTAACTAGTGTGTTTTGTATTATGAATTGTCCATTCTGGTTTATTCTAATGATTTTTTTTGCATGAACATTTTTTTTGCAAACAATAAAAGCAAAGAAAAAAAACTACCTTCCATTGTAAATTGTGACAGATGCAAACACTATTTAATTTGCCGCTTTCAAAGTTTATCAGCTCTGAATCATTGTTGGATTCGTTTCTATGACTCAGAAGGTGCAGAAAAACTCAGATTTTAATGATCAGAAACAAGAATTTGACATTTTGGATCAGAGCCTGTCAGGGAAACATTTGAGAAAAATATAGCCCACATTTCATTTAGTGCTGCATTCATGCAATACCAATGCAGGTCTGTATGCACTTGCCCCCCAACTCCTTCCCTGCAGAGAAATGCTAAATTTAACTTTCAGCTGTCAGTTTCACTGTTACCACAAGGCACCACAGGAAATAATACCAGGCATGTGTTACATTAGAAAAGTAATTTGAATATGTAACAACATAAAATGTAATGATACAGTATTTTTGGGATTCATTTATATTTATTTGTTATAGTTCATTACTTTGGTTTAAAATATACTTTTTTAAAAATAAAATTGTATTTATATTTTCTATTTTTAAAGCCCATGTTAGCTTCTATGTAGTTTTCATATTTAAGTTTTAATGTTATTTTCTTTGCCTGTTTTTCTCTGTTTGCTATTGTATAATGTCTATGTGTGTTGGGGGGGGGGGGGGGGGTATTAATGTTAGTCTACTATTTTTATTGCTATTTTTGTTTCTAATTCATTTTTTAAGTGCAGCCCTTTGAAGTTTTCAGTAACTGGAAAAGAGCTCTAGAAATAAAGTTGAATCTATAAATGAGTGTCTACTTTTAGAGCTTTTTTCTGCTTTCCTTGAACACAAACACAAATCCACACACTGATGGCGGCTGGGCTGCTGAACACTGGCAATAACCTATAACCACCAGAGGTATAGTGGGGTTCAGTGTCTAGCCCAAAATCACGCCGACACATGGTTGGGCAAGGCTGGAATCAAACCTGAAACCTTTCAATCAGGGATTGGATAGTTTGACTTTATAACTCTTATGAAGTCATTATTGTACATAAAAAAGTTGCATTGGTGTCACGCATCTGTATGCTTAAAATTTGATCTACTTCATAGACCAAAATCTGGAAGGAACAACAATTACAATCATACTTGAGGTGATTTAACTCCTCATGCTATGAGTTGGTTCAGTAGTAAAGCACACAACTCTGGATCTGCCCCCGTCTCAGGGCAGACCCTCCTCTACTAAGTTTGATCTGAAATTTAAAAGTCTCATTCTGATCATCTTTTGACGTGTTATGATTATGCCATTGTTAGCCAAAATAATTTAAAAAAGGTTGTTTTCTAGGACATAGTTTCTATAGAGCAGCAGAAGTTCATTAGAAATTCACCGCTGTTTTTTTTTTTTCTTGTCATGTCCAACAGTTAAACAAACAGATAAGAACTGAAGTCCTCTTGAATTGGACAGATTATACTGTTACAATAGGGGATTATAAATCTTCTGACACATGAAGTGTATATTTGTATAAACCACTTTTGTGATTGAGGCTAAACTTTATTTAAATTAATGTTGTTTGTATATTTTTTTGTTGGACTGGACGGAAAAAAGAAGAGAAAAAAAGAGAGAGGGATGTTAGAAATAGAGAGAAAGGTACAGAAGAAAGGTGAGAAAAAAGAGGGGGTGAAGGAAATTGAAGAATGATCAAAAAAGTGTGTGTAAGACAGGAGGGGGGGGAACTAGGGCTGTCAATGCACACATATACTCCCAGACCATTTAAAGGGCAGATAAACAATTTTTGTTTTATTATGCCTGTCTATAAGCATCTTTGTTTTCTTGGAGTAATACTGTGTTTTTGTGCCCTCAAAGTACATTTCTGGAATTTCTGAGTTAACACTTTATAAATTTAAAAAACTTCAGACAATAAAAATAAAGGAACATTTTTGCTCTGGTCTGTTTTTGTCCAAAAGGTGCATATTGTTATATGACATTTACCTGCTAAAATGATTTCTCTACAACAGAAACCCACTTCACTATGTTTGTAATTATTGCACCCAGAGATGGAAGGGAATTAAGGTAAAGCCTGGATATTAAATCCTCTCACCACAGACCAGTTTGTGGCTGATGAGGCTTTTAGGGCCAGATTTACAAAAAAAATGAACCAAGATATGAAACACAGTCAGTAGTTTGTAAATATATCTCATATCAGCATCTTTTACTAACATAGCAGATACATATTGGATAGAGGAAGAATGTAAAATGTATGAAGGTTCAGCAAAAGAAAAAATATATATATATATTAATTTTTTTGCACAGAATACATTTAATTTGACTGGATGTTGTGCCGACATCATACATGTAAACAAACAGAGACAGAGAGACTACGGTGCAGGCTTTGTCAACATACTTTTGAATTTTGGGGAAAATAGCAAATCTTTCCGAGTCAGAGGGCTAAAGTCCGAGTCAAGTCACAAGTCATTGAGGTTAAAGTCCGAGTCACTTCACAAGTTAGGACTGTGAAAGTCCAAGTCGAGTCTAAAGCCGTCAAATTCCTGACTCGAGTCAAAGTCATGTGACTCGAGTCACAACCTCTGCTGTTTACATTGTCTTCTGTTAGTTTACAGCCCCTCACACCCCCCACACCTAAAAATACCGGTGCAACAAAAATGGCGAGCAATATCAGAGCAATCCAACAACCATACAGTTTGGAGCCAGATCCCAGCTCAGATGAGGAAAGCAAAGACATACATGGATCTAGTCCCCTACAGAGCAACAAAATTAAGCAGAGCAGGGAGCTTGTGACCTGCCTAGCGTATATTCTACATAACAAATGCCATCTTTTTCAAAAACAATTTTTTCATCTGCTTCAGATTCTCAACAATTTAAATAAATACTAAGAAATTAAATTTTGATCTTATGTGTGTATATATATATGTCCTCCATCATCACGAAAATGCCACAAAAACATGTTAAAAACACCAAAAATACAATTTTTAGTGGAGTGCGTCTCTAAAAACATACTTTATACTTTTGTTTTTCATTTGGTTTTCTATATTACTGTAAACTTGCTGCTTAATTGAATTCTCACATATAAATTTAACAAATTAGAACATTTATGAATTATTGCAGCATAAATTTGTGCCAATTAAAATGTATTTTGTTTTGTTACTGATTATTGCTAACCATACATATGATATGTTTTCCTTAAATATATGGTTTAAAATCCAGAATACTGAAAAAAATGAGATTTGACTTTGATTGTATGATTTAAATTAAATACATATTTGTTTTTCAGAAACTAGATTTTGTGATTTCGACGAAAGAAAAGTGGAACTCACATTTCAATCATAAAAATGTACATGAAATAATTATTTTTAGTTCTGTCATAAAAATGTAAATATCAAGTACAATGTGTTTATTTATATTTTTGAAATTAGTTTCAAATTAAGTAGTTTAAGTGTTGTTGTGGAGTGGCTGCTGAAAAAAAAAAAATCTGTTTTTTTTCAGTCCTTTCAGTCTATGATGCATGCATGAAATTAATTCAGACATGGTTATGACATAAAATAAATAAATAAACAAATGAAAGCCAATTCCGATATGACAGAAGGTTGATGACTTTGACATGTCATGAAGCTGCTGGGATCTGCACGTTGGGGAGTTTACAGTTTCTCATCATGAAAAGCTGCCTGCTCGTATCAGTGACAGCGGCAGATTCTTAGAGAGCTTTCCTGTCGGATATTTTATATCCACTCCAACATGGAACCTGCAAAGCCTACGGCAGTTTTACATGGAAAAGAGACTTTTTACAGAAATTCTAATAAGCCTTGTTGTTACATTGCCTGATTTTTACAGTTTTATCTTTCGTTGTAATGTAAAAATAAAGATAAATAATGCAAACATTTAAATGACTTGCCATAATCTAGTTCAGCAAATCAAACTTTAAATTACAACTTTTTCGGGTGAAGAGTTTGCTGATGGCAGTGTCCTAAATTAGACAAGCACACACTCTTTAAAACACACACCAAAAAAAAAACTCATTTTAATGCTGATGAGGTCAGCAATAAAGTTTATTTAATTACTCCTAATGCCAAGTAATAGCTGCTACAACAAATGAATAAATTTGGATAATGGGTAATTATCACAAGAAAAAAAGCCATTTGAAATCACAGAAGTGGTGCTAAAAAAATCATTAAAAGTCGTTTATTGTCACTTATTAAGACCTGGTTCTCCGGGGCTGTGGTTTAAGGTAGTTCACTTTTTTTCTCGTCTTGTCCAGCTTTTCCAGGGGGACACAAAGTTGTGTCAGAAAATGTAATTTAAAAGTTATGTGTAAAGCACACTGACCAGATGTCAGAACAACCTCAACTGGCTTCTTTGAATGAGGAAAAGAAATAAAGTTTGGCTGCAACCTGATGAATAATATCTTCACTCTCCAGAGTGGATCCGATTTTAGAGGGAAAAAAATAATTCCTAGATTGATTATAAGATGAATAAATCCATGAATTTAAATTCATTAAAGTTCTAAACAAAGCAACATACTTTTACTAATCACTGATTCGAAATGATTTCTGGACTCATGATTGTCAAAAAAATATTTAAAAAGCAAAGTAAAGCCAACCTTCTTCCACTGAAGGAAAGTATCCCATCTAAAAAGAAATAGGAAGCTGAAGGTGAACCCAAACCCTTGCTTGTTGTATTTTAATGTAACCGCACAACAGATTTTGGAAAAGATGTTGAAAAGTGGGCTGCACGGTGGCGCAGTGGTTAGCGCTCCTGCCTCACAGCAAGAAGGTTCCCGGTTCAAGTCCTGGCTGGGGGACCTTTCTGTGTGGAGTTTGCATGTTCTCCCCGTGCATGCGTGGGTTTTCTCCGGGTACTCCGGCTTCCTCCCACCGTCCAAAAACATGCTTCACAGGTTAATTGGTTAATCTAAATTGTCCCTAGGTGTGAATGTGAGTGTGTGATTGTGGCCCCTGCGACAGACTGCTGACCAGTCCTGGGGTGTACCCTGCCTTCGCCCATGAGTAGCCGGGTTAGGCTCCGGCAACTCCGTGACCCCGAAAGGGATAAAGCGGATTGGAAAATGAATGAATGTTGAAAAGTTAAATATAGTCCAAAAACAAAACTCTACTTGGTTTCAAGCAAAACATGATATCTTTTTAAACATTTATCTAACACAAAATTTTGCTGTTAAGATGGTAAAAATGGTAAAAGTCAACTCAGTTTCCAATGTTGTATCAAAAAAAGATCAAGATCACGTATATAACACCAGAAAAGGACAAACAATAAATCTTTCTGTTATCCATAAAGCATAAGTCCATTTTTTAAAATGTTTTTTGTATCGTGGCACAAACTTGTTATATTTGTTTGTAATATATCCGTCAGTATTGTTGAACAATCTATGATTATATGTGTAGATTAATTTAAGTATGTGTGTTTATTAAAACAATATATGGAGAAAATAAATGTTTATTAACTGAACTTCATGAGAACTATTTAGTTTCAGTGTCATTTTCCCCCTGTACAATTCCATTGGTGTGGGACCATATAGAAAACCCCATCACATCATTCAATTGATATATGTTTTGAATTAACATTGTTGTACTCTCAGCTCTGTGTCCCTTCCTAGACTCTAGGACCTCATATGGTCACAAGCAGAAAAAATCTTTTAACCTGTAATGGCTGGTGATGGAGAGCCCAGTTACCTCAGAAATTGGATTTTTTTTTGCAGATTTGCAAACAGTTAAAGAAAGAAAGAGTTAAACAGGAAACTTTTTTGTAGAAATAAGAGTAAGGCCTCCCAACTTTAAAAATTGCACCAAAACACTTTTAGAAACAGAGACTAAATTTAACTCTGTACTGTTGACTGAAAAGCCAAACACAACAAAGTCTAATTTCTCTTTTACTCCCAGCATCTTGGTGGAAAGCCAGAAACACAAAGTCTTCTGCAAAGGTAAAGGATGAGGAGTCAGAGTCAAGATTTACAGCAGGCAGGTTGTCTTAGTGTGAAATATTAGTCTGCACCAGATGTAACCTGAGAATGGCTCACGAGGTCTGAGGGAAGCATCAGGGTGAAAGTCACATCAGGCACAATCCAAGACATGATCTTAATGCAATCATACTCATATGTATACAAGCTGAGTGCTCCATCCAGTCCACAGAGTGCGAGGAAACGGAGCCCACGATTTAAGAATCCAAACACAAAAAAAGTCAGGCACAAGGTCAAAAAAATACAAACAATATTGAGACTTCTGTCTACACAAAAACTCCTGATTGGATTAGGGATGCTGGAATGCCACTGGGTAATCTCATGAGACAATCTGGATGGAGAAAACCATTTTTACTGGATACAAAGCAGGAGACGTTCCCAGGCTGATTACAATGACCTCAACACAAATGTTACAATAAGAGTTCTAACAGCCAAAGCAAGACATAAAAAACATGGTTATTGACTTTTTTCCTATTTCTGATTATAGGGTAAGGTCACATTATCCTAGATCCAAGTGATAGCTGATAATCAGAAGACTAACCTAGAACCTGAAAGCTCTGATCAGACACAAAACAAACATTCAAATGTTTGTTCAGCACCAACTGAGGTGGTGCTGATGAAAAACGAGCGCATCAAAGTAAATAAACTCTGTCCTGGGTATATTTTTGATAAAACCTTGTCATTGTATTCCACTGGTGGCCCACTGAATCCACAAAAGTATTAAATTCAACCAAAAACTATAAAAAAGGAAATAATAATGGACATTTTTAGGTTTGTTAGGTGCAGTAAGTCCTTTTTGTTAATTTTGAAAATTTTTGTTCATTTTTATCTTCTCATGAGTTTGAACAGCTGTGGAGCAGCGGTAGAGTGGTTGTCCTCTGATCGGAAGACTGCAGGCACGATTCCAACCTTGCCAGCCCATGTGTGAATGTGTGTGTGAATGGGACCGTGACTGTAAAGCACTTTGGGCCTTCAAGGAAGTTAGAAAAGCGCTGTATAAGTATTCGCCATTTGCCATTAACTTCTGCCCACTAACAGTGGTTTTAAAAGTGTAAAGGGTGATTCTCCCCAATCATTTTCCCAACTATGCCAAAAACAGTAGAGGGATGTGTTGTTCTGTTTTGCTCCTTCTCACCTCAGATAAATGAACTTTTTCTGGGTTTGAAATGACAGAACAAGGAGATGAGGAACACAAATAATCCAGAAAGGATAAGAATGAGCGGAGACAATATACATTCTACTGAAATTGTTGTTAAATCCATGTAGCTGGAAAATAGCACAGTAGACACACTTACAAATTTCACCTTGCAAGCAAAATTCTGGGACAGCCAAACCTGTTCTCAATCATAATCATGATCTCTTAATCATAAATAAATAAATAATAAATTTAAAATACATCTAAAGATGATCAATGTGCGACTTTAATGACTGAGGACCTTTGGATTTGTACTAAACTGGATTTGTACCTAAACTAAGGGACATGTTTTTTTCCTTATTATTTTTAACTTCAGTGATAAATTGTTAAATACCTGACAGCAGTGGTTGTCAGATGAACAGTAGTTCTTGTGTGCTTCCTTAGGCTAAAGAAATGTTTGCAGCTGCACTTGTTTTTTACACGTTTCCGCTTCACAGTCAGTCTCCTGACTGGGGAAAGTTTCCAGAAAGCTCATTACAGCCCTGACACTTGAGACTCGGCCTAAACGACTCGTGAGCATCTCTGCCAGGATGTGATACATGACTGCAAACATTAGGGGTCCTGTTTAATTTGTGTTGTAAACATTACGAATTATTAATTTTTATTTCTCCGGTGGTTAAAGGTGCAGGTCTGACAGCTGTGGGATTCAGCGAGCTGCTCAGAGCCACTGCTCCGCTATAACAGCAGCCTTAAAAAAAGGGAGTATTGCCAGAGATGACAATCAGAAGCATTTCCACTGAACAATTTAAGAGTTGAGAAAGTGTCACTTTAACGATCGGCTCAGCGTGTCCTCATCTTAATTTTTCTTTATCTCTTGTAACTGCACAGTGCGATTAAATAAATCTAAGAAAAGCTACAGCAAGCAACACCTGACCGCCAAGAACACAGAGTCCAACTTAAAAGGTTTGATTCATTAAAATTCACAACCAAGCAGTTAAAGGAGTGCTGAAAGGAATCAAGGAATATGAATTATTGCAACATAGGAAAAGGAGTTGAAACATATCAGGAGTTAAAAGATCAGATAATGTAAAAACGAGGTATAGTAATTTGGTAGAATTAGAAGAAGATATTTTAAAGAGTACAGAAGCCTCAAGGCTTTATGATGAGTCGCCTAACTACTATGGAATGTCAGAAAAACACAACAATCACTGCAGTCCTCTTTAGATGTCATTTAAGGGGAGAAAATTAGTGGAGAGCTTTGAAAAAAACTTCTAAGCAAAGCTGAAAATTAAACCCACAGCTTTTGTGCGCCAAGTAACACATTCCCCTAAAGAGAACTTCCAACAAGACGGGCAAGATACAGAATGGAGCAGTATACTGAATGTAAACTATTCCAGGTGGAAAAACACCTACATTTTGCCCAGATGAATTCCACATGAACTTGTGAATAGCCTGGAATGTTAATATTTTATTAGCAAATCTTGCCCAATCAGTTTTTTTCCCATATTGCACAGAAATACTATTCTGCAACTTTAATACATTATTAATTGTTAATAGCTCTCCTGTTGTTCGAGGTAAGTGTGGAGCTGAAAAAGCATAACTGAGTGATCCACCTGCTTTTCAGATTTGTTTGTGAAATTTCAACGGCAGATCTGCTGACAGCTGCCTTATCATTAGTTTTGTAAGGAACAAATTAAACATTACGATGGCACTTTTTGTTAATCCACACCCCAGGTGGTAACAAACTCCTCTCTGAGAAAATTTCTGAAAAGTATGCAAGTTGTGAGCTTATTATTGGGTCTAATAGAGCAAAAATGTTACAGTCTTAAGAATGTTCTTGTATGCTGTTGCTTAAAGCTAGACTTGCATAACCCGAGTCATGTCAATTTGTAATGCCTCCTGAGAGTCGGTGGACCGTAATTGCTCTGAACCGCGGGCGGTCCGGCTATTTTTCCAGGATAAGATAACATTGTGCTGGGTCTGATACAGTTCCCGCAGAGAGCCCAGGTAGAAAGAGGGGGAGCAAAAACAAAAGACAAGGACAGAGAAGGTGTGTGATGAAGGGAAAACCCTCAGTCTCTACCCATGCTGAGGCTAAGGCAGGCTTGCTCGCAACACGTTGCACACCAACATGTTTCAGTGCATGTTTTCACATTTGTATGCTGCTGAAGCGTCTGTCAGACACCTGTGGCTATACATGCACAATTGCAAGCATATCAAGGAATGCCTGGCTGGCTGGGAGTATGTTTTAGCAGTCTCACTCTACCTGGGCCAATAATATAAAGTGAGCGTGCATAAATTCCTGTCAGTAGCAGCTCGCTCCGTGAAGGTCATAGCTCTGTTTAACGGTGTGCCTGCCGTTTGACGGATCCCTGCTTTTCTCCAACTGCATCTGTGCACAGCCAGTCTTCCCTTCTTCATCTTTATATATTTTTTCTCTTTACTGTTACTCATTCCTCGCTCCTCCTTTCATTTTCAGAGACTCTCCGTTCCTTCCCATCATTCTTTCAGTCCCTTTGATCCATAACAAACTTCTTGTCACTGTCTCTCTGACTGCAGATAAGGTTTTTTATTCTTTTTATTCTCTTTTTTTGTCACAGTCCTCCTCTTTCTGCCCAACAGGCACCAAGATTTATTCCTAATGATGAAAGCGACCCATTTGAACGGCACATTCTTGGGGTCTTTTTCCCTCTAATCCCATCCCATCCCCTCTTCCCCCTCTTCCTCTGTACACTGTATCTCGGTATTTGCTGGCGTGTGTATGCGTGTGATCTTAGGATGCTCTGTGTGTGTCTATCAGACGCAGAGCTAATTGAGGTCATTGGTGGTGCGCACGCTGAAGAAGGCAGACAGGAAAAAAAAATCCCAAGAGCTTTGAACCTTCTCTCAGCCAAAAAAAAAAATCTCCCCCTTCTCTCATCATGCTCTAATAACACACACCCGCACACACACACTGAAAAACTGACACATTTAATTTGTGACCAAACAGAAGCTTTTAATCCTTGGATTTAAGTGAGGACTGTGCATCCGTGTTTACATTGCAGCATGTGTGCAAATGTGCGATGTGGTTTTGCAAGCGACGAGGCCAATCTGAAAAGAAAATAAATCACAAGAGAATACATTTTTCCTTCAACCAGCGGGTGTTTCTCCACTTCTGCTGGTGTCAGCCGCAGACGCGCACACACGCGCCATCCAAAAAGGATCCTTCTCTCTTCTAGCACCGTGGGCGCTGCTGATGCTCAGCGATAATTCACAGAGGAGGAGAAATAAACCCAAATGTCAGAGTTCATTTGAGGAGCAGAGATTTCATTCAACCCTGAGACATTTAGACATCTCCTGAGAGAATATTTTTAATTCCCAAGCTAGACCAAAGGGATTTACAACACCTTTTCCCAAAGCTTTAGCAGAATGTTAAAACAGTTGAATGAGAGGGCGACATGACATATCTGAATGGAACCAAAACCCAAGGGTGTAGATCTTTCTTCACCCCATTAACTTGTTTAGCCTTTGCAGCCTGCATTCTAAACACCTGTCCAGGAGGCACTAGCATTTGGTTTTCGCACCATCCTGGAAGACCCACTCCAATAAAAATGACGTTTTCATAACATGCTCTTGTGGCATTTTCCCCATGATGGACGGCATGTATAAAGAAAACTATGCTTAACATTGTGTTTCTGAGTATTTCTTGAGTAGAATTGTTGTGAATCAGGAGCAGACAAAAAATTGCAATTTGAAAAAGCTTGTAGTAATGATATAAGTGCTACAATTGACGGGTCACAAGCTCCCTCCTACACTTCATTTTGATGCATTCACTTACAAATAAATTAATGTACGTCTTCATTTTCTTTATCTTAGCTGCCAACTGCCTCAAAAACTGTATGGCTGCATAACGTTAAGTTGCTGTTTTTGTTGTAATGTTGAGTTGGGTTCTGTTGGTTTACAGGAGAGAGTGTAAACAAAGGGATGGTGAGAAGTGTGGGTAGGCTAAAGGCCAATTTACACTGGTCCATCCGCGATGCGTCTCCGTTGCATAACATTGCGTTGACACAAAAAAAATAAACATTTATTCATTAACTGGATTGTTTACATCGTCTCCATTGTGTCTGCGTCTAACATCCGTCTCTCTGCAATACAACGTAAGATGGATGCTAAAGTTCTTTTTCCAGTCTGTTGACATTTCAGTGTTATGGCTAAAAGCAGGAGAAATGGGAAACAGGTCGGAGTTTCAAAATATAAATTTCTGTTTTAATTTTTAATAACTTTTATAAAGTTGTATTTTAAATCAAAGGTGATGTTCCCACACAATAAAACAAATTAACACTGCAGATAACATTGGCGTGTATTCTTCCCATGGACGACAAAAGTTTTGGAATTTTGGAATTTTTTCAAATTTTGGAAATACAAAAACAAAACATTTATGATACAAAATCTGGGGTTACACTGCACTAACAGTCCCGCCCACAGCTCAGAGGTGAATTTCTAATCAGCTCCTGCTGCTCTGCGGAAACTAGGTTCTAGAAAAACAAAGTTTTACCTAAAAACAGCATAATCATAATTAAAAGACCACTGGGAATGATTTTACAACAGGTCAAAAGATGATTTGAGGGGAAAATATGACTGAAGATGTTACATTATGTCTGCTTCATCATATAAATAAGAACACATACAAATAAAGAAGCCAAGCATGCAGGGTTTATTTTGGAAATGGCTGTGCCAAAAAATTATGTATGAATATATATTTATATGATAAATACAGATGTGGAATGCAGACGCGAGACTTTAATTTGAGGGTGCAGTGAAAGGGTTCAGAAATTACTGCTTTTTAATATGCAGAATTTTCTCAGATGCAATGGTTTAACATTAACATAATAATTAAAATGCTCAAATTTCATGCTATGTTGCGAGGAAATTATTGCCTGAACACACAAACAGCAGCAACGACTGAGCCTTGCGTTGCCTCAGTCTTTGTCCTCTGCGAGTGCAATTCAGCCAGATTGAAGTGAAATCAGGTTGTTACATTTTGCGTCCTGAGGATGTCCTGTTCCAGTGAGAGCGCCGCTTGCAATGCTTTGTTTTCTGCTCGCATGATGAAGAACTTACAAAAGGAATTGGCCGCATGTCCATTAAACAGCTTTGGAGTTTAATGGTCCAATTATACTGACGGCCGTGAAAAAGTGGGTTCTGCATATTAGAGTAGCAACTCCTAAATCTTTCCCCCTCTGTGGCTGTGAGTCTGGAGCTTTGGCGGGTATTAATTAGAGTAACATCACCGTGACATGTAGTAAAAAAGCAGTTCAATTAAAAATGTTCATTTAATAAATAGCTTAAAAAGCTTTTTTTTTTTCATTTTAAAGTTTCATCACAACTGGATCTCTGGAGAAGCAAACATATCACTGAAACCTTGAAAAGGCATGTGTAACTATTTTGTCCATAAGGGAGCTCTGTCAGAGTAGTAAAGGGTAAATGGGTCAGTAGATCTAACACTTTCATTTTTATCAAACATGATGTTTAGAATAAATTCATCACATATGAACATAAACCAAATGATAACATTGGGAAATTGAGTGTGTATCTTGGACAACATCAATTATGTACATTTTTGCTCTAAAGAAGAATCTGTATAGAAAGCCTGGAAAGTTGTTCTAGGTAAAATAATTCCCATCCCTAATCTTACAATATGTTATTCATTCATTTTTACATATTAAACATATAATAATTATTCACATAGGTACAAAAAAAATGAAAGAATTAGGATGTATTCAGACTGGACACATTCCGTTCGCTTAAAGTGAAACAGAGTTCGTTTCCTCCAGTGATCTGGTCTGAATACTTCCAAGCGGTTGTGGACCAGGAACTGCTCTCTGACCTATTTTTCAAACAGGTCTTGGTTTGGTTCCAAATGGACTGAGCTTTGGTTCGCTCTGACATACCTCAATCTTAATATGTTCTGTGCTCGAGGAGCAAATGACCCAAAATGGGCACCGTAGCCGGGCTTTATATGATGTAAACAGAGAGCCGCAAACAATTGTGGAACAGAAAAGCAACAGCAACTCATTGAAATTTGGTCAGACAAATGCAGGCTCATTAAAATAACTTTTAAAGTGATAAACATTACGTCTCACACTGTTTTTCCGACAATCTATATGTCATATAGACCTGTTAATGTACTCTATAGCAGGCGTCTCCACAGCAGCATGCCTCCACTCAACCAAAATAGCAATAAAAAGTGTTGTACCTGACGTTGATACAGATGTTCAAAATTGGACAGAGTTCAAATAAGTGAATTGTCCTGACAAGGATTGCAAAGCGTAGGACTGGTAGGACTTCCATAATATCCGTCTCTCGTTGCTTTGCTCGCCCTCGTATTTCCTGACCAATGACTGAAGAGATATGTCATCACGTGGTTTTGTTTACAGACTTTAGTTCAAAACATAAATATCTGGTAGACAATAGTCGAAATATAGACCAAATGCAAGGTTCGGGACTCGATCAGGACCAAGGGATATTTCTGAGTATACTCTAATAGTTTAAAAAAAAAAAAAAAAGCATTAACGTACCAAAAAAAAAAAAAAATCATGGAGTCTCTCCCCCTTTTGCTGACGTCTGCCAGTTACCTCAGTGATTTCAAGTCACTTTTAAAAACGTATCTTTTTACTCAGCATTTTAATTCCATAGAGCAGATTTAGTGGGCCTGCTTGCTAACTTTGTGATTTTTCTGTTGTTTATTTGCTTTGTTGTTATCATATCTTTTATTGTGTTTTATTATTTAGGGAATTTATTTGACTTTTTGTTCAGCACTTTGGTTGCTCCCACTTTTATAAGTGCTGTATGATTGATGGTTGATTGATTAAAATGATTGATTGATGGTGATCGGTCCATGATTTTGTGTTTCTAATGTTTCTGATGCTTCATTAAAGAAAAATAAATAAGAAAGAAAGTCATAATTGTCTGTACATTGTCTCATTAGGCTTCTCATTTTCCAATTTATTTACTTCCAAAATTTTCTGTTTGTATTTTTTTATTGAGTCACATTTTTAATCAATTTGATACTTTTCTCCATGTTGTTTCACAAGCTCACCCCACAGACAGAAATACAGACTTTTTGTGCTGTCTTTACTCAAGGTTGTATGTAAGAAACATACAAACTAATCTTTCTGTCTTCTCTAGATCGCAGTTTGAGCTTTTGGCATCTTCAGATACTAAAAGGTCATTTGTGAAGATGGGATCTGTGGGTCAAGGTTTAATCCACCACTTGAATCATAAAGGTAAAGTAAAAATTTGCACTGTATGGTGGGGTCTGCATCATGGTGTGGGCCAGTGGGTGTGGGTCAGTGGAAATGCTCTTCCTTTAATCACGCAGGTACGTGTTCTGACATCTGAAACCATGCATTTTGTCTTCTTGACATCCTAGATAAGGTGTTTGTTTAGATACAATGCTATATACAGTAAGTCCTCCAGGTTCATTCTAACTGCTGTCCACCAACTGCTACCAAGGATGGCAGATTTGTATCACTGCAGAAACCAAAAGCGCAGAGATGTACTGAAAGTTTTAGATGTAAGTCTTTTCCTAAGTGTCAATTCATTAAAGTCTTTCCAAATCTACTTTTTAAATAGATTTTTATGAGAAAAGTTTTTTTGGCTACCATTTTCTTACAGATTACATGAATACAAGACAACTCTGGTAGAAAACAAATTTATCATTCCCCCAAATGCTTTATTAAATTTTAAAACTATTAAAAAAAAAAAAAAAGTCATCAACTGTTTTCCCTTAAAAAATATTTTACAGAAAGTTTTTATGCAGAACCCCATGAAAAATGAGATTGCTTAAACTGTGGTAAAACAGTTAATCTTTTGAAAGACAGCACATCCATTTTTTAAAGTTGCGCAAAAGTCTGTCGCCGGGATTTGGGGTTACTTCATCTTCAAACTTTTCAAGTTCTCAAAATAGCCATCCCGGTACAATTTCATTGCGAAATTGAAAATTGGGGGAAGAAAAATTGGGAGAAAAAAACCCATCAGTTTTCGCTGACAACTTTCCATTAGTGATGCATTACCTTTGTGTTGCTCTATCATTTCTGCAGACAGTGTAGCTCATTGATTAGTAGAAAATCAGCAGAAACAGAAAATGTATGGGGGGGGGGGGGGGGGGGGGGAGGGGGGGGGGGGGTGAGAGGGGGGGAGGGGGGGGGGGGGGGGGGTCACAGGGTGTCATGTTGCAAAGGGCTCCGAGGAGGAATGATATTGTAAACTGCTGTTGCTGTCGACACAAGGCACCACCCAACACAACGATAACCATTCATCACAGGGGCAGGTTGTTAATTACTACCATTCATAATTGAGTTCTAAACTGACACATAATGAATACTGATCACTAAAGAAAATAGTTAGCTCTTCAGCTCTAAATGCAGCATGCAGAGATGCTCTATTATTTCTAAGATCAGTGTGATTTGCCATTCTAGTTGAGGTTGCTGCTAAATCGGGATCAGCGTTTTGGTAACAAATAGAACAAACAGAAAATTGGGATGTCAGCAGCAGAAAATTCCTCATATCATTTTTCTACACGGTGACCAGCCACAGTGAGTATCAAAACCCCACTAATCAATTTTCAGGGATCACGCCTGTTGGAGGAAGGTTATGATGCATTTTTACCATCACACTGTGAGACAGAGTATAATGGCCTGCTGGGTGTGTTTGTTTCACAGAGTAAACACAGTCGTCTATTGATCCGCTCACTCAGTTAGATGGACGGGAAAAAAATGATCCCAAAGTAGCATCTAATGAGAAACGTGATTTCATCTCGATAAATCTAATCTGAGAATTCCTCTCCACTACCAAACATAGTTTCTCATCAAACAAGAAGTGTGTCAAGATGGGGCAACAAAAGAGCGGGACACACATATTCAAAGGTAATTTGTGTTTCATTCCTTCTTTTTCATCCTCATTGGACCCAATTCACAGCAGGATTTGATGGGAATCAATAATTCTCCTCAAAATTCTGACATCAAAGACAGAATATCCTCTTACTGAAAAGAATATCAAATAGAAGTTTGGTTAACTTTAATTTTTTTTTCCCAGCAATTATTCCAACCACCCGTGAATACAATATATTGCTGAATTACATTCACATATGAAATTAATCTTATCTGTAACATTAATTGCAATGTTTCTCTATTAGTTATTCCAACAATTTTGATTCACCGTATGTATTTTTAACCACCTTTAGGTTAAAAAAAAGTGTGATATTTAATAAGCTCCTGCAACAAGGCCAATAAAGAGAACTTCTCTGCTGTCAGGCAAAAGTCAAAATGATGCTTCATTACAAAGGTTTTGATGAAGAAATGAAGACGCTTGAGCTCAGGCTGTCAAAATGTCAAACTGGATTCACTGGAAACAACAATGAAAACATCAAGACATGTATTTAGTACTTGCAAGACGTTTGTAGATCTGAGGCATACAGATGTGAACTTCACAACAACAATAGCTCCAGTGATCTGCAGGACAAAGCAGCTCAGGAGTAGAGCAGTCAAAACATGTATTTCAGTCAGTAGATGATCAGAATCGGTACCAGTTTGTAAAAGTATGTCTTTTTTGGAATGGGGTGAAGTTTGATGGAATGAGAAAAAACAAATGAAGCGCACAGACCTCTGTCACTAATAGATCAAATACACCATTGCTCTGTCTGTTCTTTGCGTTTCAGTTGTCCTTGTCAAATGCTTACCTGTTGAACAGCGAAGCACAAACCGTGTTCTTGAATTCTCCATCAAAACTGAAGCCTTGAGCTGCTGTACATTCAACTTCAGGAAGTTTGTGACATGAAGACACACTAACTTTAACATATTCTAGTACCTTTGAGGCTCAAGCCTTCTTTTTCAGGTCTCATCATTGTCTGTGTATGAGAATTGGACTTAGTGAACTCCCCCTGGCGTTCCAAACAGGAAGTACCTGCTGGCTCCAAAAAGCCAAAATCCCAAAGACTTTCATTGAGAAATAGACAGCTAATATTCAATTTCAAGCTGTGATACTTGCCAAGGGGGGTCATACAATGTACAAACTCTGCAGAGTGCCCAAACATACATACGCACCATCCTTTTGTTTTCTGTTATTTTGAAAGGGTAAATGATGGAAATAAAGCCTTATCTTTTTCATTCATTCATTTTCCAAACCGCTTTATCCCTTTTGAGGTCACGGGGTTTGCCGAAGCATAACCCGGCTACTCATGGGCAAGGCAGGGGACACCCCTGGACTGGTTGCCAGTCTTTCGCAGGGGCCCTTATCTTTTTGACATATTAAAAATATGTCTCATCTGTAAACTGATGCCTTTGGGAGCTTTATCAATACTTCATTGGGTTCTTTATGCCTGGGGCACCCAAACTTTTGATCCCCACTGTAAGTCTTTTTCTATGGGTGACGTCACACTTACTTGGTCCAGTTCTCTTATACAGTCACTGGGTTTCATTCAAGCTTTACAGAGATATAAGCAGAAATACCAAAGAAAAATATACACATCCTGTTGCATTGGAAAAGGTCTTCTGGAAATTCAGAGCTGTAAAGGATGGGCCGATGCCATCAGTGCCATTAGTGCTGTAAGGGTCAATGTTACAATTGTCATTTCTCCTAATATATTTGATCTTACAGTTCTCCCACTAATACGTTGGTAATTGGTTTACTAAATCGATTCATACACAAATTTACATCAGGATTTGCCTTTTGAGGTTTTCAGGATAATTGATGCTTTGTTTTTGTCCGGTTTTATTATCAGCTTAGACATTGAGTAACGTTGTTTTGGTTCTTTTTCAAACTTTCTCTTTGAATAATGAAGCATAAATCCTACACAAATTTTCACTGTAAATCTAAAAATAAATAAATAAATAAATAAGTAATAGGATTCACAAGGACACAGAAAACAACTTTTACACAAGATATAATTGCTCCGAAATATCATAAAAGCTAAAAACTTTAAATCATCTAAAAGCCATATAATTTCTGTACAGGCAGAGCTGCTCCTTTTACTTCCTCAGCTCCTTCCTCAATTAGATTATTAAAGTTTCTCCTCTTCCTTTTTCTTTTCAAGGGGACTGCTTTTGCTGTCATGCAGAGTAAAAGCTCTTGTTAGGCAGAAAGGATCATGTTTGTGTGGTAAAACATTACTGGTACCAGCAGGCCATTAGCTTTCAGATTAACATAAAGACTGGCAACATCAGGTCACTGCCTGACTTTCCACACATTTCACAGTCACCAGACTCCAAGAATCATGCATTTTCATGTCACTGTAATGTTTATACGTACAAATGCAAATAAACAATTTGAATACAATCGGACCTTCTCCCATAATGTTCTTCAGTTGTTATTTCTGTAAGCACACACACACACACACACACACACACACACACACACACACACACAC
>BSAI01000115.1:9894875-9951037 GCA_036245035.1 Adrianichthys oophorus | reverse complement strand
ACACACACACACACACACACACACACACACACACACACACACACACAGGATTTTCAGATTTTTGCAAATTCATGGTAAATTATTTCAGCCTCATTTCTTCAAGTTTATTCACTGAAAGTCTTAGACAAACTATTCCCGTTTCTTTGCACATATTTTCCCCCACAGGTACGATTTAGATTTGGTGTTTCCAATGGAACCATTCATTCATTCTGGTTACACCTTCTCCTACTTTTGAGTTGCCTTGTACACAGAAGATGACTGCAATGCATTCTTAAGTTTCATTTTAAGGAGGGTGCAACATCAGGGAAGTTATCACCCAATCACAGATGTGAGTCTCTCATCTCTTTAATAGTGGCTCTCCTTCCCTCCTGTCCCATTCTGCAAGATCTGTAGATTTGAATGTGAGACCAAACCACCCAATAACCCAGTTGACATTTTACAAATATCTCTCATTTTGAATGGTGTTCATTCAATGGGACAATGAACTGTGAAAAAGATTATTTTCTTTGAGACTTGACAGGTTCCCAACTAGCTTGAGGATGCTGCGGTAAACTCTGTTCTTAAAAATGTTTTTAAAAATTATTAACATGTGTTTTAATGAAAACTATTAGTATTTCACATATTTGCATAATGATGCTTTTAAGGTTATTTATCAAACTGACAATAACTAGGATAAAATGAATCAGATTTACCAAAAGAAACCCCATTTGGTGTACCACCTCAGAATTTTCCTTCAACTCATCTGCCCCCCTCCCCTGATGAAAATGTTCCTGAGCTGCAACTGTTAACAGCTCCAGTTTGCTCTGCTTTTTCTTTAATTACCATCATTTTAAAAATGGAGTTCTACAAAATCAAGACACATTTGCACATTTAGTCTTCCCAAATTCACACCCATGAATGATAAAACTCAACTAAATATTAGATGACAGTCGAATATTAAATAATGAGGCTCCTGTTGAGAGAGCCACCTGAAGCACAGTCGGTTTGGAATCGGCTCTGTTTGCATCTGCAGTAATTCAAATCCATCTGGCCAATAAAAAGAAAGAAAAAAAAGCATGAATAAAAAGATTCCAGAACTAACTTGAATGTTATTGTAGCTCAAAAACGGTGTCTGAACGCTTTTGCTCGAGTTTCACCTGAAGTCCTGAACACCAGACTGGACCACACCCTGCTTCACCAGCTCCCTATGCAAAATGTCCTTTATTTCCTGTTTAGCACAATTACCTAACATATAAAAGTCACAGTGTTTGAAAACTTTTATTAATTCAGCTTTTGTGCACTCATCCAAGTTTTCCAAATGCTGAGCCAAAACAAAATCATCCAAATCAAATTTCTTCTCACAGTAAAAAGTAAAAAAGAATATATATAAAATTTTCTAGGACACAGTTTCTGCAGAGCGGCAGGAGTTTATTCAGAAATTTGCCTCTGAGTTTTGGGCAGGACCGTGCAGTGTAAGCCTGCGCTTGTTTCCCACCATACATTTGTTCACTCTCTCTCCCACTAGCTAATAAGCCCTCACTCCCCCAACCTAAAATTAGCAGTGCAACAAAAACGGGAAACAACAGTGGACCTATCCAGCAAGTTTTTTTCAAACAGCATGTTTTCGTTTGCTCCTGATTCACCACGATTTTAAATACACAGAAATGCCATGTTTATCTTAATTTTCTGTATACATGTCCTCCATCATGAGGAAAAGGCTGCGACAAACATGTTAAAAACACCAAACACACACTTTTCATTGGAGTGGGTCTTGAAGATGCTGCCCAGGAGATCCTCGGCTGTTTACTGTAGGTATTCTTGACAATTAGGCACAAACCTGCAAACAAAGATGGCAGAAGAAAATGCAGACAGAAAACCTCCCACTCCAGTAAATAAAAAGAAAAGAAAAAAAAGAGAGAAAAAACAGTGCAAAAGTACAAAAAAACAGAATTACGGCCTCAGCTATAACCCCTGAATGGCCCCCAAAAAATACAAATCCTCATATTAACACAGTTATCCACATTTTCCTCTCTTTTCTTTAAACATTTTTTATGAAGTATTTGAAATATTTTAAAATATTCCTCAGCATTTTGACTCTATGCAACATTTAATTAAATCCTAGTGGATTTAAAATAGACATTTATATTTAGAAGAGGCTGAACCTTTGGGGTGTTCACAATAGACATAACAATGTAAAATAATGAAACAGACAAGGAGAGGATTCAAATGTAATTTCTATGACAGGGGCAGCCAGTAGCTTCATCAACATGTAAGTGAACCAGAAAACACCACAGATGGAGAAGATTAAGAGCAGCAAGCTACTCCCCGTCAGTGGAATTATAAAAGTTTGAAGTTGTCGCCTGCAAGAATGAATCTTGTCCAGTGTATTGTTACAGTTTATTAGATTAATATCTTCTGAAAGATTTGAAATGCTCTGGAATATACTGGGGATCTTCACTAATAAGAATGGAAATTAGTTTCCAGCAAAATGGAATTGGTCATTCTGCTTTTACATCTTTTGGATACAGAGCTACTCGGGCTGTAGGCAGCGAGCAGAAATGCACACACCAGTACATTTCAGCAAACAGCAACAGGTATACTCGTTATCTGTGTGACCCTATCTGGATGCCGGTGCAGGGACAGAAGATGGGATTGGCCCCTGATTGCATGGAGGGAAGTCTCATACTGGGCTGAGATAAAGCGGACCGCTTGCTTTTCAGAACACTTCTGCATATCAGCAGTGCTGACAAAACAGGGAGTGTCGGCACATAATGAATATTGACACACAAACAGGCGTTTGGCCAAACAAGCACATTTTGTCCTGTTTGGGACTGTAAGGATGTTCATATACAGACTAACACACACACAGAAACACACACACAGACACACACTCAAGGGATAAGAAGCATATGACCCTCGGCTAGCTCTTCTTATCAGTCTAAGCTGGCCCTGGCTTAACTTAAGGATAAGGAGAAGTCTAGAACTGACACTTTGGACAGATTTAGGAAATATTGTAGTGCTGAATATCCATCCCTCCTTCCATCTCCTGTTCCAGTTTCATTCTGTTTTCACTGAGAGGTGGTGGTTGTGGTGGTGGTGGTGGTGTGGTGGGGGCAGCAGGGACAGATTACCAGTCTTTTACAGGACCTCCAGAGGCTAACAAGCATGGTCACTGGTTCACTCAGGAATCACCAGGCTACCTGACGTGTTTTTGGAAGGAGTGAGAAACTGGAGGATAAGGAAAAAACACCCCCCCCACACACACCCACACGCACACACAAACACAAGCAGCCCTCCACCATGCAGCTTAGTGCAAAATATGAAAAAAAAAACATGGGAAGCTGTGCAGTATCACAGAGAAATGAGAAGCTTCCACCTGAACAGCTAAAATAGGAAATAAACAACGTGCCCCCCTTTTCCTGCATATTATACAGAAGTTGTGATTATGCATGCACCTCACACATGCCTGAGATCATTTGGCATGACTTATTTTCAGAAGCAGACTGATATGAAAGATAAGGCAACGTGTTTGGAAAAAAAAAGATAATTCGCAGAGCCTCAAATGTTTCAATAATTATGTTTCAACAAGCTCATTAATCATACAATTACAACAATTGACCTTCCATGGCAAATTAAAACCCAACTTTGTGTTTATTTTTTGCAATTATTGTCACCATTGAATCTTTTTTCTTTTAGCACTAAATTTATTTCAAGTTCAGTGACTTGTAG
This sequence comes from Adrianichthys oophorus, assembly GCA_036245035.1. NCBI lineage: Eukaryota > Metazoa > Chordata > Actinopteri > Beloniformes > Adrianichthyidae > Adrianichthys > Adrianichthys oophorus. The sequence goes on along the minus strand of BSAI01000115.1, from coordinate 9,947,329 downwards.
TGTAACAGAATTGAATCTGGAAGCTGCCTGTTATTTAAAAGACTTATGTCCTGCAAAAGTTCAACCGTTATAGTGCAGAAATGTCTGTCGTATGCTTATGGTTTTAAACATAAGCCACATGAGGGTCAAAGCGCACATTGCTAAAATGAGTCTGGTTTATTATGCATTTAAAATCCTACACTGCAGCCGCAAGAACTTAGTACTTCGCCTTCAAAGTGACATTTCATTATCAGTAGTCAAAAAGGAAGTGCTTAAGTTCCCCTTTTCATCTTTCAGGTTTTACATGTTTCATCTGTGTGATAAGTTTACCGAATACAGACCAGTCAGTGAATTCAATCAGGAGAAGAAAAAAAAATCTGTCCTTAAATTTCCCAGCCACTTAAATCCCACACGAGCAGAACTCGCCAAAGCATCACAGTCATTTCAGCAGCCGGTGGTGAACTTGCAAATCCCCTTTCTTCTGCCTCACGCAGCTTAAGGCTGCAGAGCAAGAGGAGTGCCAGGCTACAGCACCAGGCTTTGATGCTCTGAAACACATAAACATGAATGCATTAACGGGGTAGGCCCGCTCAGCAGGTAAGACTTTGTCTTGGCGTGTGCTCTCTTTTGAGTGCACACATATGCTTGTGAGAGCATACTTTCCTGGTCAAATCGACTTGTATATGTTTATGTGTCATGCATTTACTGTAGGGAGCTTTAATGTGAGACTGGAGAGCCATTTCCTGCTGCCTGGCTGTGCGCTGATAAGGATGTGATTCTCCAAAGAATTAAATACACTACAAATTGAAGAGACAATTAGCGCTCTGTTGTTTTACAATCAGTAAAGTTGCAGAAGCGTAGTTAGAACAGAGATGTCCATTGAATTAGGAAGATAATAGGTCACTTGTTGCCAGTGTGGCCTTTAAAAAATGACGTTTTTCACAGGTACAGTACATAACAGCTCATTTTAATTCAGGTGTGAGTTCCACTGCAATTAATCTCTTAATGAAGCTCAAAGTGTACACACTGAATATGATTTCCTGATTTAGTTTTAATTTCTAACATTAAACTCTCTTGTTGGACGTCATGGACTTTTCTAAAGGAACTTTTTGTGCTGTTCTTCAAGCACTGAATCAAAAGGCATAACCTGTTGTAATGAAGATTTTTGGTTGCTGATAAACATGCTACAAAAAAGACTAACATTTTGTAAAACCACAAGCAGGAGAGCATTTTAATGGACACATCATAAAAAATATCAAGAAAAGGGATAAAAAAAAACCTCAGCGTGCCTAATCAAAAAGCTTTATTTGCAATGGAGCATGATAATTAAATTCTGAAGCAAGTGAAATGGTCACACGGTCTGATAAATCCAGATTAACTTCATTTTAAACTGGCTGGAACAGAATAGGAAACACTGTGATGCAATCACATTTTGAGCTCAGCAGGTGGGGGCACTATTATGATTGGGGTTTCTGCAACATCATGAACTTAAACTTGCAACTAATACATGGTTGAGAGCAGACTTGCATTGTTATGCAACAACCATTTCGACACATGGCACATACAGCTGCCATGGCGCCTTAGAGCATTTTGTTGACAATGTGCCAGCAGAAGTGTTGGAATGAAAGGGAACTATGCTAATGTGACTCTGTGGTGCATCGCTGATCCACAGGCACTGAAAATGACAGCAGCATTGCACTGCATAAACCAGGTCAGTGGTTAAAAGTTAAATCACTGGTGCCATTTCAAAGGTTGGTACGAAATTGTAATGTGTAATGATGTACCGAGGTATGATGGGTACCTTATTAAATTTGTTTGTTTGACAATACGACAAGCTGAACAAGTGCAATTCAAAATGAAAAAAAAAAAAATCGAACACATTTATGTATTGGGCTGCACGGTGGCACTGTGGTTAGCGGTCTCACCTCACAGCGAGAAGGCTCTGGTTAAAATACCTGTCTGGAATGTTGCTGTGTAGGGTAGGGTGCACTCCACCTTCACCCCACAGTGGCTTTGGTTGGGTCCAGCTACCCCTTAACCCTGGATGGGATGAAGCGGGTTGTGAAAATGGATGGATGTATTTGGCTCTGAAACAAATGAGTGTAAAGTTTGACATTGTTTCTGTCTTGAATAGAGAGAAATGTTAGCTTAACTGCAAAGTTTTCCATTATAAATAAACAAAAAGGCAATAAAAACTTAAGAAGGTGACCATGACCTGTTTGTTACTTTAGTATAATCTGAATATGCAAACAGCAGCAGAGATAGTAGCTATATTAACAGAAGGGTTTATTTTTTAAAGGATTTGTTTGATAACCACCTGTCTAGGGACAACAGATGGAGATATAGCCTTTTAGCTAACTCTGATGCATTTGCAGAGATGCTCTTTAATGTGCAGTGTTCCTGTCAAGCAAACTACTAAAATAAATTACAAAAAATTAAGAACCAATTGACAATTCTGTTGAGTTAGTGTTTTATTAGATGAAACAGTTATTATCATTTGAAAAACAGATTTAAATATGCAGCTGGCATACAATGTAACATAATGTGTTTAAGGTGATCCATTAGGTGTCTGTGTCTAAAACTAATCCAGTTTGATGTGGCCTTTAGCCTGGAAGTAGACCCATTGAGCACTAAGGATGGAGTGATGACAGCTGGGATAAGGGGTGGGGGTGAGGTGGCGGTGTCATCAAGTGGAGCAGTGAGGTTTAGCTATCCAGTCTGCAGCTCCTGACAGTAAAAACCAATGAAGCTAAGGAGAGCATCAAGAAAGTAAACAACCCCAAAGGGCTGTCCAAGAGGGAAAGCCATAAGAACACTAGTGGGGTGGGTCTATTGGTAATGCGCTAAGCTAACACATGCTGACTGTAGATGTGGTTTAACCTACATGGTTGAAGGATCAAACAGGTCAGTGTAAAGTGCTACAACCTAAAGTAGGGAGTCGAGCTTAAAGGTGTAACACTTGATGGGAAGCAGGTTAAGCCTGACCCAAAAGGCAAGTGTGCATGTCAAAGCTTCAAACCATTTCCAGGTGAAGAGACTATCAATTCAAATACAGAGTATGTGAGCAGGTAAATGAGACCGTGGACCTTGTCCTCAAATGGACATGCTGAGAAAAAGCCACAAGCCATGAGCTCTACAATTCCATCAGTCCTCTATGTCTTTGATGCAGGGATCACACTAAGCAAACTGCAACAATCTGCTTTATCCTTTTTTTCTGAGGTAACAGAAACCAAGACGTTTATTCATCAGTAAACATTCTGTCATCAGACTGGTACAGGCAGCTGAAGGTCAATCGGAGAAGTAGCATAGCTGAACCATTTTTCACACCCGTCTCACTAGTTTAGTTTGAATCCTCCCAGAGAAGCTGCTTGTGCCCCGGAAGGAGTAGACAGATATTTTGTAATGGTTCAGTCTCTGACAACGCACTGACACAAGAAAGCCAGAAGCATTAACACGATATTTTAAAAAGGTTGGAGGGAGAGCTGGGGTCAGTCACCAGAAAGTTCAGTGGCTCATCAGTGTCACTTCTGGTTATTTCATTTCTTCTTGACGGAAAAAAACTCGAGAGCTCAATTCATTATCTAAAATCCAGGGTGTGAAACTTAAAGACTAATGGCACATCCAACAAAACTGGGTGGAATAGACTGCAATGTCAAGGTATGATCCAAAGTACAAAAACAAGTGGTCCAGCAGCAGGCATAAACGAGGACATTTGAAACCCGAGAAACATTTACAAGTACAGGTCAAGCAGATACAGTGGTCCCTCATTTATCGCAGGGGTTACACATTTAAAATAAGGCTGTAAAACCCTTCACCACACACTTTATAAACTTTTCTTGGACAGACGTGAACATTTTCACAATTTTTTTTTCTTTTTTTTTTAACTCTCAAAGCTCAAACCTTTGTAGAAAAAACAATTCCCTTATGATAGAATTTTAGCAAAGATCTGCTTGTGATTGAAAATGTATGTAATTGTGGCAAACTGAACACATACAGAAGAAACGGCAAAGTGGAGATTGATTGATGAGGTCAATAGCCAATCAGGATGCAGAACAAAGTGGGCCGAAAAAAAAATATGCACAATTGCACTGAAGAAAAATCAGCAAAACATTGAGGCCACCAAAGTGAACCACAATAAAGCAAGGGAACGCAAACCGCAAATTGGCAACATCAAATAGGAGGTGAAGTTGATGAGCTTGATTAGAAGGAATAAGAGTGGTGGGTACCAAAAAAAGATCACGGACTGATGGGAACCATGACACACATAAATGAGCAGGCTTACTGCTTTTTTATGTGAAGGTGGCCAGCCAAACTGTATAACAACAGATTCAAACAAACATTCATTTCATTAAAGGAGGCTACACACATCAAAATGGGAAGTGATCATAATCACTTCCAAGCACTGCTTGCATCAAGACATCGTGACTGAACACCACAGACAAGAGACTTCTGTGCCAAGGAATGGAGGTCAGTTGACCTTTGTGATGTTGCTTCTGCATCATTAAAGTGACTTCAGTGCATCCTTCTGCCAATCTCTTGTCATTTAGCCTTTAGCCTCATTAATAAACTCCTTTTATCTTCCATGCCGACGCACCAATTCAGATACCCTTATACAGACAGCAAAACAGGGACGTGTTTGTCTTCTGTCAGTCGCAAGTCATGCCTTGTCTACATCATCAGTTTAATTTTTTTTTGTTTTGTCAAAAAATTATTCTGTGATCTTTATTAATCCAGAAGAGTTTAGGATATATAATTATTAAAATCAGCATTTTGGATAAGCAGTTCATGAATTGTCTCACCCACCCAACTTTCCAGCACTTTAGCTACAGACCAGACAAACTTCTTTGTTTCCATGTTTGGAATATATTTGTCACAATTTGAATGGTCCTTTAGTCTCATTTTTTTCTATTAATTGGACTCAAAGAATCAGTTTTTGACATCACAAGCTTCTCCATCCTGTTTTACACTCGTTGCACAACCCTGTCAGGTCCACGTATGGGTTTCATGGTACACCTTTGCAAGCAGACTGAATCATCTGTGCTCAAGCATAGAACCAGTAATCACAGGAGCTAAATAAGTCCATGTTTTAAGGTCAAATTGTCTCTGCTGAATTTTTGCTTCTCTTTTTAGGAAAATCCATTTAAATCCAATTCAATCCAATTTAAAATTGAATTTATCCCCTTTTTTTTGTTCATTTTGCCCAGCTCCACTGTCAGCTGTACATCCCTCTAGCACCCACTTGTGATCCTTGCCCACCCATCTATTACTCCTCTTTAGACAGCTCTGCTCTTCCTCCTCTTCCTCACCAACTGCGCTGATACTGAATCACTGGCTGTTATCTCTGGCTGCAGAAGGGAATGGGAAAGAAAACGTGGTTGGGAAAACGAATTTCAGTTAAAACAACTAGTACAGCAGCAGCACCTAAAACTCTGAGTTTTCATGCAGCTCTATGTCACCTCTGCCAAAGCAGACGTGTTCTTCTGTTTGTCGAAGATAATTACTGACCAGTTCTTCAGATTGCTGCAATTCTTGCTCATCCATTTGGCTTGCAAATTTAAATGTAGCTGCTCGATGAACTCAAGCTTTCTGGGAGATCTGCCCACCTCAACCAAAATCTACAGGAGTTAGACAGCAGGTTAATGTGCTGTCAGAGTGGTGACAGCTGTCAAAGCTGTAGTCCAGAAGCACGCTGTATAGAAAAGGCCAGAACAAAAAAAAAAACTGAAATATTTTGCTTTGGTTTTGGCACAAACCACTTGGAAATGTCAACATGTGTGGCAAAGTAAGTTAGAAATCTTGTTAGTTTATACCACTTTGCATCATTTCAGTCTCTCCCTGCCACCTCCTGTTTTCCTAGTGTTTTTTTTACCTGTTTTTCTGTACACTTTGACAGACAGACCCATGCAACTGTATAAAGGTGAAGCAAAATGCCTCATTCGTCTTTCCTTGTGGACCGATGTTGACACATTCACATGACAAGCTGTTTGTGTGACAAACAACCCTGAAGTATGTCAGCCGGAACAGATGAGGGCCAGAGAGAGCAATGCAGACCATTTTAAATACTGAGATGATGGAGACGCTGTTCGCATTTTACACAGAAGGGCCCACAGCCAGATTGCCTTTAGTGAGAAATGAATTAAGCTCCCTCTCCCCCTCACAGGAAGCAGGAAGTTGTCACAAAAGAAGGGAATCAAAGCAAAAGTCACACAGAGGAGCTGCTGTCTGAATGATTGATGGAATGCAAGATCAGGATTTCCTTCCGCACATTCATTCTGGCCTGTCTGAAAACATGGTACACTGCTGTATTGTTGCAGTTTGCCTTCAATCTGGTGTATTTCACAAAAGCCCTCACTGATAAAACACTGCTTTGTATCTTTTAATCTTCTTTTTTTGTAAGAAAGGTTGGCTCGGGGCATATTTTTCTTTTTGCAGGAGATAGAACTCTTCTTTAAATCAACATTTTTATTTTTAAAAAATTGAGTTATTTTTTAAATCCAACTATCTATCTATAGTAGCTTCAGGGAGAAAAAAAAGACAAATATTAATATTTGATGTGACCTTTATTGTGGTTAAATAAAATAAGTGATCAAAATGTGTGCGCTTTTTTCCAATCATAGAAATTCAAAAGGCAGTGTATATATGACACATAAATCTCTTATATCATTCACAACACCAAACATTGGCTCAAATGTTTCTGCTAATCTTTCACGATGAGATGAAAACAGTCTTTAAAGACCAACTCCGATAAAAATTGGGTGTTTTTATTATATTCTGTTAAAAATGTTCATGTCCTACACTTTTCTGATGGAGGATATGCATAAAGAAAACAAAGCCTAAAATTGCATTTCTTCATTCAAATGGTTGTGAATCAGGAGTGGATGAAAAACGTAAAAAATAGGCATGTACGTCTTTGTTTTCCTCTTCCAAGCTGGCATCTGGCTCAGAACCGTACGGCTGGATAGCTCCAATATTGCTCGCCATTTTTTGTTGTAATGTTAGGTTGGGGGAGTGAAAGGGTGTAAGCTAGCGGGGGAACATACAACCAGATAGCTCTTAGATGGGTGACAGGAAGTATTAGCAATATTACAAATTTCTGAAGAGCTACTGCCGCTCTGCAGAAACTATGTCCTGAAAAACTACTTTTTTTTAAAGCTAAAAATGACAATCATAATTAAAAGACCACTAGAAATGCTTTGAAAAAGAACAAAAGATGATTGGAGTGGGTCTTCAAGGCCTAATGATGCTTATTAACTGATGCTAACCATCCATGGTATATTTATATATTACAGCTGTCGTTGTACAGAATAACAACAGTAGCACACCCATACCTCTGCAGTTCTGCACGTGTATAAACAAACAGCATAAGAGGGCAGGTGTACTCGGCGTCCCGCTACGGCTCACTGACTCGCTGACTGGCAAGGTCACACCGATTTTGGATGAGTATTCTGGGCATCACTGAACCCAGCACCAACAGGGGAAGTGAGTGATGCACGTGCATGCTTGCAAGCACCCACACAAGCCTGCTGGGATTTTTCTCCCACTCTGTCACACACGGAGACCCACAGAGTCACTTCCTGATGCAAACACATACACGCAGTAATGCACAGGGGCACAGAAGCCTCCATGATTAAATTGGTTTATTTAAGAGAGGAGAAAGCCAGGTTGGCAGTCAGGAAGCAAAGGCAGATATGGGGTAAAAACATTTAAAGAATTTGAATGCTTGGGTGGGGGCGGGGTTAAGGTTAGAGAGAAAGCAATAACTGTGAGCTTTAAAGGAAAGCCAACGGCAGGTCAGCATGTAGAGGAGAATAAACACTGATAAGACTGAAGTAAATATTTGAGAGTAAATTATTAAACAAAAATGAAAAAAGGGTCTAATACATAAAATATGTGATTGCCACACAACAACAGAATGCTCAATGTATACACACCGGTACACACACAGTCATAGTCCATATATTGTAACTGTCAGAGACAGGCTGGAGGTTAAGGCTGGAGCAGTTCCCAACAGCCTCTTTGATAGGCAGCTAAAGCGCATTAGCAGAAACAACAGAGCACTCAATCTCTGCCTGGTTCCCAGAGGAGTTCCACTCCCAAAGAGGAGTACTGAGGTGAGAGGAAGGAGATTTAGCCTAATATACATGGAGGAGGCCCAGGCTTTGGCTTGACCCTGCTTCCACATGCCTGTCTGTCAACTGGTAATTGAAGAACAGAAAGGTATGGATCAGTGCCTGAGTGAGTTCATAATTAATGATCTTCTTGGGTCATCGGCCCCCGTCCATTATATTTATTCTAATGTGAAAAATAAATAATGAAAATCCCCTGTAAAGCGGCTCCACGGTGAATCGGAGCTCAGGTGTCAAGACTCGTGTCCAAAAGTGTCGGTTCCTGCTTCTTTGAAAGACGGCAAAACTCGCTGATTCTCTCCGATCGGCTGCAGCTGCTTCAAACGCCTGACCGCCCCAGGAATTATATCATGCCGCAAGACTGCATCTCTTTCTAACAGTATTGATTTTTCCTGTGTTTTGGGGCTGAAAAGAAGGAGAAATAAACACAAAAATGCCATATCTTATACATTTTATATGGCAAATGTGTTTTTCAGCAGACACAGAGTATTTGGTGAGGTGTTTGGGATGACCCAAAAAACAAAGCTCCAGTATTTTCTTTCTTTTAGCACAGTTGTTGTGTTGACCAACACTGGGGGGAATTATCTTTAGCAAGTAAATGGTTCGCATAGTTCTCTGGTCTGTTGCTGACTCTGTTAGTTGTGAGCATGTAGTATAGATTTTTGGCTTCTTTGTTGCTAAAAACAAGCTCTATGCTTGGATTCAAGAACTATTAGTACAGTTTAAAAAAAAAAGTTGCAGACCAAAGTACCAGAGAAAGACAGATAAGCACAAATTTTACAGCAAAAAAGCGTCAAAAAGTACAACTTTCACAGATCTTAAACTTTATTTCAAATGACTCGGGACAATGCTACGCAATGCTAAAATTCACTATGATCACACGTTTGGTTTTAATGTCCAACAAGCAACAGTTAGAAGAAGAACTTCTGAAAGTGGTCCACAAAAGTGAAAAACAAACATTACTGACAGGCGTGCTCAAAATGCGGCCAATGCGTTCAAATTTCCTCCGGGCCCCAGGCTCCTTTCATAGAACCAATAATATGTGGCCCCCAGCATTTTCTATAAACTGTGTGTATGATTTCTTAATTGCGGTTGGCGAAATACTGTTTTAAGCCATCATAAACTTGTGCTAACACTGTCACACGACCCTACTGTGACACTTTTTAGCTCATTTCTAAAATGTTAACTGTAAATGAAAGAGAAATCTTGACCTTGAGGGCCACCACTTTCAGGACAAGTGGAAATTGGCATTTTTTTCTGTGAAATATGAACAACTGTCTGCCAAATTTGCCAGAAGACTGTACCTGTTTTTAAGGAGTTCAGCATCAAGAGGGACTACCAGACTTGCAAACTACAACAAGCTAACTGTGTATAAAATTAAACAGTAGTTTTGTTAAAAATGTAATTAGATATATTTGTTTTCTATGTGAAGAAGTGAAAAGTATTAATAAATAAAAGGTCCATGTAAAAACTTTATTTGCATTTAATTTACTGAAATAGTCCAAAGAATGTCAGGCCAATGGGTTAGCCCTTAAATGTTTTCACTTCACCAAATCTGACCCTCTTTGCAAAAAGTTTGGACAACCCTGCTTTAGGTAAGAATTTTCAATCACAATATTAATCTAATCTAAGAATGTATTTCATGCATTACTGAAAAATCTCCATTTATGATTATGAGTAATTATACTGTTATTTTCATACATTTACGCTAATCTTTCATTGTTTTTTTTTTAATCAATGCATTTCTTCATTTCTAAAATCAGTTTGTTATATATATTTGTGATTATTTTGTTGTTCTTGTGTTGTCTACTATTAATGATTAAAATAAATTAAATCAGGTCCAACTTGGTCCAACACTCCAAAGAATGCACTCACTCAAAAGTACTTGAGAAGCAGGCAAGATAGGTTCTCCGTCTGCATTGAATACAACAAAATTGGTTTTTTAATCATTTTGCTTGCATTCCTGATTTTTTCTATCTGTCCTGCTTGGGTATTTTTTGAATATTTCCCCCATTTGTAGATATTCTGTCTTTTGTTCCTCACTAAGTTATCAAGGTTTTCCCATGTAATACCACTTGAATGTGTACCTGTAATCGTTTGTCTGTTGTACAGCTTTGACCATACCTGTTAAGCAAATATCATTATTAGGAGGCTGCTGGGATGCTTTGCACCATGGGAACTGCATGCTAAATCAGTAAGAAAGAGTGCACAAAGTCCCAGAGCAAAAAATGAAGAATTAGTGAACTTCACACTTGATGTGGGCTGATAAGGATTTGCAGGGCATTCGCTATGCAAAGCGTATACACCACCAGGCCTCCCCACTTTGATCATCTGTATCAGGAGTTGTGAAGGTTTGATCTTTGAGTGTCAGGTCAGGGAGTGTACGATTGAAGGCAGCTCAAGAACAGATGCACACATCATACCACCTGCACAAAGTTTCACCGAAAAACTTCGTGCTCTGAGGAGATTTATCCAACTTGACAGATTTGAAAGGGGGGGGGGGTTGACACAACAGTGCGATGAATGCAGAATTGTGAAGCTTTAACTGACTTGATTGAGTGGTCAGACAGTGATGTGTTTCAGCAACTGATGATAGAATCTTTTTCTCAGTCCAGACGATTTTACTGCAGCGTTTTCTTTCACGTTTATTAATACTGTTCTTCCCTAAGTGAAGCTGCTGTTGATTAAAGTCAAATAAAACCCGCTTTTGATTACAGTGATATACTTTAGTGATGACAAACTTGTTTAATATTGCCCAACTTTGTCTCACATAAAGATAAAGATTTTTAAATATGGTAAGACTTCATAGAAAGCACACAAAAACATGTTATAAACAAGGTTCCACTGTCCAAGCGTGAATTTGGGAACGCCAAATGCGTTCCAAAGGACCACTAAAAGGTTGGTTTTAAAAGAAAGCACTTTCTCAGTGAATCGCCTGTTAAGAAGTTTGATTGCTTTTACATAAAAAATTAACACATTTAGAGTCTGCTTATAAAGAACATTTTGATGTAAATTACTTTACAGCGAGAACACCCTGGTTCAAATCCCACCTGGGTCCTTTCTATGTGGAGTTTGCATGTTTTTCCCGTGCATGCTTGGGTTTTCTCTGGCCACTCCGACTTCCTTCCACAGTTCAAAAACATGCTTCATTGGTAAATTCGTGTCTCTAAATGGTCCCAATGTGAGCATGAGTGAGTGTGTAGTCCTGCAGCAGAATAGTGACCTTTTCAGGGTGTACCCCACCTTCGCCTAACAGTGGCTGGGTTGGCTCCAGCAGCCCCAGAACCTCAGAAGGGGTTGAATGGGTTCTGATGCAGGGCCGGAACTAGCATAAAGCTTTTTTGCCCATTTGCCCCCAATTTTTGAGACATCTCACGCAGGGGCTTGTCCTCCCCTGAGGATCTGTCCTCCAGCAGCACATCCTCTGCTGTCCATTGCCTGAGGTATTCATTGAGCACACTGTCAGTTGGGGCTTTGAGCTTGATGTATTCGTGCATGTTGGATGTTTCATCCTGGATAGTGGCTTATACACACAGGATGTCAATGGTAGAGAGTGATTTAGCTCCCACAATTGCCTCTTCTATCAGTTTCGGAGGTTCCATCTATCTTACTGGTATTCAGCCTCAGTTTTTGCAAACCTTAGATTAAGGCAGAATCTGAATTCTTCCCTTCTACCTACCCCTCCATTTATTGGGGCATTTGTAGTGGAAGGGGTGTCAGAAATAGTTTTTTAAAGGGCCAATCTTCCAAATGGAGGGATACAGATCCCTTTGTCGTGAAGGGGTTCCGCAGAGGAGAAGCGATTTTCTTCACATTGGTGCGCTCTGAAGCACAGAAGTTTACATTTACTTACTTTTTTTTTTTTTAGCATGAACTTTTTAAAGTTATAAATGTGCTGTTGTTATGTATATTTGAGCCCTGGAAGCTCCGCGTTAACGTAACTGACCTGCGACTATTAGCCATGTCATCGAGTGGAAGTGACGTCCAAATTCGGAGACACTATTTTTCCATAACTCTCTGTTTGGAGGGTTAAATGTAGGGGAAAGGAGAAGAGGTAGGAAGATGGGAAGAATTCGGATTTGGCTTCACATCATGAGTCTAAAAACTGAAGATCTATTTGAAAGGAACTGTAATGCAGTTCTGAGGTTCTTATATGGCTCAACTTCAAGTAAGTTCATTGCTGCAGAACTTCTCATCAAGATGATGTACTAGTCACGACATGGCCCCCTCTCTCCATATATCTCCCTGGCTCCATCTCCTTCCCTCTGTCTCACTCCCCAAAAACATCTCCATCTCCTATATTAGATAATGCACAGCCTCAACATGTAAAAAGCAATACATTTTTCCTCACACTTAGTAACCACAGAGATGAAGGGGGGAGGGGGGATTTTAGGAAAGCGAAATGATGAGGATGTTAATTCAGGTGGTTTGAAAATGCAAAGGAGGAGGCAAAAAGATGAAGGACAGAGAAGGGGAAGAAGAAGAAATAGTGTTTGCGATTTTTCTGCAAGGTTTTAGATTATACTTAAGCCATCTGAAGCATAATGGAGCATGTGTATTTGTGGCAAAAAAGGCCCCTTTCATCTCTCTTCTCACCTTTACAACCTACAGTGTATGACTCTCTTCCCAGCATAAACAAAGTACTATGACAAATACCTCGGGTGTATTTACAGTGTTGATAGAGTCTGCTCTGCTCAGTCCCAGAGGAGCAAAATGAGTGATAAATCACCTTCTGTTTTTTGTTCTTCACCTCCTTTTTTTCTTTGTAGCTGTAACTTTCCTTACTCCCACTTCATCAGCCATATGGAGAATGACATATGTATCCCTCTTCTCCTCCCACGGAGAGCCTTGGCTGGGCCACTCCGTTATACTCCACGTGGTATATAGTTAGTGGAGCCTGCGGTGATGTATTGAGTGTAATGACCAACAGCGTTTGTTGAGATTAATTGTTACTAATGGCTAACACAGTTAGCGGTGAGTGATGGCTACTACACTGCAGACACTTTGCAGGACTCGACACAAATCAAGTTGTAACTCTGCTCCAACTGCGATACCGCGTTCTGTCTGTTCTGGTCAGACACACAAAACTGCATCTTTGCCTGAAAGTTGAATGCAGGCCCTTTTTTAGAGAATAAAAAAACTGCTTGAAAATCTGGTCTTGCTCAAAAAGTTTGTTGCATCATGCATGCCCAGCAGCTGATTGTTATCTCCATTAGCAACAGTGTCACAGGGAGTGATGTGAATGATGAATATGCACAGAGTCATGTCTGCAAACTCCTTCAAAGAACACCATGCAAACAAAAGGCAGCCTGTCAGGATAACATGTCTAGTCATAAACCTCAAAACTAAAGTAACGTCCAATGCATTTCTGTCCCCAGTGAGACCACAATGGACCAGTAGGTACATTTTAACAGAGTCTCATGAATGCAAACAAAAGTGTTTTCCACTTTTGAGTGCAGTTTGCTTAAAAGCTGATGTTTAAAGACCCACTCTTATGTTTTTGGTGTTTTTAACATGTTTTAACATTTTAAATTTAGGAAAATGAAGCTTAAAATGGCATTTCTAAATATTTCTTAATTGAAACTGTTGTGAATCAAAATCAGACAAAAAAAATTTGAAAAAGCTTGTAGCAGCGACATAGGTGCTACAACAGGCGAGCCACAAGCTTCCTGCCCCCCTCCGTTCTGATGTATTCATTTGCAGAAAAATAGATTCATGTATGTCTTTGTTTTTTTCATCTAAGCTGGGATTTGGCTCAGATCAGTACAGGTGGATAGCTTGGATATCGCTTGCCATTTTTGTTACACAAATAATGTTATGTTGAGGTTGTGAGGGGCTGTGAGCTTACAGGAGAGAGAGTATAAAAACAAAGGGATGATGGGAAATGAGAGAAGGCTAGCTCACACACACCTAAGAGGTGAACTTCTGCCACTCTGCAGAAACTTTATATCCCAGAAAACAATTCTTTTTTATTTTATTTTATTTTAAAAACGGCAAAATCATAATTAAAAGTCAGTGAGGAACACCTTTGCAACATCAAAAGATGACTAAAGCAAGCCTTTAAAATTTTAATTTTGTGTGGGGGGGTTTTTTCTCAAAAAAGACTGTTTGCAATTCCCCTTGACTGACACCATCTTCCCTTAGCTTTTGCCTCTGTTAATCACAGAATGTGACCAGACAGATGCTTGAACGATAGGCTCCGAAGGCCTGGATGACTCATCCAGTGTGCCTGCCACTCAGTCAGCGACCTGACCGAATAGAACTCCCCTTCCACCTGCGATGGCCCTCTTCTTCCTCCTTCAACTCGTGCTCCGTTTTTGTAAGATCTAATGCCACCTCTGAGCCAAGCCGGAAGATTTAGATTGCGGCACAAAGAGCATGCCATTGCCCTTCATCTCCCACAGCTGACTAAATTACATCCCTGACAGCCTGAAGGGGAAGAGAAGAGTAACTCCATCTTGGTTCCCCTCTTCTTCACTCATACAGAACCCCTCCCCATTTCTCCACCAGAATCCCATCATCCCTCTGTGTCAGCATTGTCGTTGTCGTCCTCAGCTCATTAGCATAATATTCCCATTCTCCCGGTACTGCACTTCTTGGGTGAATCACTCAAAGGGCTCAAGGAATCATGGGTAGATCCTCTCCGCACACTCAGACTCACGCTTATGCTGGAGCATTAAAACCGAACCTTAACCTAAAGCACACCTGCAAACTCACTTTGACAACCATGGAGCTGAGAGGACTCAGCGGAGTGAACTGTCTTCCTAACCCTAACCCTAACCCTAACCCTCTTTTATTCATCACTTATCTCTCACTCCATCAGGAAGATGAGTGACAGAGGTAGTAAAGGGAGAGCTACCAGAGATCAGAGCGATGGTAGGAGAGATGAAGTGCATCGCTCTTTATGCGCCTGACTGCCTCAAACCACTTACCCCAATCATCTATAATGTGTTTATATTTCATCGCTTCCGCACAAACGAGACACTTACAGCGTCTGTATGCACCAAAAAATTTGCTTCTATATCTTTCTTTTCATTGTGTGGACATTCCCTTTTATTCATAAAGTCACAGGTATTAGGACTCAAGTCTCAAACCACCTACAACCACTACAAAAAGACAGATAATCCCTGCTGGAGTGTCAGCTGGAGGTGGAATAAGGGCTGCAGGGGTGACCAGAGAAGTGTCAGGCGCTTGCAGATTGGGTTGTAGAACTTTGTAATTGCCTTAACTCCACTAACTGCCCGCAGCTCTTTTTCACATTTTGAGTAAAACTCATTTGCCGCTCAGCACAAAGTGAAGATAGTGAGCAACTTGTCGTCTTTTTAAAAAATTACAACGCTGTGCCGGGTGAGTGCAACTCGATATCCACCAGGTGAGCGCCTTAATTCATTATCTTCAGGGGAAGCTGTTCCCTTTGAAGCAGCAGCAGGAAATATTAGGCATGTATTACACCGTGCCATTAGTACAAAAACACTTGTCCTTGTGCCATTGATGAGTTCTTGTTCTTTTTTTTTTTCTTTTTTTTCACCCGCTTGAATTTAAATTGCAGGCTTTGTAAGAGGAGGTAAGAAAACAAATTCTCTAGAGAGGTGAAAAAGCACACATAAAATACTTTGAGGAAAAAAAAAATCAGGATTTTAAGCAGCTTCTTCCAAGCTTATGAGTTAACTACGCAGTTTGTCAGGATGATTTCAACATGCATGCATAGGCATGGCTAAAAAAAATTGCAACCAAAGACTTTTAGAGGTAGAGGGAAGACCTAAAGCAGCTGAAAAAGTATTGGTTTCCTCTTAGACTGAGTGCCACACTGCTGCTCTTGATGTGAGGGATGGAGAACTACTTGACTCCATCCTGCAAGGACAGGAGAACTGAAACAATTTGTCCTACAAGGCCTGAATCCCAAAGTGGGACCACCGCTGTGTTATATTGCCCCCTGCTGATGACTCAGATGATCAATCAGTGGTTCTAAGTTCTGACCTCCGGCATGATGAATAAAGCAGAGGCTGCTCACTTACCACCTCGGGGTGAAGCAAAATTACATGGGCATTGAGTTAAATTGAGCGTGCATAAACTTGATTTAGTTTGAGAGTTTAAGGGTAGAAGGCCTGTCATCATTTTCCACAAAAAATAAACAAAGCTAAGCTTGGTTTGCATTGATGAAACTGGGGTAAAAAAGTAAAAATAAAGAAGCAACAAATATTCAGAAATATAAAATAAAATTAAAACATTTGCATTCATTTTATCTGCACAAAATTAGCTTCGATTTCTGATGTGTTTTTTGCCTTTTTTTTTTTTGCTCTATTATTTCAAAAATTATGTCCCTTTAGCAAAGGTCAAACAAGATCAAATATGTTTTTTAACAGGTCTAAACTGGAATCTCAAAAAGAAAACTGTTCCAGTTCAAGAATTCAGGTCATTTTGTGTCTTCCGGCCTTTAATGACTCACCCAAACAATTCAGGCCATTTGAAAAAAACTTATTTGACAAGATAACCTGAGCAAGATAAAGTGCAATTTTAAAACTTTGATAATTATTCATTCATTCATTCATTTTCCAATCCGCTTTATCCTTTTCGGGGTCACGGGGTTACTTTGATAATTATGATTTTAAAAAGCCTGTGGTAAAAAAAAAAAAAAAAAAAAAAAAAAGATTGCAAACAAGCACAAAATTAAATGCGATAAACTGCAGTTTTTCAAAGATGAGTTTAGTTTCATTCATCACACCCAAACCTAATTACTCAAAAAACACATAAAAAGAGAAAAAAAAAATTCTGCTGGAATCTAGAAATTCAAAATAAGATGAAAGACAGACACTGATGTTTGAAACAGGTTGAAACTTTTTGCAGCATCAGGACTCCAGACAACCACATAAAAAGTCATTATTTGAAAATAAACATCATTTGAAATAGTTCGTGAGTTAATGAGCGGCCAAAATAACTTCTAGTTTGCAACGATGACTCATCCAGGAGGTCATTAAAGAAGCACAGCAACCTAAAAGAACTGCAGGCTTCACTTGACTCAGCTAAGTTTGAAGTTCATGATGCAGCAACAGGAAAAAAGCTGGATAAAATGGAACCATGAGAAAGTTCAAGGAGAAAGACACTGCTGAGTGGAGAGAGCAAAATGGATTGTTTTGCACTTTCCAAAAACATCTGGATTATCTCCACAAATATATAAATATAATCAGTATCAGCATCATAGGAACAGTTAAACATGGCGGTGGTAGTGAGACAATATGGGTCTACTTTGCAGCCTTGGGACTTAAATTGTCACAAAAGATTAGAATGTCGATCTTGGGTTCTACGACAAAGTCACGCTCAAGATCCCAACCTCAGCAGCAAGAAAAGGATTCTCACACGTCAGTGTCACCAACTCTGAAGGAAAAAATTATGGACGAGTCCGGTTAAATGTACTGAAAGTCCCTGTGGCATAATCCCAAAAGATCAGTTTTTCCTGAAAAATTCAGCCAAATATTAACACTTCCACAAGGGATGTAACATTTTTTGAACAATGATTTGCTTCGTATCATAATTTGTCGTTGACAATATAATTCTTAGTCCCTATTGATTCCTTTTAAACGATCCGATTGGATCCGAATTACCGACCTAAAATCGATCCAGAACATCTTTAGCCAAAACTTCAACCAGTGTGACTCAGAGATAAATACCTGGTACTGAATAGTGCAGGTGAAGTTTTCCAGGTTCCTTATGTTTCTTGCAAGATAATCAAGTGGAAATTAAACATGTGTACAAACAAACAAGTGAACAAGAATTTATGGAAAATCCATTCACATTTCCTTTTCATGTAGCTCACCCCACTGCTGATTTTTTATGGCAAATTTATTTCAAAATAAAGTGCAACAATAATAATTCAGTTTGAATAAAGGTAGGCTTACATGCTGCTTTCACTGCTGTTTTTCAACATAAAAATAATACAAATCAAAGATTATGCCACACTATGGGGTCGCATGTATTTGCAAATAAACGTTGTAATTGCAGATGTGAGGTTTTGATCCATTCTTTGAGTAAACATGCTAGCGAGGCTCCTGCAGAGCTGACATTATGTCATCTTAAGTGGTGGTTGGAAACATGAGTCATGTGGTCGTTGCATTTTCCTAAAGGCTTCAAACAGCAAGCGACTTATTTCAAGCTTTTTGGTCTTCGTTTAATTTGCACAGCTTCTTTTTCTGCCATCCGCCATCACATGCTGCTGGGATGTCACATACTCGGCAAATCGAGTTTATGTTCTCGCAAAATTGCTCCAAAAACAGATCTAAAATCAGCCTACCATGTCTCAATCTAAATGGTATTTTCCAATATCAACCTGACAAAAGTATTTCATTTTGTAATAATTTATAAGGCTATAGGTTGATTTGATTAACAGCTTGCTTCAAACGGATGGATCTAAATCGATTCATCAATAAGGTCAATGAATCGTTACAACCCTAACTTCCACAAAAAAAAGGGAACAAATTATTGAAGCGAGACACACATTTAGAGGTTTGCATAAAGTGAGGCAGATTAAACTTTGCTCCCTGAATTGAAATGATTTGAAAACAGATCTATTGTGAATCAATCTTAGTGTATGTGACATGCTTTTGGGTCAGAAATGTAAAACAAGTTGGGTTTTTTTCATTGTTAATGGCAATTTATCATAAACAAATAAAAAATAAAGCTCTGAGAAACATTAACAAAACTGTTTTTTTTTATCCAATTGATTTTACTGCGGGCTGCACGGTGGCGCAGTGGTTAGCGCTCCTGCCTCACAGCAAGAAGGTTCCCGGTTCAAGTCCTGGCTGGGGGACCTTTCTGTGTGGAGTTTGCATGTTCTCCCCGTGCATGCGTGGGTTTTCTCCGGGGACTCCGGCTTCCTCCCACCATCCAAAAACATGCTTCACAGGTTAATTGGTTACTCTAAATTGTCCGTAGGTGTGAATGTGAGTGTGCATGGGTGTGTGATTGTGGCCCCTGCGACAGACTGGCGACCAGTCCAGGGATGTACCCTGCCTTCGCCCATGAGTAGCCAGGTTAGGCTCCGGCAACCCTGTGACCCCGAAAGGGATAAAGCGGATTGGAAAATGAATGAATGATTTTACTGCATCAGTAACTTTTTACATCAATTAGAAAGACAGATTCTGTGACACATTTATGGTGGACACTTGAAAAAGTCCACTGTGACCAGCAGATGGAAGCAGCTCTCCTTTGAAAAACTCTTAGCTTCTTAGACAACCACATACAAACACAGGAGGGTTGTTGTGTGTGCGACCTCTGATTGGTTGAAAGTTTGGATCTTTTTCTACATAAAGCTTATGATGGTATTTACGGCTTCATTCTTTGGAAGCGAGCGACTGGGTCTCTGATGGAAATACTTTGACTGGGAAACGAAACTATCTTTTTTTCTGGGATTGACTTCTTTGGTGGAATGTGAACTCTTGATTGTTGTATTTTTACAAGTTTTGCCAGATTTTTGTGAGTTTATTCGTCTTTTGTTTTAAGACTTTCGAACAGTTTTCCTCACTTGGGAGCAGGGGCATTTACACACAGTCTGCACTATGGCAAACTCTTGTCTCCAGCTGAGCGGCTTTCTCCTCGGCTGCATCGGATGGCTGAGCATCCTGATTGCCACGGCCACAAACGACTGGGTGCTCCTATGCAAGTATGGTTTGAACACCTGCAAGAAGATGGACGAGCTGGGAGCCAAGGGACCCTGGGCCGACTGTGTCATCTCTACAGGACTTTACCACTGCGTGTCCCTAACTCAAATCCTTGAACTGCCAGGTATAACTTTTTGTTTTCATTGAGTTGAACAGCAAATCTCATCTTCATTCACTCATTTTTTCATGTTTTTTTCATTAAATTTAAGCTCGCATTCAGCTATTTTCTGTCAAATATCAGTAAATCAGTTGAAACGTTGATCATTAATGGATGTTTCTCCTGCTTCTGCAGCGTATGTCCAGACCACTCGAGCCCTGATGGTCACAGCCTCCATCCTTGGTGTCCCAGCGGTGGGAATTCTGCTCATGTCCATGCCCTGCATCAACCTTGGAAATGAACCTCAGAGCTCCAAGAACAAACGTGCCATCCTGGGAGGGGTTCTCCTTCTTCTAGTTGGTAAGTTCTTCACTGAAAGCAGCTGAAAAAAACAGAGAGCAGAAAAAAAACCTCAGACCAACATCCTCCAAACTTCCAAACTTTGACCTAATCCAACATCCCCTCAGATGCTTCCAGGCTTCAGAGAGCAGAGGATGTTAGGTATGACTGCTTTCCTCCCAAGGGGGAACACACATGGAGGGCCTCACGCTCACTCACCCTTCCCCTCAGACCCCATCACATTCCTGTCACCCACCTACTCTCATCCACGCCCAGCTTTGTCCAGAGACACAGTCTCTCCCTTGCTGCCCAAATTACTGTAATTATAAATATTTGGCAGTGTAGCATTTTCCATGCTTTCCTGGAAAAGGGATGAACTCCAACACCTGCATCTGTGTTGTGTTCTTTCCACAGCTCAGCTTCTAAAAAACAAAAGCTGCTATCAGTGTTAACTTAGCTGGCGCTCTGACTTCACGTTTTCTTAGAAACTCCACTTTGGAGAAGTGAGATTTCTTTTCTTCACTGCTTCTTTCTGTTTCTTCACACTTGCCATGTTGCCCATTTCAGGCACTAAAAATGTCACAGCTTGATTCTGTAGCCTACACCCAGCTCTGATTTTTTTTTTTCTTTTTTTCACTATGTTGTGGTAAGATTCAGTTGGAAAGATTTCTGTGACCGGTTCTTCCTCGTGTTTGTTCTGGGGAAAATATTCAACATATGTTGTTCTTACTTTGGCAAACAAAAGCAGAATCTAGCATAAGGTTGGAACAACTTCAGAGAGTCTTTATTGGGACTTTAATCTTTTCCCATTTTGTCATAGTTATCACACATGACATGTGTGGGTTGTTTTTGTTGCTCTGTTCAAAGCGAATGAGAGATCACGCATTCAAAAACCTCTGATGCACCTTTTAAACTCAAAATAGCAACAGCAAAAAAAACTTAGAAATCAATGGTCTTGCATTGGTTTCAACAAATTCTAAAAGATGCACCTAAATTGAGAACACAGATCCAACTCAACTCAACAATTTAGGCATTTGCAAAACAAACGTATGAAT
The DNA here is from genome assembly GCA_036245035.1 of Adrianichthys oophorus. NCBI lineage: Eukaryota > Metazoa > Chordata > Actinopteri > Beloniformes > Adrianichthyidae > Adrianichthys > Adrianichthys oophorus. The sequence goes on along the minus strand of BSAI01000115.1, from coordinate 9,926,082 downwards.
GCTGAATTGGCTTTTTTATACATAAAAGCAGGCTTAACAATTAAAAAATGTTATATAATGAAAGCTTTTGTGCAATGAAAAGGCTCGGTCATCGCCTACAGTCAATCTGCAGCACAGTTCTCTCCAACACAATAATAGGAGTCCAGTATTGTTTCAGGTGTAAAACCCACTGAAGACTCATTGTGATTCACATTCACTGTCTCTAAAGGCCTTAGCTGACAGACAGGTTTTTTTTTTCAGTTTTCAGCTGATAAATGTGTGACTTTTATGAGTCACACTTTTTTCTTTTACTTTTTCTCAGAAACCAATGTGTACATTGAACCGCTCACATATGTTGACGCATAAAACCATAAAGGACAGAAATGCTTTCAATTGGAAAAAACTTTAATTGATTTAGATTCAAACATGTTTGTTAACATTTCATTCTGAAACCTGTTTTTTTTTTTCGTTTTTGGCTACAAAAAATGTTTACAACATTTTTACATAACCAGCAATTCATATCCAGTTGTTTTAAATGGATATGTGAAAATTCAGACAAATATGAATTTTTACAAGTAAAAAGACAAATAAAATGAATTGTCTAAAAACATCCAAGAAATCTTTTTAAAAAGAAACCAATTTATTGTTTTATAAAATACTTGTTTAAACTTATGCAAAATTTCCACTATGTTCCCAAATTTCATGACAGTGCAACTTGTGGCTGTTTTTTGTGATGTCTTACAGCTTCGTGCTTTCTCTCTTTCTGTCACCTTCATTTGTTCTCACCAGTTTGTGGAGGTGTGGAATCTGAATGTGCTTTCAAAAGAATCTTGGCATCAGAAACCTTCACTTCTCCTCCTTTGTCCCTACATGGACTCCTGTCGTTCATTAGGAAAGACAGCTGCAGATGATAGTTATTCTTTCCAAAAGACATTCTGTACTCGTCTAATGGATATTAATAGATTTTAGAATCCCAGTTTCTCCCACATTATGTTTTTTTTGTGTTTTTTTTATAATGAATTTGATTATACAACTTTTCTTTTTTTCATTTCACCAGCAATATGTGGTTTAGTGTCCACCATCTGGTTTCCCATCGGCGCCCACTGGGAGCATGCCCTCATGTCCTTTGGCTTCTCCCTCTACGCTGGATGGGTGGGCACGGTCTTCTGCCTGCTGGGTGGCGCCATCCTCACCTGCTCATCCGATTCCTCTCCCCCATCTTCCCGCTCGTACCAGGAAAACAATCACTTTTACTACTCAAAGCAGGGAGGAGGCCAAATGCCAGCCCCTTCCACCACCAACCATGCCAAAAGCGCCCATGTCTGAGAGGTTTCTGGATGTGGATGAAGGACTGTGGCTTCCATTTTAACAAAAGAGAACACTTGCATTCAGATTCAGCTAAGATGCAGATACTCTCGTGCTAAATGATTTCGAATTAACACACAAACAGTTTATTAGAGATGTAAAAAAAAAAAAAAGACTGTTTTGGTTGAGCTTTTTTTATTCTCTGCTGGGTGTGGTTTGGACTGGAAACTCTTTCTTCCAAAAACACACACATCCTTGAATGAGTGTCTGTGGAGCTGCCTAAAGTCCAGTTTTTACTCAAATCTATTTGAAAATACCTTCTTTTTTATATATTTTTTTTCTTATTTTGTCTTCTAAGATCATTTTTTATGTGTTTTGTTGAATTTTTTTAGATAAAATAAAATCATTCCATATTTTTGTGGTTGAAATGACTGTAAATGCTTTTTTTTCCCAATTTTTTTAATATTGATTATTCTCTGACAGTATTTGCCAACTTTATATCTGATTCCATTGTTGTCGCTGCTTTCACAGCTTAGCTTAGTCGAGCAGTTTTGTATTAAAGTCTCAGTATTTGCACTGTAAAAACATCCTGAGGAGTAATCCTGGCATGTAAAGAGAAAAGTCCAATTTAATTTTTTACTAACTTTTGTTTGTCATGTCAGCACTTAATAATGTGACAAAAAGAAAGCTGCCTTTGCTTTCCAAAATCTGCACTGCTCTTTTTCGAGGAGATGCAGTTTCAGCTATAGACATTTGTTATTTTGCAATTTTCCAACAATAAAAAGTGATTGTAAAAATCTATCCCCTAAATCATTTACCTGCTGTTTCTGTCATGTGATTCTGTCAAAACACAGAAGGGAAATGCAGAAATATGGAGAAATATTCGGTTAATTTCCGCTGCATATCCGTGACACACATCCTCAATTTACCGTCATCTCAAGCAAAGAAAACACTGTTGCAATGTAATTTGCCACAATGACCTTCAAAGGGAGAAGCACAGAAGAGCCCGTTCCTGAGTCAGAAGCCACACAGAGCAGATACAAAATCAAGGTCACTGAGATACAGCACAGATACAAAACTCTGGAAACAAAATGTGCTCCCATTCGTCCTCAGCTTATCCTAAACAGACACAAAGATATCATCTTTTCTCCATTTCACATAGTGTCACTTTTGATGTGAATTTCCTGGCACGTCTGTGGACACAGGTGTATAATCTGAGGGAAGCGTTCCCCGCAATGTGATTCTGTTCCAGGCACAATGCCATCTGGTCCACAGGAGGCAGGGAGCAAACAAGCTGTCCTGTATCAACTGCTATGATATGCTACACTTTGACAACACTCTCTTAAACTGTGGCCTGTCAACATCAAAGTTGACTAAACAGATGTTCGAACATGGGATCTGTTTCTTCTAATCGACGCTCAGTCGTAGCAGTTCCCCCCTCTGAAATCCTGCACTGCTGTCACTCGTTTTCTGATGTGAGATCGAATGTTTTGTTCGGGAGGATCTGGTGTTCGTCGACCAGGTTTGCTTGTTTTACTCCTGCTCAGAAAACCTCCCAAGACTCACAAAAATCTGCTTCCCAAAAGCTGCAAAGAAAAGAAAGAAAAAGAAGAAATGTTCACATTTAATGAGAAGTGGCCTTAGCCAATAAACCTGTAGGGAAACTGAAGGCATAATTTCCTTACACAGTTTATCATTTGTGCCAGATTTAGCACAAATTATGTATTTTTATTGTAAAAATGTGTATTTTGATCAACATCGTTTGACATTTTTGTTGCAAGTGAATTAATAAAAATAAAAAAATGACCCTGCCAAGGGCTGAACCTAATTTACATAATTTCTAAAATTTTTATTTATTTATTTTTTTAATTGAAATTTAAACTCTTGTTGGCATTAATGTATAAAGCAATAAATAGATGCAGGATTTGTTTTCATTAATAGATTTTTCTATTTTTCCCAATATACTCAATCAAGGGTCTGCAACTGTTAATACTAAAAAAGCCATATGGTTTAGATTCTTACTGAACCCAACAAGACCTGCAAAGTCCCGCTTCACTGTCTTTAAAATACTTTTTTTAAAATGTTTTTCATTCATGGAAAATAGCTTTGAAATATTTCCAGTAACTGACATAGCTGTGCTTTTCCTTATATATATATTACAATTTATATTTCTTTTACTTTAGGCAGAGGCAGATAAAAGGTCTTTTCTGAAAAAAAAAATATATCCTGTGTCAAATAACTAACAAACCTGTTATTTTTAAAAGCATTTGTATTTTTCTTTAAAGCTAAAGAGTCACAACGGAGGGACAACAGAGCTTTGAAGCCTTGTTTCCACTGAGCGATATGGTACAGTCTGGCACGGTTTAGAATGGTCCAGACAATTTAGGTGAGCATTTCCACTCAAAGTCGGACTGTTACGGCACATGCAGTGTGTAGACCGGTTGTTTAGCTTTGCGTCATAGTAGTGTGATTACTGCAAAAGCTAAGCTATCAACAGCAGAAGTCATCAAGCAGCTCATGTTTCTTCCACTTGGCTTTTTGTACAAAGAATTATTCAAAGAATTTTACGTTGTTTGAGAGAAGATCGTGGGCAGCGAATAGGAATACAGCCGAAAAGAGAAGAAAACTTTTGACTTTGTCTAGGTCCTTTCTTTTGTTGTAATGGTCTTCCGCCAATCAATGGGTTTCATCATGTGACGACAGTAGCTCCGCCTATACCGTTTTATTACATTTTTCTATGAACCTACAACCAACGGGGGCCCAAAAATGGTACAGTTTTATGTGTCAATGTTAAAATGGAAACACTGTTAATACCGGACCGAAATGTATCATACCGTACCATACCATGAGTGGAATCGTGGCTTAAGTGGCTCTGGAGCCTCAGGTTGCAGACCTCTGATCTAGATCAAAACCTTTTTGTCTTTCTCATTAGAAATTATGATCTATACACACGTTAACAGAATGAAACTGAGCAGAACAAATGAAACAGCCTGATTTGTATTTGCAATAAATTATTTTCATTGTTGCATGGAAGCAATATCAACAACTGAGAAACAAAAGTGCACCAAGGAGTGAATCAAGCACACATATGGAAGAAACCTTTAAAAAAACATTGAAACAACAATACCATACAGCTTTTGCCAAAATATACCGAAGAGAAGAAAAGAATACAGAGTTGTTGCGAGAGAAGCTAACCTTAACAAGTGCAACACCGACCGGCCACAGCGAACACAGAGCACAGGAACAGCATTGTACACTCCTCCGAGACAAAACAAGCAAACAGTAGCCGACTTTAAAAGCCATTTGTGATTTTCTGTGGACCCTAATGTACTAAAACAAGCTTCTGTAATTTTCTGTTGTACTTTCAAGTGTGAACTCCTCTCCACAGCAAGCATTTCAAAATCCCTCAAATAAAAAGAGTCAATGTTTTGGTTCAGCTTTTTCAGACAATAAGTGATAAAAATAGACTTTTATCTTTTATCCCATGGGTGTCCTTGTAACTGAACAAAACAGGTATAATCTTTCCCAGTTTACCCATCATTAAGGAGGGCCTGTGCGCAGGAAACAGCTTTAGAAAAATACTTTTTGTTTCACTCCTTCACTTCTGCACCCCTTGTTGCTTTGTGCAGGAATAATCCATGCAGGAAAAGCAATACTTTCATATCTTATAACTTAAATACCATCACTGGTAGAAGACTTGAATAAACCGCTGAACTGATGATTAGAGTTTAGACCAGTGAAAGAAAAGGAATCATTTAAGTAGCTTATAAGCAGAGATTTTTAAGAAAGTGTAGCTCTGTTGAATGTTATGCCTCCTTTTAAAGAAACTAAAGTAAGTGAAAAAACATTCAGACTTTGGCTTTTCGAGTTTGAAAGAAAAGACAGGCGCACTGTAGGTGTAATAAAGGGGATGTAGGAATGTTGTTGCTACGTGGTCTTGTCCAACAAAACACATTTTGTACAGTTCCTTTTAAGCCCATAGAATGATTCTTTTTCGTGAAGCAACATCATATAAAATCTGAAGAAACATTTGGTTTTGTGGCTAGAAATTGCAGCAGAACAGAGATGGTTTTGACTGTCCAGAAAGAAGCAGCAAAGCAGTAAAAGCAGTCAAAGTTTCCGGTTGGTTGGTTTGGTTCAGTCCTGCTGGAATGCGTCACCACATGCAAGTTGCAACATTTATCACTGGGATCTCGTGCATGAAGAATGCTTCTACATTCAGCAGACAGTCACTTGAAACCACAAACACACAGTCACAAACATTTCCACTGCTCAAAGTGCCACCACTCAGTCTTTCATTCAGTCTTTCAGCAGGTGGGAAGATGTGAAAAGTTGATTACAGTTTAGAGTCTGAGGTGGAACACTGCCTGAGTCTACATATTTTGTTTTTGGTTAAGCATAAAATATCAAGAACGTTCAGTTATTTTCATTCATTCATTTTCCAATCCGCTTTATCCCTTCCGGGGTCACGGGGTTGCCGGAGCCTAACCCGGCTACTCATGGGCGAAGGCAGGGTACACCCCTGGACTGGTCGCCAGTCTGTCGCAGGGGAGTTATTTTCATGATACATCAAATTTGATGATGCACTTTTGAATAATTATACAGAATCTCACATTTAGCACCAATGTTTTTTTAATCTAATTAATGTTTGACAGTCTATAAGCAAAGTTTTAGCATTTTTATCCACAACCTAAAAAACTAAGCGTTGACTTTCAGTGAACATTTTAAAGAGTTGCTCTTAAAGCACTCGCTTGTATGGAGAAGCTTAAAAAAATGAGCATATTTTTAGTCCCATTTAAAGTACTTATAATTTATTAGCAAAGACTCTTCATTAACTGTAACTTCCTAAAATCTGAAATATTATTTGTTTTAACTCATCTTATTTACATGTTTTTTACTTATATTTTTCTTTACATTAGGGTACAAAATCACATAAACCAATATAAAATCTATTAGATCTAATCAATGAAAACCTGCTTTTGGTGTCCGTTACTCACTATTTGTTGTGCAATTTCATTCTTGCATTCTTTGTCAAAAGGATTTAGGACATTACTGGTATATTTTCTGGGTGTTGACGGTTGAGTCAGAACCAAAAGCATGGCTTTAGCATAGTGTGGTAGTCTTATTTTTAGTGCATTGGACAAATAAGGCTTCCCTGGAAGGGACTGATGCAGTAACAGGGGCCAGCAGGAGAAGATACAACAGGGACAGTCAAAAAGCAGCTCCAGAAGCAATTGAAGAATCACCCCTGCCCTCAGCGTTGCAACATAACTGAACAACATAGTTTTATGTGGGTCATGCAGAAATCCTTAGTATTGCAAGAAATGAACACTGCACAATCTATGATAAGCATATTTGTATGTCTGCACAGGGTCTCATCTTGCGACTTGTAAGACATTGAATTTGCTTTTTTCAGGATGTGACGGCGCGTTTCTTTTGCAAAACTTTGCCATGCATCCTAAACTGTATATGGAGCGGGGCTGACTAAAGTGTGATGCTCAAGCTGCTTCCAATGTGCAAAAACAGCACAGGTAAGTATAGAGCTCACCTGACCAAGGAGCTCACTCATCTTTGCAAAGGTTATACCAACTGTGTCCCCTCTTTAGTCAGGTTTTACAGAAGCAAGATTTGTATATACACAATAATATGCTGACTTAAGAAAGCAACTTGGCACATTCATAAAAAATCAATCATATTACCCCCATTGCCACATAAAATCATAATTTCAATCTGACTGAGATGGGCTGATTTTACAGTCTTTAAAGAGGGGCTGATGGTTCTCATATAAATATAGTTGGTAAGGCCAAAAAACCTGCTTCATTGAGGTTTTTCAACAGCCTATGGTGTTGTATGGAGTGTGAATCTAAATGAAGCAAAAGACATAAATGAATATGGAACTGGGGAGATTATTGTTTTTTCGAAAACTGGCCCATCAGAAATGTGGAAGTCCTTGCTGCTTCAGCCTTATAGATCCAGAGAAGAGTGAAATGGAAAATTCCTGATCCAGGTGTCAAAACAACAAAAAACAGTGGGATGGTGAATGTTTTTTGGGAGGAAGTTGGAACACACTAGAGCTATGTTAAGAGTCTTTTTTTTTTACCTACAGAAAGGAAAAAGGGTTGACTATCTGGGAAAAACTCCAAAAAGTTTCTCTTGATTTGCTACATTTTGGGTTAAAAGAAAAGCTCCAATAGGTTGGTAGCAAGGATTTCACCTGTTTTCTGCTTCAGTTTTCTGCCAACTTTCTGATCTTTTAAAACCCAATAATGAGACTGTGTTTTACAGAGCACCATGAGATGCTTTGTTGGAGACGGGTTGAGAACTGAGCTTCATGCTGGGACATAATAGGATAAACAAAACAAGCAAAGGAACGAAGATTTACATTTACAAATAAAGAGTTTTTGTGCACCCACAATAGACCTTGTCCACACATTTACACAAGCAAGAATGAAAGTAGAAAACAGACAAAACCAGAAAGTCACATACACATACAGAATATGAAGGCACTATTGCAAGCAAAGTCCAAAAACTATTTGTCACAAAAAACATCAACACCCTTCTCCAAATCCATTTTAGTCCCTTGGGCTAGATTTAAAAAAAAATAAAATCATAGTGTTCGATGTGTTCAATGCTTTGATTTTCGAGTCAGATTTACTGTCGTTTCAGTGTGTTTTTCCTGATACAGGATCATAAAAAGACCTGGTCAGGAAGTCATCTGGGCATGGGTGCTGATTTCTAACTTTTCTGTCCGCCTAAGCTCGAAACAGGAAAGGAATTGCTGAGTCATCTGTCTCATCTTTTCAACACTCATGCCTCCAGTGTGGCATTATTTCTGTATGTAATCAGTTCACAAGTGGCTCAGAACACCCTGTCATTTGATTCATGGTCCACATTTTATCTTATCTCATGCTTTGTTTGCACTTTTCTTACCAGCCTTCTCTTTGTGTGGGCTGTTGTTGCTGTTGACTTCGTTGAGCAGGCTCTAGGTGAAGTTATCAAGACTCCCATGACCCTGATGTTCACACTGATGCTGGAACTGTCTGGCAAGCTTTGTTAAATGCAGTAAAAAGCAAGCCGTTCAACTGCCCAGAAACTATCTAGCCCAAGGGTCAGATTTACAAACACTTACACACACATGCAGGCATGCAAACACACACGCAGTTGTTTGTGCAGTCACGCGTCATTCCCCTCCCGCCCCCCAGGCAGCAGACAAGGCAGTACATTCAGGTTAACAGAGTCAGTCCCTTCAGAAATCCTCCTCTGCAAGGCCATTGTTAGCTACGGTTCTGGGTCCATCTGTTGATGCAAAGCCATCACTTTCAGGTTTTGCTTTAGGGGGAGAGGTCTTTGACCCCTCCCCTGGTGCACTCCAGGCGTCAGTCGTAGGCGGGTAGAAGTCGTCATCAAAGCCGCAGAAGCCTTCGTCCACACCTTGATCGTAGCGCTGGTAGGTGGAAGCGTGCACCTCGTTTTCTCTGGCTGTGATCTCCAGTGTACTATTCCACATGCCGTAGCCAAAGTAGATAAGAACCCCTGAAAAGACACAGGACTTTTAGCAATCCTGCAGAAAAAATCTAAAAGACGCAACAAACAAAAGAAACAGTTGACCCATTTCTTTTATTTACAGAGTTTTGACAACAAAAAGATTTAGTGACAGCAGTAGTTTCTTACCCACGAGGCACCAGACTGAAAACCGTATCCAAGTGATTGCAGACAGCTTAAGCATGAGGTAGATGTTGACCAGCATAGCTGAAGCAGGTACAAATGGTACACAGGGAGCCATATAGGGCAATCGCTTTGGGTTCTCTGGCTGCTGGAGGATGATGATGACCAGAAGTGCAATGAAGATGATGAGGAGTATTAGTAGTAGTAGGGCCCACCAACGACCTTCCACAATACTGTTGGCCCCTGGAGAGAAAAGAACGGATGAATAGATAACTACCATGTTTTTATGTTAGCCCATAATGCCTGTCGTTGCAAAAATGAGACAAACCACTTTGGCTCTAAAATGACTTTAATGTAGCATCTACTTAAAGGGTCTATACGCTATTTTAAGCCTTTCAGAGTAAACTATATTCATATATCTGATAATATATTAATTAATTATATATTACCTTTGGCTCACTCAAGAATGACTTTTTTAATGAAATATGAGTCATTTTAGCTCCTTTTTCTACACAGAAGTAAGACGCTTTGATCTCTGGGGCACCCCCTATCACTCCTTTAGGGTGCCACCTATTTCATGACGTCAACTTAGAGCCAGCCTTGGGAGCGTGTCAGAGTTTCTCTCACGAAAACAAACAGCATCCAAACTTTTGCAACGATGACTATGCATATTGTGGAGCCTTACACTCTTGACCCACAGTCCAATCCTGAAATTGAAGTGCACTAGGGACCACAGCAATCCAAAGACATGGGGAGGAAGTTTCTGACAAGTAAATGAAATACTAGGAGAAGTTTCTTTTGTCTTGCATTTACTATAGAACTATATTTATTACAGAACACATAAAAGCGAGCTGCTGTTGTCTCTGCAGATTAGGTGCAACAGGAACCACTTGTTCTCACAGTTGATACTAAAATGAAAGCGTTTTGGCGATCGCCGCTAACTCTGCGGAGAATGTGGGTGTGTGTGTTAGCCTGGGGGCAGTGCTGGCAGCGCAGGCTCTTCCTGGAAAGGGCTGTTCCCCCATATTCGTATTTATGAATGTGGGGATCCAGTCATTCTCGGGGATTGGGAATGGCTGGTGCTCAGAGAGCAGGGTCTTAGAGGATGTGCGAATGGGTCAAACTACCAATTTGGGTGGGTTTTTTTTTTTTTGGAATTCATATTATATTACACCTAAAAACTCAAAAAAGTTGCTTTTGCATAAAATAGTCCCTTTAAAAGCAAAAACATGTGATTTTTTTTTCTTTTTTTGCTGGAAATAAACTCAGGCATCAAGGGGTTGAAAGCGTGTTTCTGTGTTCTCACCAAAGATGATAAAGGAGCAGAAAGCAAAGTTCAGGATGAAGAGCAGCAGCACAGACACTGTGACGGTTTTCCCTGTGGCTGGAGTTGGCCTGTCCATTTTTCCAGGGAGCCCAAGTCGAATCCTCAAAGTATAGTAGCGTGGTCCAATCAGTTTCTTTAGCCGTCGGGACATCCCTCCTTCTGACTCCTCTGCTTCGATGCCTGTGGTCATGTCCACTGTGCCATAGTTGGGGTGGCTTGCAGTGTACGCGTTTTTATCTGGTTTGCCAATCAGCATTTCGTTGTCACCCAACGAGGGCAGGTTCTTGGCTCCACAGGTGTTGGTGGGCACGCCTCCATATTCGTCTGTTTCACTGGTGGGTGAGCATGCATCCTTCTCACACTCAGCCAGCACACCTTCTTTTCTCTTCTTGTTTTGCTCCTCAGAGAGAAAGTTAACAAAGCCGTGAATGTCGCTCTCAGGTTGGTAACGTAAAAGCAGAACACAAAGGCTTACCTGCAGAAGGAGCAACAAAAAGCTTTTCAGTATTTACTACAATTTTTAGCTTAAAGAAAGAACATTTTATAAATATCACAAATGTTTATCAGCACTCAGTGCAGTCTGAAATACTTCAAATCTTTCACATTTAATGTCTTTTGCTTTATATACATGTGGAAAATACCAAAACATGATGCATTTAACACGAAACCATAGACTTTATATGAAAACTGGTGAGTGTGATGTCACCCACAAAAAATGGCATACCATCGGCCTAACTAAATGAGTCGATTTGAGTCAACATTTGTACTGCAACCCCTCTGGCCAATCAGGAGTGAGCTTATTAGAAGTTTACACCATTTCCACTTGAAAGTGGATTTGGGAGAATCTGTCAATCAAACATTTTGAATGTTAGGCGTGAGACCATGAGAATGGCTGCATAGTAGTTGTTTATTTCTCTATAGAACTCTATGGGATTATGGCTTTTTGGAACCAGCAGGTACTTCCTGTTTGGAACACCAGAGGGGAGGGGTCACTCAATCTCATTCTTATTTGGTCAATGGTGGAGATAAGAGCCTGTAAATTGGGCTTCATTCATCTCAAATTAAAGTATGAGCTTCACCCACTTGTCTATATTGGATAACAAAACAAAGAACATACAGTGACTTTAGGCCTGACTCACTCATGATGTATGAATTTCTGAACAATGTTCATCCATACTAAAATATTTTGTCTCTCCTGCACATGAACACCAGACCTCTATATTAAAAGAATGGATCGCTCTATAGTCTCAGCTGCATTATTCCAATCTTACAATTCATGAAACTGACATTAACCAATCCAGAATTGGGCAGAGTGTTAATGAAAGGATGCAGAGTGCTTATGAATAGTAGCCCTAAAACATGCATCAGAAAGCATAAATTCTGGATAGATGATTGAATCGACTGTGCCTGCATTTAGGTTACTAAAAACTACAACGTCATGGACATAGGAAAAGGAAACAGAGGCAAAGACTGAAGACTGCACACATAGATTTAGTAATTTAAATAACTTTTTTATTAATTTATTTGGCATTTAGGTGTTTTATGGCTTTTATAGTTTATCATTTGCACATTTTATACAGTGCCATCTCAAACTATTAGCCACAGCCTTTCCTTCCATTTGTTGTTGTTATTGTTAGCCTATTTATGACTGGTTTGAGTGGTTATTGTGTTAACCCCTGCTTATACATGTATTTTATGCCAAGCACCTTCTGTTCTCCACATGTTGGTGAAAAGTGCTCTACCTATAAAGTAATTGATGGCTGTAAAAAAGCCAACATTATCATTCGACCACCACCGTGTTTAAAAGGAATTAAGTGGGCATCAATAGGGAATTTCCACCCCCATAATCCCCCACTCACTAGAGTATATGCCAGCAGCGTGCCAATGGACATCATCTCTATGAGGTCTCTTAGGCTGACCAGAAGACTGAGCAGGGCAGCCAGAAATCCTGAAACCACACAGGCCACAGCAGGAGTCTCTGTGTATGTAGAAACATTTGCCAGGAATCTGCAAACATAAAATTAAGTGCACTGAGACTCAGATCTGTGCAGTTGATGACATTAATTTGACATGGAAGACACAATGAGACTAACTTAAATAGCAGGCCATCTCCTGCCATGGCGTAGATGACCCTGGGCATGGGAAACAGGGACCCCAGGAGAGAAACAGTCAGTCCAGCTATAGATCCCACCGCCACAATATACTTAGCGAACATACAGCCATGTGTTGCAAACATTTCCATCAATGGGGCATCAGCATCAATTTCGTTGTATGGGACCATCAGAGTCAGTATCACAGAAACCTGCATGGAAGATGGAAAAAAAAGGGTTACTTATTAATTAAGGTATTTTTTTTCTGCCTTCGAAAAAATGTTTTTAAACTTTCTAAAAAAGACATTTGCTTTTTGCGCATCACGGACATCATGAGTAAAGATAAAGCCTTAGTCACATTCACCCGTGTAAGGGTTGATCTACATGGGTCCTGCGGGTTTTTGGGTTGTCCGAGCCCGTGGAGGTTTGTAGAGAGGAGCGGCTGCATCCTGAGGAGAATGCAGTCTTTGTGCGGCCACTTCAAGGGACGTCACAAAAATGGAATGTGTCATCATTGTAGTGTGACGTCACCCATAGAAAATTCCTTCCTTCTGACTCCAGCAAAATATACCCAATTCATTGGGCATTTTTCTAGGATACAGATGTCGCAATGTTGGAGCCAGATGACAGTGATTGGTCCAAGTCGGTCTGATTCAATGTTTCTATGATAGCTACTGTCGCCAATCAGGAGTTCTACTGAAAGCGGCTAAGGAGAATCTGTCAATAAAATGCACTAGGTGGGGGCCAGCAGGTACCACAAGCTTTACTGAGGCATCTGAGTGGTTAGTTTAGAAATTAAATAACTTGCAATACAGAAAAAAAAATCATGAAAATTAAGATTAGCAAGAGCATGTTAATAAAAAATGTCTCAGAGCAAGAATGGTTATTCTGACAAATAGAATGATTTGAGTGTTAGCTATTTATTTCTCATTAGATGTCTTTGGGATTTTGGCTTCTTGGATGCAGCAGGTACTTCTTGTTTGGAACGCAAGTGGGAAGAGATTGCTCAGTCCAGTTCTCTATATACAGCCAATGATCGACATGGAGTTGTGAATGAACAAATCTGGAGCAAGATTTACGAGATTTGCACCACTTCAACATTTCACACCAGTCCTCTTCTAACATGCGCTAGTATCAGGTAGCGACCATGCGGTGTGAACACCATTTGAAAAATGCCGTTCTTGAACGTGAGTCGCATGTCTGGTGTGAATGTAGCATAAGAGCAGTCAATTAATGAATGATTTATCTTAATAAATGAAAAACGAATCCTCACAAATTTGCACCAACACTGTTCAGCCCTCTAATCCCACCAACAACACTCATTAGTTTGGATCACTTCCTGATGCGTGTGTGTCTGGTGCCTGTGTGTCACTTTTTTCTACTTTTTATTCTTTTGTGTCGAGTTAAGTCATGCAGGGCCATCTGTCACAAATCCTGCTACAATAGAGACTGCTTTACCAAAACAGAAGGGAAAAATAGAGGAAGGTGGCAAAAAGATGGTGGCAACTTGGTAACCCAGAGACTTTCACTACCCAACACTTTACTTACAGTATTTAGGAGAATGTTGAAGAGAATTATATTAAGTGGTTTTGAAAAGTAAGCAATTATTTTTATCTGGACAATTGAGAAATGAGATATGCAGAGATTTTAACTGACAATTCTTAATCATAGTAGTTACCCCGTGTAAAGGCATAATCGTAACTATCAAATACTAATTACCAAGATGTCAACCTTCATGCTTAAGAAATGTAATTGAAAATGTCAGATTTGGAAGGGCAACGTTACAGCCTTCACATATTAATTTGAGAACATATTCACTTTCGGATCCAGCTCTAACCTGACCTCTCTTCCATCAGTCAGTGTTCACTGGCTTTGTTCTTTAGTCAACCATATTTACTGAAGATGTCAAGTGGAACAAAAGTGTTTCTGAAAATCTGTCAGTGAGAGCGCTCAAAGAAGTGTCGAGGTTAGTTTGATCATCTTGGAGGATTCATTATTGCTGCATCAATGTCACCTGAAAAAAAGTGATGTGAACAGTCCTCATTGATTAAAGGGATTCTGAAGATCGAACAGCTGCAGTGAGAGAATTCCTGCAGGAGCAGGAAAGATATCCCAAGGTGCCTACGTGAGATAAATCAAAGTAGAGATTTTGAAAAGTTGAGAAACTAGATTTGGAACTATGTATGCTACTGTGATGAAAGGGAGAGACAGAGAAAGTCAAGGCCGGTAAAGGGGGAGATGAAGTTGATGCAATCGTTGCCACAGGCAATGTGGGAAAATTCCTAATTTCTGATTGGATGCTTTTATGAAGCACCTCCAGTAACAAGCACATATCAAACATTAGACAGCATGAACGCTGTGCAAGGTGAATACACAAGGTTCACAGATGAGATGTACCCACACAGTTGTGCAGGAGAAGGATTGTTGCTTTTTTTCAATTTGTCAGTTGTTTGAATAAAAAAGGAAGCACTGATGTTAACACCTTATATCATCCCTTAGTTTTAGATAAAGAAAAAACAGTTTGTTCAAAGAAAAACTTTTGTATGTTTATCATGTCCATGAAATGTCTGTGCTGGGAGGCGCTACTTACCGAGACGTAAGCAGTGAGACAAGTGATGAGTGAGGCAGTGATGGCATACGGGATTGAGGTGTTGGGACTTTTGGCCTCTTCTCCAGTTGTAGCAATGATGTCAAACCCAATGAAGGCATAGAAACAGGTAGCTGCACCCTGCATCACCTGTAACACAAAGAAGGGGAAAAAGTGATGGCCTGGACAGTAAAACCACCAGAAATTATGATGTTGTCTTGCATATTAACTTAAAAGACAAATAAAAAATACTTCAAACCAGTCTGTGTGCCATTAATCTTATCAAATCCATTAAGGAAAAAAAAATTAACTTAAAGCCTCTCCTGGTAGTACCCACTTGGAATGAACACATCTATTAGAAAGCTAAATCATGGCTATTTCAAAGGTCACAGCTATAGATTAAATAGAATAATCCATCTGATAGACATCAATTCATAGAGGTCTATTGCATAATGCGATTTAGATCTTTGTCAGATTTCTTTCCCACAACTAATTGCGTTGCCGTCCCATCATGCCTTGCAAGTTGTAAACAGGCCATTTGGGAAGTTTTTTCCTACCTACTGCATCTCCCTATGGGTATTAGATGACTAATAGACATCGATTGTATTTGTCTATTAGATAACTAATCGATATGTACTGTACTGTACTGTAGATGTCTACTGGACATCTCAGACAACTCTATTATGTCACTTTATTAGAAGTCTACCAATAGTGTTCAGCATATAGAGGTCTCTTACACATTCCAACATTCCATTCTTGAACATTTCCTAGATATAAAATAAGCCAAGTATCTATCTATCTATCTATCTATCTATCTATCTATCTATCTATCTATCTATCTAATACACTTTTACCAATAGATTAAACCTTTTACTGTAATTTTTGTTCAGTTCTATGACAAGTTGAGTTTCTAAACAGATATATATATGTTAGACTCTTAGTACTCTACTTCTTGGAATGTAGAACTTTGTGATTACTAGTTCTCTGTGAACAAAAAGGCTGCACGGTGGCATCGTAGTTAGCTCTATTTTTACAACAAGAAGATCTTGGTACCTTGGTACCTGTGCGAAGTTTGCATGTTCTCCCTCTGCAGGTGTAGATTTTCTCCTGCTTCTTCTCACAGTTCCATAACATGTTTGATAAATACCTTAACACTATTGGTAGACATCGTATTAGAGCAGAGATAGGCAACTCCAGGCTTCAAGAGCCACATTCATGCATGTTTTCCAACATACCATGCTCTTGCATGTTCTAATTGGCTGGACACATCTGAACCAGGTAGTCAGTCATGAGTAGGGCTCGGAAATCTAGAAGTCATACAGACACTGTGGCCCTTAAGGGCTGAAGTTGTATACCCTTGTATTAGAGCAACAAAATAGAGTTGTCAGAAATGTCCAGTAGACATCTCCAGTAGATGTATATTAGGTATCTTATATTTTTAATAGATACCTAATTCCTATATTAGAGACAGATACCTATACATTTTTTTCAAACACTATGTACTAACCCTAACCAGGGCGGCCACGGTGCAGTGGAAAGGGCAGTCAGCCTGTGATTGAAGGATTGCAGGTTCAATTCCCACCTTGCACACCCATTTGTCAAAGTGTCCTTGGGCAAGACACTGCACCCCATGTTGCCTCTGATGGAAGGTTGGTGCCAGTGCTCGGCAGCAGAGCCACCATCAGTGTGTGAATGTGTGTGTGAATGGGTCCGTGACTCTAAAGCGTTTTGGGCCTTCAATAAAGGTAGAAAAGCGCTATTTAAGTAAACGCCATTTACCATTTAAAGGTCTAGGAGTTAGTCACTGACCTACATCTTTGAGTTGACAAAACTTCTAAAAAAAAAAACAAATGGTAGCAGCAGTGGGATGTTTACCACCATCTCATTTTCTTTGTTTTCCCTCTAAAAGTATTTTATTGATAATATCCTTAATTTCTTATTGTTTTATATTCATTTCAGTCAAGTATTAATGGAACAATTGCCCTCCATGTGGCTATCAGTGAAATTGTGTTTTTCATGCATTCATCTTCAGAAAGTCGCTAAGGTTATCTCTAATATAGTTTTATTTTGATCTTTTACTGCACCAAAATCTCACAAATTTAAAGGAAAATACCTCAAAAATAGGGTTTTCACTACAATTATTAGGTTAAAAATAATTGCAATTAAAATAGACTAATCAGATTAATTAATTTCAGATCACGATTAATTAATCGCGCACAAAATGGAATTGCATGACAGCACTAAGAAATATTTTGTTAAGTATGGGATATTTGTTCAAGGGGCTTGCATTTGTATGTGTTCATACCCCTGACCAGCCAAAGGGCAAGAATCTCCCCTCATCCCAGTTCTCTCCATTGACAAAGAACAGTCCTGCGATCATCATGAACACCCAGACAATGAGGTTGATGACGTTCAGCACGTTGTTGAAGCCAACTGAGTTCTTCACTCCCAAAGCCACTATGACGGTCACCAACAGAGCTATCAGCAGTGCCAGCAGGTCAGGGTATGACTGCTCTCCTTTACCTGCAGAGGAAGCACACAAATCCCAAAGTTACATTATGTAAATGTGTTTTTTGATCACAGTTGAACATTTCTTGTATGTGTAGGCCTATATAGTTTTTGAGTTATAATCTTGTCCTTTTAATCTGACGTTCGAGGAAGAAGGAACCAAAAACCCACATTGTTTTACCAGATTGTTAATTTTTCCCCATGTTTTGCTAATTATCCCAAATGAGGGATATGTTTGGATGTCTCTAAGCCACTTCACTCACCTCTAAAAAGTGGGGAAACGATTTTTCAGCAAAAAAGAAAACTTTTTTTTATATAGATGTGGAACAGCTGGCCATATAAGCCTTTGGACCAAATTTCCTACTCAATCAGTTGGGTACCTGCATTGTGGGAACACTCCTATGTGATTGGTCATTAGATTTATGTTGGGTCAGACAACAGAGTGGATCCCACTGGTTTTTATTAATGGCCAACAGGAAGAGTCTGACAATCTGTCTCTCATACAGAAATGCACTGACACGCATTCCAGGTAATACATGGCATCGTTCCAGCAAATGTCCTTCCCATGACTCCAACCTGGAAATGTGTAGCAGGAATCATTTCAAAACTCATTGTGTTGTGACTTCCAACATAAGCAGCAAAATGGCATTAAACGCTCCCCTGCAAAAATATCCAACATGGTTTGGATGATTTCCCAGAGAGTCCTCATAACCCAGCATCAATATTTTGGTTAGAATTTAAAAGTTAAGGAGTGATTCTCTCCAGAAGTCCAGCAATACTTCTCCACTGAACAGTAAAACACTTCTTTTGAGTGTTGATGAAGTAAGTAATACCTCTGCTGAGCAAGATATATTTAAAAAAAAAAAAGAAAACCTTTAATCTAATCTTGTTTTTTTAGGTCAGTAGATTTTTACCACTGTCATTCTACTCTACTTATGACAACAGATTTAATAATCTGACTTCTTTGTCTAAACCAAAGAGAGAAAAAATGGATGTGATCTGATTTCTGCAAAGATTATTTGATTGTGTACGCTGCTTTTTCTTTGAAAAATAAAACTCTTGATAGTCATTTGCGTTTAAGCACTATAAATGATGATAAAATGCTCTCATTCTACAAAAGCATTTTGATTTAAATATGGTGGCGTCAGCAGCAACCATACATGTATTACCGTGGTCCCTCGTTTATCAGGGAAGTTATGTTCTAAAAATAACCTGAAATAGGCTAAATCAACAAAGAGGTCTACTTAATTTGCTAGCATTAATGTTTTAATTTGCACCAAAAAAAAAAGGGCTGAACAGTGAAACAACCAAAAGAGAAATGCAGCACAACAAGGGACTACTGTATGCAAGGTTGGCAGCTATTTGTGCTAATTTAAATACTTCCTTCGAAAAGTTTATTGTTTGGTGTCCCTTAGTGTTCTACCCCTGCTGCACTAACATCAACAACATGATAACACTAAATGCAAAAGGTTTGCAGAATTTTTTCCATTAATTAACCACAAACACATGAGCTGAACAGGTCAATTTCCTATCAGTGAAACTGTCATCTATGTAATGTGATGTTTTGTCTTCACAGCATAGTTTTGTGTATTGTTTTAGAGGAAGAAATTTGAGTTCCAATCTTTGTTGTAAGCTAAATTATGTGATTATCCAGCTTTGTTGACTTGAAGACAAAGCCGTGGCGTCGTGTGATTGCTAAATTAGCTTACGTTATTGGTGTCTTATATGGTAAAATATTAGCAGAGGAGCTGATGAAGAACATTAACACAAAAATAATTTGAATAACAAAATAATCGGTAGTTCTTACCTAATCCATTGAGCGTTCCAATATGTGATGTCATGAAGTTGCTGATGCTGTGATTGGCCAGAGAGTCCGCCATGCTGCTGAGGGCCGACGCTCCTGCCGCTGTGCCGATGAGATACTCCAGGATTAAGTTCCAGCCGATAAAAAAGGCCACACACTCGCCCACTGTCACATAGCTGTACGTGTAGGCGGAACCAGTGGTCTTAGGCACGCGAACACCAAACTCTGCGTAACAGACTCCTTTGAGGTGGAGATGAACAGCAGAGCAGACAGATCCATGTTAGTTATCATACTGACTCAATTAAAGAAATGAATAAGAGAATTTTCTCAAGCTCTAAAATGTTTCTCCCCTTTATAGTAACTGGAAACATACCACTGATTTAAATCATATCAGATTTTAGAGTGGGAGGTAATAAAACCAGGTAGTCTCACCTGACAGTATGGAGGCCACAGCGGCAATAATGAAGGACACAATGACCCCGGGGCCGGCCATCTCCTTAGCAACAAGCCCAGAAACCACATACATCCCTGTCCCAACACAACTACCCACGCCCAGAGATACCAGGTCCACAGTGGACAACACCCGGGCCAGTCTGGTCCCATGGGAGCTGGTGCCCGACATGGACGAATCCAACATGGATTCGACAGGTTTGGTCCTCAGAACACGGGACGCAAAAGTATTCCATGTTGAGCCCCATTGTATCCTGCGAGGGTCCAGCTTCCCCACCAGACCACTCATCCTGAAGTTGAGTAGTGCAAGTCAGTGGTTCTCTGATGTTCCAGGTACTGCTTTGTTGAGAAGTCACTTGTTTAAATCTTCTGGATTACAAATTTGGAAGTAGCTTTAGTTCTGCAGCCTGTGCTTCCAGCTCAGATGAATTCCATGTTAGTTATTCCCAACGTGATAACCAAGGAAGTTCCCTGAAAGACAAAGAAAGTTTATTTTTTAGCATTTCATAGCACATTTCCTTCTATCATCTTGCACAGCCCTTAATTTGGAAAACACAAACCAAAGCAGAGAAGCTTAAATGCTGAGATTCTGCTGCTGTTTGCTCATCAGTGAAGCGTGGCCTGACGGGGTGCTCATAATTAGACGCCTGCTCCCCACAGTTCTGTTGTCATTGTTATGGGATTTGTTACTAACAACCTCCATCATTTAGCTTTGGGTGAGAAGAGAGAAAGCAATGACTGAATGTTACTAAAACGTAAGATGAAACATTTCATTTTTTAGAGCAATTTTAGTATTTCACATTTATAAAAATTCAAATTTAAGTTTATTCATTTTCTGTAAAGAATTGGGTCTAATTTTTAAATTAATTATGCTGTTTGTAGATAATTGCACACGTTTTTGTTGAATTTGTGCATTTTGCTCCTGTTTCTCAAAGGGAAAGGGATTTTTATTTACATTGAATGTACTTGGTTACCTTCTAATATGACAAATATAAAACAAATATAGATACAACTGGAAAAACAGGATATATATTTAGATTTGTAAAAAAATAAGATGTTTGTTTTGCTTTATTTTAAAATAAAGAAACAGATAAAAGAGGAAGTTAAAAAAAATTTACCATAAATGTTCTATAATGTAAAACCATTCCTTAACAATGAAGAACTTTAAAAGGTATTTATTTTTGTCATAAACATTTTTAGATAATTATTACTACATTATTTACATATCTCAGAACATGTGCTTCATATTCTATTACTTTATTACAGTATGTCCTCACCAAAACAATAAATAAAACTGGGATAGATTTTTTTTTTTTTTTAAACACAATTTTGACTTTTTAATGTCCCATTTCTACCTACTTTTTATGCCAACAATTATAATTTTTTTGTTTCTACATTTATTGTTAATTTTATTTTTTTTACTTATGAAATATTTCTGATAATTTACTTCTATTCATGTATGACTTAACATTGACGGTTTTTATTGCCCAAACATTTAAAACAATAGTTTAATTGTAAAATCAAAGTGTCCTCACTTTAAAACAGATAAACCTAATATTTATTTAAGGATTTCTCTCACGTGTCACACGGTTTTAACTATCACCAGGAGTAAATCAGGAGATTTTTTCCAAAACCTTGTGACAGCCAAACATGCTTTATTACTGTCTCTTCAGTCCTGTTGCTATGGCGTTATTGATGAGCCTGATAACAGAGGCTTATCAGCGCTAATAAATAACAGCTGGAACAGTCTTCAGCTGCAGCACTCTCCACCCTGCTCCGTCACTCCCTCTTAACACTAAAGTAGCACTCACCATTCATCTGTTCTGAAAACAAACCTTCGACAAACACACACACTCACAGCGCTCACCCACTCTGCCTCTCAGCTTTAAGGCTGCCGTTATCCAACTGTTTAACATGACTAGACCAGGGCTCAAGTTGTTGTTGCTCTCAGCAGGACTGAACGGCTGCCAGGTTATTAGAACCCCAAAATATGATTTCATTGAAGAGCTACAGATGAGAACAAAGCACGTTGGGAGTTCTTGAAATGACTCAAAGTGGAGTCATAAGGAAGGTCAAGTTCAGTTTTGTTTTAGGGAAGACCTAAGACCAGGTGTAAACGTGAAACCATCTGGTTCAGTAAGTCATGGGGTAAAAACACAAAAAGAAAATTGCTTTTGGCACTTTTTATTAAAAAAAATAACTTCTAGATTTTTTTGTTCTTATATAAAGTAGACTACTGTAAAGGCATGGAATAAAAAGCCACTCTATGGCTGAGTGGTGGTTTCCGCCCTGAGACAGGAGGGTTGTGGGATCACGGCCACCGTTAGGTTACATAAACATCTAAAAAAAATGGGACCAAATGCCTCCCTGCTTAGTATTAGGAACTGGATTGGAGGCGTGTCTGGAGAGTAAACTACCTAAAAAAGAATGTTTTTTCACATGTGTTTTTGTGGAACATCTATGGATCTACATGTCTTCAAGTTTATCCATCAGAATAGAGAGGGCTGGGAGCTTGTGGCTTGCTAATTGTAGTTTGTACGTAAAAGTTACTGCATCACTTATGCAACACTTTTTGTTTGTGTCCATAACGGTGCAATAACGCTTTTCTCTGCGACAGAATCAGATTATTTACGTTGCATTTCAGCTGCATTCCTCCTCCTCATTATCCACTGGATTACATTAATAGCGTAAATGGTTGAAGAGTTGCAATAGTCGAAAGAATGCCAAGACTGGAGCTAAAGCTTTGGTTTTAAAAATGAACTTTTCCTTTGAAATGATTCAAAGGCCTACATTCTACCTGTATGGTTCTAAAAATAACATACATAATGTTTGATCAGGTTTTGATAGAAGCCTGATGTGGATACAATACAAGTCATTTTGTGGCTGATCTGAGAATATTTTAAAACAGTTTGTGTCTCAAAAAAAACAGAGAAAAAACTGGCTCGATGTGGCTTAAATTCCCTCTAATGCGAGTCTCTGATACTTGTGCATGAATCTAATCACATTCAACAATTTCTACTGACCAAAAGAAATGGGATCTGAAAAAGTATCACAGTGAGCGTCTCACACAAACAAAACTGCAGATCAATTTTCCGACAATTTTCCAATTTTTAAACTGATTCTTAATGGCCACCTGCCACACCTGATCAGTTACTTAGGATTTGTTTGAACGCTCACGCACCAGAAAAACTGTTGAAAAAAAGCTGGCCTTGTTTTTGTTCATCCGTCCTGAACAGAAAAGTGGAAATCCAGTTGTTTGGTATGAATGCAGAACAATTAACTTCAGTAAATGACTGTAAATGAGTCAGAATAGAGAAATTAAATTTCCAAAATTAAAAATGATTTTTCTGACTCATGCATGTCTTTCTTTCTAACTGCTTCCTGTTAGGTCTGCATGGTGGCTTGCTAGGTTTTGTTGAAGTTGCCAGGTTAATGCCAGTTTAGCATTGATTCAGCGGATTTTCATCTTTCCTGTTTAATAATGAAAACAAATGTAACACTGTGCACGCTTCCGGCACTGCTGATGCAGGACTCTTCCGTCATCCACTCTTGCAATATTACAGTGAATCTTTCTTGAATTGGAGTAAATCCAAACAGCACTGAACTGAAGGTAAGTCTACCCTCTTCTTTAAGTGGACCTTAAAAACAACGAAAGAGACCATCACAGACTCAGAAAAGGAAAAACAACCAATCACCATCAGCACGAAGTTAGTAGATGTGACCTTAATACTTCACAGTAAGTTTGGTAAAAGGAGACTTAAAATCCTCCTCTTTAATCATAAAATTACTCCTAAGCTTCTGCAGAAGCCCAAAAGCAAACAACACATTTAAGAGAAAAGTATGGAGTAAAAAGTAAAGTTCAGGCTGCAGAACAAGAGGAATGTGTTAAGGGTGGGGTTTAGTGCTGCTAAAGGAAATCAAACCTTTGCCTGTGACCCCAACCGTCCACCCCACTCACGTGTACTGCGAGTATAGAGTGAGTATACTAAGGCAAATTGGAGCACCAGGTAGGAATAAACGGGTACTCACCTAAGTCTCAACAGAAAACTTGATTTGAGACATGAACTTTTAAACATGAAATCACTGTCAGAAGAAATGGAAAGGATTTGTTTCTTCATTTTATTGTTATTGTGAGTGTGAAAACCTTACTGTGTCCCCATTTGTTATTTTAAACTCACCACAATGATAATTACCAAAAGCAACATTAAGAGGTAATGGTTTGAGACTTGACCGTCAGTTAGAACTTGCTGAGAGTTGTTTGCGAGTATTTTGGTGTGTTTTTTTTCTAAGAGCAGATTTGGATTTCTTTGAAAGGAGCTCAGGAAAGGACATATGATTTAAGCATCTCAAAGAATTATTACACCAGGGTGGAGGGGTCACCCAGTCCAGTTCTTATATACAGTCAATGGTACGTACTTTATTTTTAACTGCAGTCCATTTTGTATACAGCTGCACAAATCCTCCAAAGAACATACTTAATTCAAACACGAGAAGAAAAGGACATTACAATCTTTTAGATTGGTGCACCTCTACTTAGGTTTGCTAAAGTCTTGTTTCCTAATTTTGAAATTAGACTTTCTTTCTTCAAAACCTTTTTTTTTTACTTAGTTCGATTATGTGCTCAGCCAGATCAGATCAATAGTTGAATCTGTGTCATAATATCTGTCACCACCGGTTTTCTCCAGAAGTTATGCCCTTCTCTCCAAACAGCCATGACTAACCCTAATTCTGTCACTGCTTCTGCTTGTACCAAGAGTGCTGGATGAATAAGTGGATTGACGTCTCTCTGCTTTGACGGTACAGTAAGAACTGCAATGACTTAATAAAGATAAAAGCTTTGCTGATCCTTCAGGACCAACTCTGGCAACCCGCTTACTTTTAAAAGTAGATTTGGAAAGCATCTCGGCCCAATTTTCCTAACCAGCAGAAAGAAGGAGAAAATATTTTGGTGAAAATCTGAGTCACAGCAAAACGTGATAACAGTAGTTCCCTTATCCTGATTTATCTCTAATTCTGTTATCTCGTCTTCTTGTGCATCAACTGTCTTCTTTGTCTTATATCAAGCAAGCTTTGTTAAAACAAATCTGCAGAGCTGTCCAGACCAGACAGTAGCATGAGAAAAATAAAATAGCTTATTAATAGACATTATTAATTTGTTTCTGGACTGTTAGACATCAGTTCTCATTAAGATTTAAGAGGGAGTTTCTGCAGAGTGCTTAGAGCCCATTTTAGTCTGCACTCAAATCTCCTCAGTGTACTGCCATCATTCACCATCATGCATTCACATGCATCAGCAGATTACATTCATGCAGGCATTTGTATTAATGTATTTTACAAACTCTTTAATCCAGCCTGTGTTCCTGTAAGATGTAAGCAAAAGTGTTATCTAAGTTTGGCATTAGACGACAATGCCATTGCAGCAGAAATATGAATTTCAATGTTAGATAGGCTTGAGCTCCTGACAGACCAATACATATTATAATTTTTATGATCAAATAAATGCTAATATCCTGTTAAAAACTGTTTCTCTTACAGAAGTTGCTTTTATTCAAGAAGTTCCTCAAACAGCCAATTGTATCCAGGTCTGACACAAAAAGAGAGAGATTTTGAAGGACCACCGGGTTCCTATGAAACTTTGAAAGACATTTTTAAGGAAAGTTCCATTAGATCAAATTAGCCTGAAAGTCACATGAAATACGGAGCTAGCGTCAATCGGCATCATCATTTTTTACAACTGGTTCTAGCTGGTTGGCTGCCTGGCATATCCACAACTCTAAGTTAGGGATATTGTGAAAAACTCACCTCATTCTGTGTTTGCCACATAATGGTCTCTCTGTGTACAGTGGGTCTTACTTATTTGGGCAAAAACTAAAAAACTCAAAGCAAAAGGTTTTCATTGTGGCATCATTTTCAGCATTCTGAGGGTAAAAAAAGCTGATTTTGTACGTGAACGTCTGCAGTGTTTCAGTGTTTTACTGTAGTTTACAGTCTACCTCACGCAAATGGCTTATAGGACATCAATTTTGTAGGATGTGAATCACGATCACTTGTTTTTTTGACTTCACCGTCTATCCCACCGTAAATGCAGCACAACAAAGTCCTGAAGCTCAAACCAAACAGAATCTAGCTGCCAACTGTGAAACAAACAAAGCAGCCCTGGGCCTACCCAGCCATGTCAATGACATCTATGTCTGTTTAGCCTAAAGCGCTAAGAGATCAACAGGGCCATCAAACTCACACAGAGACAAACCACATTTAACGCTCAAGAGTAAACGTTAAATAGGAGACATCTAGTCTCAAGCACAGCTTTACTGACTGACTTCCAGCCTTTCCTGCTCTGAGCTGCTTTAAAATCAAGTCAAAATGATAAAAATGTTGGCATTCGCAGACAATTTTGTTTTTGGATTTTTGTGCCCAGCATCAAACTGATTTGTTCAGGATATGATTCTCATTAAATATGAGTCTGTCAGAGAACTGCTCAGCTCCCTTCACATTTCAATGACTCATCTTTGCACTCCCAGTCGTTCTTTGACTGTGCAGGGAATTGTTTGTCATCTTAAGCACTTTACAAACAAATGACTTATTTCCCGCTCTCTGTACTTAAAATACTCTTCAGCACCTCAGCTGTCACTCAGTTTGTGCTGCTTCAAGTAATTTTCTTCCCCTCCACTCTGTTTCTGCTCTCGGGTCTCTATAAATGTGTGACATGTTAGGTTAGACAGTTTTCCCATAGGGGTTGTTATTTTTAGATAGTTTGAGCATTATTTCTCACTATAAGCAGTGATGGGTTACATTCTACCAAGGATGTTTGGTGCTTTCCCTCTGATGGTCTGCTTTAGCTGGCAGGTCTGAAAATGTGTTTGAATTCTGGTTTAGATCTGAAAAAAGTTGAAACGTGTCCTATAAAGCCTCAGTCACATACATGCATATGTTGAGCTATATGTGTGCCGTGGGTTTTAAGTTGTCCGGGCCTGTATGGTCATAGAGAGGAGTGGCTGGATCTTTTTGTGAGCGGAGCTGTGTCTTGCAGTTCCCTTGAAGCTTGTGCCATTTTAGTGCCATTGTCATGTATTGTGAAGTATTTGTAAGGCGAATGTTAGTTGCTCACACTTATGACGTAAGGTTGATTCTGTCCTATGGTGGACTTCGCCACACTCTAGTCATTAGTAAGGTGTGCGTACTGATTCTGTACTCTAGCACTCAAATACTGCACACATGTGGTGTGATTTGAGCGGCGCAGCGTAATTTGGTCATTGCGGCCGTTCAGAATTTAAAAGTCTCAGCAAATTTCTTGCCTGCAGACAGTTGTGGTTAACGTGCAGTTATGAGAAGACTATTATTGCTACATGAAAGTCAAACATTTTTTTGTTTTACTTTTCTGGTTTAAATTTGGAAGTCAAAGTGGAGAAAGAGCTGAATTTGCATTAATAAGCTAACATCCGTAATTAGTTGGCGCCACTGTTAATCGAATGCAACAAAAAATCTAATTTCAGTAGCGCATTTCCTATTAATACTGCATGTTTAGAGTAAAAGTAAAAAGAGAATTGAAAATTGGTGCTTTCCTTTACAGAAGGACTCAACTGCAATAAACCCATCATGACCAGAAAAAAAATCATAAAATGCTAAACATGTAACATGTAAAAACAACAAACAAAATATTAATTTCCAATGTTGCACTCTTATTCCAAATGACAGCAGGAATAATAACGAATGATGCTCACAAATGCACAGTATTTTTAGAATACAACTTTACCACCAGTGCCACATAATGCTTTTCTGTTCTTTATGTTTAATCTAACAAAGTTTATTGAAAAAAATCTAAAATTGTTCTTTCAAATTTTCACAAGATTGTAAGCAAGTGCAATTAAGCATAAATGACACAGATTAAATACCATTGTGGTGCCCCTCACACCCACTTTCCCTCCAATCTTGTGCTTTTCAATCAGAGCTCTTTTTCTTTTCTTTGTTCAATGCTAAACCCCAAACAAAAGGTGTGTCTGTGTCCACTCTGTTCTCTGTGAAACAAAACCAAGTGTGTGTTTTGTGCGTCGGTGTGTTCAAGGTTTTGATTACATTAGCCTTTATGCACAGACAGGTTCTCTGACATCAACGCTCAGAGTCATCTGATAAGGAAATGGCACAGGGGGCCATTAGACATTCATACAAGCGTCTGTGTGTGTCTGCTTCTGCTGCATGGATGTGCTGCGTGAGTCACTTGATGGTAAAAGCCTGGAGAGGATGTAACTAATTCAAAAGCATTGATCCATGCTTGCTCAAAAATAATGTTCACTCTACAGACACATTTTTCTATTTTTTTATGTGAAATTTAAAACAAACCATCTCTTTATTTGCTTTTAACATGTTTTCAGCTTTGGTGCTGCACCTGTACTTCAGCTTGTTACTGGAAAGCTCCTGTCTGCAGCCCTTTGTGTCACATTTAAATGGGCAGGGTGGGTGGCTTTGCTGCCACTTTTCTGTAGGAAGGGCTGTGATCCATGTCAAGATGCTGCAGGAGGAGAAAGTTTAATGTTTAAAATCTGCACGTAGCTCCAGATTTCTATGCAGAGTCCAGGTCGTGGCTTAAATCAAATGATTTATGAAGCTTCTCCTCCATTTTTCCTGATTGATTGTGCAACAATTTTTTTTCACTCCACCATCAAACTGGTCAGTGGCTTAACAAAGGAGCATGGATTGTGGGTAATACACAACACGAAAAAAGTGTGTGCATCATGCCATCTTTGTTTATTTTATTTTTTTTATACTGCTTAACTTTTTTTTTTACTATATCAAGTGAATGATTTAATTCACTGTTGGACTGAATCATTTATTATTCTTAATGAACAAAAACTCATCACAATCTTTCAGCTTAAGAGGACCTTTTCCCCTTCAATAAGCACAACTCTAAAAGTACTTATAAAGGTATCAAAAGATTCAGTTAATCAGAAGGAAGACAAGAAATTTAGCTCAGTTTTTTTACACAAAGGTTTAGAATAAACTGCGTATATTTAACAAATCTTGAGACAATCTTCCATGAAAACAGAAAAAATTAGATGTCCAAAATTTTCTGACTGCTACTTGAAGTAGTACTTTTTTCATGTCCAGTTTTCAAACAAAACGCTTTGGATGTCACAACAGTGGTATAAAGCTTAATTTAAAATCCAGCCAATATTATATTTCTGGATTTGTTCACATACAGGAAATATGAACATATACTTTAGCATGGAGCTGCTGTGACGCATTTCCAAAGGTAAACAGATCCAATTCTTTTCTGCTAATGTGTCTTTTGTCCAGACACAACTACGATTGTTTAATAGGACACTGATGGATTGAAATTAGATTTATGAATGTTTGTTAGTCATCCTTATCATTTTTCTGGTGGCCCTGAAGTGCAAATCACACAAACAAATCACTCAATGCAAAAACATTTTTCAAAGATCACGACGACTATTAAAAAAAAGCAAGACAAAAATTAAAAAAACTAAATTAAGAAATCAAAACAGAATTCTCCAGACCAAAATACAATTTCAAAAGTTGAAACAAAATAAAAATGACATTTTTCGGGAGTCTTTACATTTTTTTAGCTTACGTAAAAAAGAAAAACATTTCACAAAACAAAAAATCAAAATGACATTTTGAAAAACGAAACACGAGAAACTGAAAATGGTGCTATTGCTGAAGAATGAGCTTTGTCCAACTGAAAATTATTTGGCACTGAAAATGCTCTGTTCTAACCCTAAAACTTATTTGTATGCAGATACTGAAAAGGCATTTGAAAAAAACTCAAACATCATTGTTGCTGAGTGATTTGTTAATTTGATGTGCACTTCAGGGCCACCATATTTTTCCCATCCATTAGATTTATGCTAACAAAATTTGAATTGATTTAAGGTATTCTTTGCTTCCTTTCCAAGGTTGCATCTTTAGTTGCAAACATGAAAAAAAGCTTAAAATCACAAATTTTATAACTGAAAATAACTGAAGTCGATGTAAAATTATGCATATATTCAAAGAAAAGGCTCCAAAAACATTTTTGCTGTGAAGGAGTGCAGCTTCTTTTTTTTTAATAAAAAAAAGTTGAAATGATGCTGAACAAAGACAGGCTCAAACTGCTAATGTGCCCTTGAGCAGGCACTGTCTTCTGCATTCAGTTGTTTGTATGAGTCTCTCTGTTCTATAATGTTGGACCAGCACGTTCCTGCCTGCGTTTCTGTGAGGAATATTCATGCAGACACACTGCAGTTGCTAAACTGGTCTGTTATATAATCATCTGTCTTTTAATGCTGTTACTATACTCCATCAGCTCCACCATCATGGTGTTTCTCTTTATTCCGATGGAATAAAAACTGTGCAAAAGAGAGAAAAAAAAAAAGCTGCTTATTTGAATCTTTGAAAATGCAAAGTGCTGTAAAATCCCTAGGTATCGTCATGGAGAAGATCTGTGCAATTAGGAGGAGTAAACTTTCAAATTGACTCAAATAGTCTTAGGAGCCATATTTAGAGTAGACACTTGTTGAGAAGTGACAGGCCCGTCCTGCTGCACGTAAGCTTTTTCCTAATGCTTGTTTCCAGGAGCAGGACTTCGTCAAAACTGAAGAGATGAGAAGAGGAAAAGGAAAGACAATTCAGAAAGCCAGAGATTGGGCCTTGTCATTAGGGATTAGCCCAGTTTCAGAGCTCCGGGTTTTCAGTGTCTGAGTCCTCCTGTCCTCACACCAACACGCACTCAGATCCAGTGGCTCTCTGAGCGCCTGCGCGGTTTTTAGGACCACAAATCAGAGAGCTAGATTCCTTTTTGTTTCTGGAATTTTTTTTCATCCAATATAAAAGTAACAACAAAAATACATATTTTTCACCGAAAAAAAAAAAAAGAAATAAATCCAGGCTGCACCGAATGTCTCTCCTAACCTCTTTAAGTTGGGTCCCCGCCACCCTCTCCTCCCCCCCCCCTCCTGCTGCAGCTCTGGTCCGCTGGGAGAAGCGACACCCGCCCGAAAACTCTGTCCTCCCCCTCTTCCTCAAAGTAGCACACCACAAAGGTGGAGTGCACGAGCGGGCAGGGCGAGATCTCCCCCATTCCGCCAAGCATCCCCTTCCGCCACGGTGTGCGCCATCGCGCGTAAAAACAGGAGCAGAACAAAGGAGGACGACAAAGGGAGGGGAAGAGGGGGACGGGATAGGAGGATGATGATGGGGAGGAAGGTGAAGCGCGGAACGCAAGTTTATATGGAGAAAAAAAGTGGTGGGAAAACACTCACTGTGGCGCGGCGGGATCAGAGGATGCTCATGTCGGATGTTGCAGTCGGTCAACAACATCAGCAGCAGCATCTCCGGGCTGCTCGGTGCAGGAGGGAGGAGGAGGAGGAGGAGGAGGAGGAGGAGGAGGAGGAGGGAGGGTGAGGCTGATGATGTAAAACGCTTTAAATCATTCAGGAGCCCGCTGCACGACATGTGACCGCCGACACCGTGGATTACTCATCCAGTTTGTTTTCTGG
>BSAI01000115.1:9793057-9894865 GCA_036245035.1 Adrianichthys oophorus | reverse complement strand
GCGATTTACACAGATCTGACCATGATACCACATCATCACCAGAAAACGCCCCCCATGCACCATCACCACCAGCACACGCGCGCATAGCCGGCCTGGCAACATCATAGACCGCTTTCACATCAACAAGAAGATTAAGAGATTTATAGGCTTTCAATTTTAACTTTTATACATTTAAATTTGAATGAAATGCGTATTTTTGGACCAAAAGTCAACATCTTTCAGCATCCAGAAAAAGCTATGCGTACTTCTGATGCTTTCATGATGACATTTTACATTAAAATATCAAATATTTAGATATTCAGTCAGGTTTTTCTGTTTTATGACGAGTTTAGGCTTGCTTGAATACTATGATTTGTTTATTACAAAACAAGAAAAAAAAATCAGAAAAAAACAGTTCAGTTGTCATACTAGGCCTTAATGTAATATAAAAAATAAGTTAAAAATCCATCTTAAATTTAGCACAACACATGTTTGATACTTTCAATATAAACATGCAGTAGGAATGCCACAAGTCACATTTTCCGCAATTCGGTTCAGTGGTGTAACCAACAGTTTTAAACCAACAATTGTGGCACCCCTAATATTTACTGAAATTCATAGATAGCTATCATCTAAATACATCACAGAGGCTTCATGGTGGCAGTTTTTAAAATCTTGGTTATATGCATTTTTATTTGGCATATACATAATGAATAATTCCAAACCAAATTTCTTTTAAATATTATATCATCTTGTTCATGTTTAATTAGTAGTTTGCCTTATTTTGATTGCTTTGTTCGAACAAAATCGTTGTTATGAAACTGTGCTGTGACCCTGCTCTGATCACATTAGGACTTGAAAATACCTTCAATAAGGAAATAACTGCACAATTAAAGGTTTATCTCTTCAGATCAAGAACTTCCCTGTTTTCTGGATGTGAATTTCTGTACCCCACTCCAAAAACATCTGCATCATTCTGCCTATCACGCAGAATTATTATAAAGTGTTAATTTATTACCTTCAAATAAAAAAAAAGGCTTGACAACAAAAAAATAAGGTTTCCAAAAACAAGAAAGAAAAAAAGCATTTTGTCACTCGAGATATGAATAAATGGTTTTATTCCAGTACAACAAAATACATATCTGCAACCGAAACATTTTAAAATGTATCTGAGTTTCAACAGTGACTTTAGCTTCAGAACAAAATTAACAAATACCTGTAGCCATATAGCCAACAGTTACAAATATATCCATATCCATGCAACATCCATGCGACATAAAGTGACACAAAGTCTTTAATACGTTGTTTTTGTTTAAACTAAAAAGATTTGGATGAATGTGAGCAAACAGTGAAAATGTGAGGCCACAGTGTCACAGCTTTGAGCGAGCAGTTATTTTCAGGTTTTTCTTTTTACCTCTTTCTCAAAGGAAAGGTCAATATTTGGTATAATTGTCACATAAACGTAACATGAAATCGTTCAGCTCAATCCAAATTGAGTGGATTTGGGTCACAGAAGACAAGTCTGTCAGTTATAATCATGTCAGACTCACAGAGTAATTGAAAACCTTCTACTTGAATGAATTTACCCACAGACATTTCTGAATAAAGACATCCTGAACCACAAAATCTTGACTAAACCCTTCACCTTTCTTTATAAACAGGCAGCGAAAACTGCTAGACATTACCTTTTTCATACATCATTTATCGTAACAAGATGGCGACACTGTGCCACCCTAACCCTAACCCTAACCCATGCTCATTTCACCAGATTTGGCTGAAATCAATTTCCCAGTAACTTACCCTTACAGTTCACTTTTGGTACAGCAATTATTCATCTGTCAGAGGGTACCGTGTTCCTGCAGGCGGTTATTTACCTTTTGACACACACTATTTTACCAAGTTAGAAATTAACATCAACATGCTGTACTCAAAAAAAAAAAAAAAACACACACACACACACACGCAAATGCACACACACAAGCACATATACGTTTGTGTCTAAAGATTTAAAAGTATATTATAAAAATCAAGATGTAATGAAAATGCTCCGGATGTTAATTTTCTTTTAATTTGATTTCTCTGCTGAAATTCTCAGTAAAACCACCAATGCAGTGGGAGTCCAAACATGGCAATCAAAACTGCTTTGGTGGATGCTTTTTCTTGCCTGACCCTATTGGATTCACCACTTCTAATGCATCTTTATTTAGCATAAGTGAAAGAGATGATGGACACTGTACAAGGAGATTATCTTAGACATTTTAACCATTTGAGGCATCTTCTAAAACCATATCTGGTGATCAGCTGAGTTTTAACTGTACTGCTCCTGCACTGTGGGTTGTTCTAAGGGAGACTTCAGTGTTTATTTAATTGGCACAAACTGAAGAAAATGCTGTTTTCCTGTACGGCCACATCCTAAATAGATTTGATTCGGCTCAGTGTCGCTCATTTCCTGTTGCCTTGTCTGCTGAACTGGTTTTGACTGCATATGTTTTCGAGAAATATGGCTGGAGAATGATGTTCGAACTCTAAAAATATTTAGAGCAACCTTCGAAAGGACAAGTTACTCTTTTCCATCTTTAATGTGAAATCTCAGATGGGTAGAGGGTTCTGAAATTTTGACCAACATACCCACATCCAGGAACTTGACATCTGAGGTCCTGTGAACTTTAACTCCTCCTCAGTGGTCTCCCATCCTCTGTGGTTCCTGTGCATATGGGAACGGAAGGCAGGAAATGTTGTGAAAGTGGCATTTCAATCCCACTAGAAAAATCACTATTTTACAGTGTGTTTATGGCTTAATTACATGTAAACTAAACAACACAAATGTATGTGCACCGAAGCCACACCATTTACAAACAAACACGTATTCCTATAAAGTTAATTAACCAATTCCTGTCCAAGGATAATTTCAGCTACACAACAAAACTACAAGGAATAAAAATAGGCAACCATAGATGGTTTTAACTTAACATAAATATTCTCAACAGGCCTGCAAGATGTAGATCACAAGATAAAAATAAGAAAATCATACTTACACCTTAGCCACAAAAAGAAAACTTTTATGTTTTCTGCTGGTCTTTAAAAAGCGTCTGTGTGCCTCACACTTTTTTTTTTTTGTGAACGTGATGAGCTGTGCCTGCACCCGGACTAAGGATGCGTACTGAAACTCAGTGTCAAGTTGGTACCAGTCCCAACTGAATGACCAAGAGAATGAAAGTATCTTAGCCAAACTCGTGCGTTCTCCTTCACCCTGTGATGCTGCTTTTTAACGTGCATATTTTTGGGGGGAAAACTGTCTGAAATTTGTCTTTCTGTTGTAATCGTGTGGACACGTCACTGTGAATATGAAATAAAATGTAACAAGATTTCATTTTACTTTCATCAATGTAAACATTCAAAGTAAATAGCCTAATAACCCTTCTATTATTTTTGTCATGGAGACACACTGCAGACAGACCATGCAAATCCATAGACATCACATACAAGAATAGAATAGAATAGAATAGAATAGAATAGAATAGAATAGAATAGAACTTTATTAATTTGTCACCACTGCTCTATGACATGCAGTAGATTTGAGCTAATAATATTAAAAAGAAATCTAAAATGTAATATGAAAAATGAAAGTGTGCATTGTTAATTACAGGCTCAAGGGGACAACTCTGAACAGAAGCACATCTCTGCACCAGCTTGCCATTTCTGTTTCTGTCCTTGCCTGATGATATACTCCAGCTCAGTGGCCTTGTGGTAGAGTGTCCACCCTGAGACTGGAAGGTTGTGAGTCAAGGTCAACTCCAGGCCAAGTCATACCAAAGATTCTAAAAATGGGAAAAAAAATGCTTGACACTCAGCGTTGAGGGGTTAAACTACCAAATGGTTCCCGACCTCAGCTGTGACTGCAGCTCTCCCAGGGGATGGGTCAAATACAGATAACAAATTTCACACACCTTGGTGTATGACAAATACTGGAACTTTACCTTTACCACAAATATCCAAATGGTGCTGACAGAATGTTGTCAGAAGTATTTCTAATTGTTGCTGCTGTATTGTAAAATATCTGTTGTATTATACATATGTTTTCTTTAGGACAGTGACATACATTAAAACTATGTTATGTCATTGAATTTAGTCACATTGACATACAAATTACTTTACCACACTGCAAACATATGACAGAGATATTTTACTGTTCGTTTTACAGTAATTCACTATGGGAATTACAGCAAAGGCAAGCTTGCAGGGACAATCATGACAGAGGTGCAGGAGCTTGGTGCTGAATAATTAATCCCATACTGGGCTCTGATTTAAAATTCAACAGATGGCCATGCTATTTGCAATAGATAGCCTTTTTTGACAGATGCATTGTGGGTATGTACATGTGTTGAGTGTGCATGAGCCTGTTATTTCTCACATCAATATAAATGGTGTGGAAGCTGTTGGAAAACTCACAGTGTTAGAAAACCTGTTCTGAAGTTAGTTATGCAGTTTGAGATGAGCAAAAGACCAAATAATCTGCTATGATAAATTGTGTTAGAAATGTCATCCTGACCTGCTGATGGATTAAACTGCATATATATTTGACCATAAAGAGCAAAGACCTGAGAAAAGATGAAAAAAAGCCATTATAAAATTCTTCCTTTAACAGGATGAAAGGAGCAAGGTGCAAAAAACACCTAAAAGAATCAAACAATAACTAAAATATAAAGTATTAAAATGAAATAATGTACTTATTAGAATTTAAATTATGTTACCAACTCTTTCAAAGCTTTACCAGTGGTCTTTTAATTGTGTTATGTTATTATTAATCACGATCATGCTGTTTATAGCCAAAACAACAGGACACTGTTTGTGCAAAGCAGCAGTAGTTCAAGATAAAGTTCCTCCAAGATGTGGGTGAACAACAAAAATGGTGAGCAGTATTGGTGGTATTCAGCTCTACAGCTCTGAGCCAGATGTCAGCTGGGGGTGTTCCTAGTGTCTATCCTTTGTCTCCTCCTCCACCTGCACAGGTTCAGATGTTTTGGGCAACAGGGACTCTGCAGCGCAAGTTATCCCTCTGGTCCTCCTGCTGTGTCCAGGTCTTTGCTGCAGTAATACTCCAAGTCAACAGGGTTCTCACTACTTCCAAACTCTTGAGTTTGGGTCTGTGGGTTTGCATTATACTCCATTCGCAAAAATACACTCATATACTCAGACACTCATGCAACACCACACCTTTGTTTTTCCTGCTATTTTGTTGTTTATTATATCAAACACATATTGAATACTTTGATCATGCAAAATCGGTTTTGCCTCTGTTCTTCTTCGTTATAGTTAAGAACCAACCATAACAATTTGGGGGCTCTTCCGAGATACCCTACCCAATATAGTCTACAAAAATTATTCAAGCAATTGTTTTTTTCTAACATTTTTTATCCCCTTTTTGTTATGGTTAGGAGCCAACCATAACAGTCTTCAACTGAATGCATCAGAATGGAGCAGAACAAGGAGCTTTTGGCCTGCCCAGCAAATTTTCTACATCATAAATAAACTCTTTTTCAAACTGCATTTTTTTTTGTCTTCTCCTGAAATACAATGATTTGTATAAAGAAATACTCAGAAATGCACTTTCAGGCTTCATTTTAGATTTGTCATAAAAATGCCACAAGTACATGTGTAAAACACCAAAAACACAATTGTCAATAGAGTGGGTCATGTAATCAACCCAGTGATAGGATTATCATCATGTAAGCAAAACAGATAAAAATCCCCAGTCACTGAATCTCAGTCAGTTTCAGTGAAAGAGACACCAAAACCTAATAAGACAACGCACCATTTCCAGAATATTTGCTGAGTTCAAGAGAACAATGCCAGTCCATTTCAAAAGCTTTAAACTTCATCCTCCTTGTAAGGATGGTAGCCTTCACATTAAACAAGCACAACATGTTAGAATTTCATTTCCACACGGTTTTACACACAAAGAACATAAAAAAAAGACAAGCAGTCCAACAACTATAGGAACCCTTTTTTCCTATAAATTCCTCTTGTCGTTTCTGCTTATCTTTGACCCAACCAAGGCCTTTTTTTTTCCTTTTTCTTGTATCACTGCCTAAAATGTTGTTTCCTTTGAATGCTAAATGTCAGATGCCCCGCAGTCCAGCTGCTGTATAAGTGTGGGAGGTTCTGTGAGTGCATGTGTGCATGAGTTGTGAGTCACTGTGCCCGAGGCAGTCTGACAGTTGTGAGACCTAACTGCCACTAACCATAATTCTTTTGTGTCTGATGACATTACTGGACTACAGGGCAGGAGTGACCCTTGTGGGATATGAACCTGCAAGCGCAAAAATGTTCACATTACTCACTCCTTCATATGTCATATGAGACTTGAGTAAATGTCGTTATAACACATTCTGAGTGTTGAGTTTGAGCCTCAGAAGTTTAGCCTTTTTTCTTCATCTGGAAATGTTTCTCTGATGTGGCATATATGTCTAAATAATACAGGAATGTAACATAAAAGCATCTATCCTATTTTTCGTGGTACCTAGACTTACTGCCTAATCCACTGAATGCACCACTGCTGAAAATTATACAACTTTGTTATCCATTTTATACAGAAAATCAAAACTTCAGGTTTAAATTTGAACTAAAACATAATAATGCATTAAAAATGCAATTCTTTACTTGTTTGGGAGGAAAGGTCTTTGTTACTTGATCATGAATTTACAACCAAATCCATGTTTTTGCTGCAAAGGTGATGACATTTAAAGATAAATCGACTTAAGCCATATTTTTCTGTATCAATCTATGTTTATATTTTCATCATGTGAGAAAATGAGACCCACTAAGTATTTTTACATGTAAGTAGTTTTAAAAGTGTTATTCAGTTAGAAGGTTGGCTAAATTCTGAAACGACATGATTAATATTTTCCGTTCAGCTAAATTTTTTTAAGTGCAAATTTACACATATAGGCATACATATAAGTATGTTGTGTCCTTTAAAGACCCACTCCAATAAAAATAGTCTTTTTTGTGTTTTAACTTGTACTTGTAGCATTGTTCTCATAATAGAGGACCTATAACTTACGATTAAACTGCATTTCTGTTTATTTCTTTATTGAAATGGCTTTTTTGATCAGAAAACCACATGCTTGAAAAAGCTGAGACCAATGACTGATACTGATGATACTGAAATGGGTGTGCCAAAGTCTCTCTTACCACTCTACTCCTCCGCTTTCTTGTGCGCCTTCATTTTCGTCGTCTGATCTGGCCTCTACCTCAAAACTGAATGGCTGGATTGATCCAGTATTGTTCGCCATTATTTTTTCGCCGGTAATGCAAGCTTGGGGCAATAAGTTTGCACATGAGCGTGTACAATGAGTATATATACATATATATATAAATATGTGTGTGTATATGTATGCTAGAGATTGCAAGCTTGTTGCATAGGCAAAGTTGTAGATGCCTGTTTACTGCTGCCTTAGAATTGTACAAACAGAGCTGGAAAAACAAGAATGTGACTTTTCACAAGTACATTATTACTTTCAGCTGATAAAGGAGAACTTCTAGAAAAAAATTTAGGAAGATCTGTGTGAGTTTACTCTCAATTGCTGCATCGGTAATGCATCGATAGTTTTGTGCTTGGGGTGTGAAGGGCTGTAAGCTTACGGGAGAGCATGTAAACAGATGGGTGATGGGATGGAGGGCAGGCTTGCATCGACAGTACCGCTCACAACTCAAGAGGCAAGTTTCTGTTGAACTACTGCCGCTTTGCAGAAACTTTGTCCAAAAACACGCCTTTTTTTTTTTTTTTTCATTTTGGCTGAAAACGACATCATCATAAATAAATTTAAAAAAAAACACTGGGAACATGCATTACAATAGATCAAAAGATGATCAGAGTGGGTCTTTAATGTGTGCTTTTACAATTTTCTCTTTTACAAGAGCAAACTCATTAGATTTACAGAAGCTCATATTTCCTTTCTGTGGCTGAGCTGTTTGTTCACATTTTACCCTAACAAATATCCCACATACATGGACTATAAAAACTCTACTTTGCCGAATAGTCTCTTGTCTATCATGTGGCTTCATCCTTAGTTTGCATTTATTTTTCAACAAAACCACCAGAAATAGTCAGTGAAGGGAAAGGGAGCAAAGAAAGCAGGCTTTTTAAAAAGAAGACAAGAAAAAAACCTAAAAGTGAGGGAAAATAGACAAATAAAACCAAAGAAAGACAAGATTTTAGAGAACAAAGTGACGAGCATAAAAGTGTTGGGAGATGGAGAGCAGGAACATTTTTTTTAAATGGAAGGCAGTTGTTTTTGAGGAAGTTGCTGAAGAATTCAGTTTCTTTATCTAGTTTAGAACTGAACATGTTATCACAAACAGAGCTTTTCACCAACTGCTTTAAAATATTTGCTTCCGGATTTTTAGAAAATGAATGAATGAAAGTGTCAATATAATCAATGCAGAAGAGCTGGGAGGTGAGAAAAATACCCAAACAAGAAATGTCTTATAAAAATATTTGTAATTAGATGAGTACCAATCAGTAACATAGTGACAGTCAATTTAGAAAATATATTTCAGTATAACAAAGGAGTTAAATGCCACAATAGCTGTTACAAGCCTTGTTTTTTTAACTGGAAGACACTTATTTGAGGCTTTGCAGTAAGCTTTTGTACTCTGAAATACTCTGGATGCTGGGTTATCGCAGAAGACAGTGGAAAGAATAGCAAGTGTTTCCAGAAAAGCTTTCTAACAACAAACATAAGTTTATGTTTTTGAAAACTTTAGCAACCCATTGTCAAGTCACTGTGGTTCTGAGTCTGTCGGTAGTTACTACAGGAGAGGAGAAAAAACACACGTCAGAAAGCTGTGGCTCGAATGCCATCCAGTTTACAGCAAACATCTTTCAAGAGTGACGCTCTGTCAGTCAAACTGTAGGAGTCTGTATATTCCCCCCAAGGAGAGAAATACTGAAAATCCAGATGCAGCTCCAGGCCACTGTTCTCAGGCCTCAGCTTGACACCCCCTCTATTAATATCTCAATTTCTGAAATAAATAGGAGTGACCATTAAACTGAAATGTCTGCGCCAAATGTGGGGAAATATGCTCTGGCATGTAAGAATTATGTACTTTCTCCATGGCTAAGGCTTTAACAGGCAGCCTAATAGTCAGCTCTGATTAGAATCAGCTTGACTTTTCCAAAGTTTCTAAAATAAACACAAAATAGGTCACTCGTAGAAAAGTCAAGAACGGAGAAATATAAAAGCTAAAGTTTGTGTTCTAGGACATTCTAAAAGACTTCCTGCTTTTGTGCCAGCCAAGTGTTTTCAGTCACAAGTAAAATCTTTTTCAAACAGCATTTTTTCATCTGCTCCTGATTCCCAATTATGCACAGCAATTTGAATAAAGAAATACTGTGCACATTTGAGCTGAGGCAAATCAACTTTTTAAGAGTTTCAAGTGTATTGTAATGTTAATTTCTCACAAAAAACACCCCCAGAGCATTATTTTTGCTCCATTCGGGCATCTCTGAGCATTCCTCTCCCACTCTGTTTTCTGAGCACCAGCCCCTCCCAATCCCCCAAGAATGACTGGATCCCCACATTCACACGTATGAGCGTGGGGGAACAGACCCTACGCTGCCAGCACCACCCCCAGGCTAACACACACATCCACTTTCTCAGCAGAGCTAGCGGTGATCAGCAAAACCTTTTAATTTCATATGAACAATATGAACATCCATCTTTGCAGATCTTCACTTGTTTGTTTCTGTGGGAGAAATGCAGACCCGCTGCTGTGGCCAGTTCTAGGTTGATGTCATGAAATGGACGGTACCCACATGGACTGAAAGGCGGTGCTTAGTGGTGCTTACACACCAAACGCCATTCTTATTTTAATCGAGACAATAAAAATTATAAAAGGTCCCCCTAATTTTATTCTTGTTTTTATTTTTGCTCTCTCGGGTTAATGCTGGACGTACAGCAAACTTCAGACACGGTCAGAGAGAGACGGAAACACCGCGGAAGCAGCCGTCACCCAGACACAGCGAGACTGAAGCTCACTTTACTGAGAGAACCTCTAAATCAGGGGTGCTCACACTTTTTGGCATGTGACCTACTTAAAACACATCAAATAATGTGAAGTTTTCATTTTTAAGTGCTCAAATATACAACCAGCATGCTGTTACAACAGAAACATGTGATTCCTGTTTAAAAACTATGAAAAATCCATGGATGAACAAATCTTTTCTTGACAACCTGAGCGAGCCCTTCACTCAGCATTTTGAGGGTCGCTGTCTTTACTGAGTGACAAACACTTCCACAAGTCAGCTGCTTTTGTGGCAACTGTAGTTAGTCCCCATGTGTGGTATTTTTGGTAATCAAAAGAACCTCGGGTTCGAATCCCACACTCGGCTTTGGCGGTTTGTTGAATATTTTTCCCTTTTTTTTGCTAAATTATTCAACACACATTACTATAAACATCATTCAAAAAAAGACAAAAAAAAGATCTCTAAACATCGTTTGTGTCTTCCATGCATAGCTGGCAGCTCCTCTCACATGTGGCCGGGGCGGCGGGCGGCTAATTATGCGCGCATCGAAAGAGGGGTGGGACACGTGAATTGGCTTCCCGAATCGCATTTGATGTGAATGCATTTGAGATTGAGGCATCTTACTTCCGGTTAGAAAAAAAAGCTCGCAAAAATAATTAATATTTCAATAAAAATGTGTTCTTTAGTGGGACAAAGGTAATAAATTGTCATTTATATGGATATTGTTTTCTCTGAAAGGCTTAAGAAGAGCATGATAAAAGCCCTTTTAATATATGTCCTCCATCATCAGAAAAAATGCCACAAAACAATGTTTAAAACACCAAAAACACAATTTCATTAAAGTGGTTCTTTAAATACCTCCACAGTAGATGTAGGTTCAGGTCACGGTCCCTGTGGTCTCATGGCAGGTCTCTTGTGATTGGTAGGTCTGATAAACGAGAGCTCCGCTGGCTGCCATGTTATTAGTTTCCTTTTCAGAGGCAGAATCTACTGTCTTTTCTGTATGTAGAGAAGCACAGAAAGACAACATGGAAAAATGTTAACACAAAACATGGAGATGGTAAAATGGTAAAAGAGAAACAAGAAAATGAAATCTTTTTGCATAAAAACTTCAACACACACACACATTTACCTAAATTAAAAGTCAGTTTTAAGAAAAATGGCTTGTTAGCAAGTTTGCAATAATCACAGCTGATTTTCATTAATTATTTGGTGTTTGATCTTTATTACATAGCTTAGTGGTTTTGGTTGTAAGATTAGCCTATATCATCTCTTATAATTTCTGTTCTGATTTGTGTTGTAAAAGGGTTAATTCTTCAGTGTTTTTGTCTCATTTTTGCTGTTTAATGACTGTTAAGTCTCTGCCAGTTCACTCTAATTTTATCCTCAGAAAATCCCCTTCCCTAACAGAAGGTTTATTTCAAAAGACTTACTAGTTCAGCGAGTGCTTCGTCTCAGTCACTAGCTCTATGGACTCCAGAAATGATTTCATGCAGTTTTTCAAGAAATAAGTAGGGCCTATGTGAAATTTAATTAGCAGGTAAACCTATTTGAAAATGGATTTCCATAATCGCATATGATGAAAATGTAACTGGAAATGTACTGTAATTTCAATTAAATGTGGTTCATTGTTAGGTCTCGGCCAGCAAATGTTTTCAAATATCTGCTTTATAATCTCTTCTGAGAATGTGGTTTTTAGTATTCTGTACTGCTTGGCTAACTCCTGAAATGACACGTAAACAAGCCTCATTATGCCCACGTAAAACCAATTTACTCCGTTTTGATCAGCTATAGGAAAAACCCGGAGGCACTCAGAATAATTGGTGAGTAAATGCCATTAATTTTGAAGTCCCTTTGAGGCTTAGCAGCTCCGGTCTCATGACACTTTGTGCCATCCATGCAGCTCCACAGGTGTTTATTAGCGCATGGATTATTAGCGACAGTCTTTTCTGGTGTCCTTGATTATAATCTCCCCCATGTACAAGTGTAAGCAAAGCCTTTAACACCCAAATCAGTAGAGTCCACATTTCCTAAAGTTACTTTTGAGTAATATCCACATAAAGCCTCCATTTATTATGTTAGAACATCAGCATCCTTGAACTAAATTTTTCATTTCATCGGAGATTAATCCTTCCTGCAGCTGTGTCTTATACAGATGTGTGTGAGGTCAGTGTAATTGTCTTCAACATTATGAAATGTAGATGATCAGTGATATAAAACCTACAGTGCACGTAAGAGGGTAGCCATGGCAAC
Source organism: Adrianichthys oophorus (assembly GCA_036245035.1). Classification (NCBI taxonomy): domain Eukaryota; kingdom Metazoa; phylum Chordata; class Actinopteri; order Beloniformes; family Adrianichthyidae; genus Adrianichthys; species Adrianichthys oophorus. The sequence goes on along the minus strand of BSAI01000115.1, from coordinate 9,882,603 downwards.
TGTGTCTGCAAATGTGTGTCCTGGAAGAGAATGGATGCTGGAGGGGTTTCTTGTTTAAACAAAACAGTGATTTCTAAAATAATACTGGAGTAAAAGTAAATGGCATTTGTTGAAAGCATTCTTATGAATCTTATGTTATTTTGTACTTATTCTCTACAGTATTTTTACAAATTTCGTACTTATTCTCTACAGCACTATTAAAAATTTTGTACAAATTCACTACAGTATTATTACAATTTTGTACTTATTCTCTACAGTACTATTTCAAATTGCACACTTTGTTTTTGCACTCATTCTTATATTTCTATCTTCTGTAAATAGGGACTACCCTGTTTTTTTTTTGTTTGTTTGTTTTTTTACCATTAGAAGTTTGTGTTTGGCATGCTGATTAAATGTGTATTCTGCTGCAACAGTTAAATGTCCCTGCGCTTCAGAGGACTAAAGTATTTCTATTCTATTCTATAAATTCAATTACACTTCCTCTCATGATGTGTGGGAGTGTAAAAGGGAGGAAGCATAACCAAATATTAATGTGTAATGAGGGCAAAATGATGGGTGAAGTATATAGTACTAATATAATTATGCATACAGTAGGCCTTTTGGAGCAATGCATTTAGCAGTGCACAATTCCGCAAGACCTGTAGTCAAACAAGCAAGTAGAAAATAATGTTTTATTGCAAAAAAGCAACTTTTCTTCACTCATTTTGTTCCATGCTGTTAATATATTTACATGTTTTGATCTCTCCTCTAAATGCTCTCCCTTCAGAGTACACATCACCATGGAGACAGAGGCAATAGAGAGAGGTGCAGGGGGTGGCTGGTAATTAAAAAGGGGACACCATGTTTTTAAAGTCTTCTTTTTGTCTTGTCACTCTATTACTTTTGGAGGCATCCCAGTCATAATGCCTTGTTTGTGCAAGTTCACATCTTGTTATTTTAATTTCTCCATGAAGCCCTTCTGTGATCTAATTCTATTTATCATGTTTACAGATGATGGAGATAATGATAGTGCTTCTTGGTCGTTGATGAAATTCCCCTGAGGTCATTGTGACTCAGACAGTGTTTATCTTGTGTGGCTATTTTCAAAGCGTTCCCAGGTGGTTTTTAAATTATGATTATGCCATTTTTTTGGCCAATATAAGAAAGATATGTATTGTTTTTAAATGAAATAGTTTCTGCAGCAGTTCATTAGAAATTTGCCTTTCAGTTTGGGTGGTACTGTTGACGCGGAGCAACCCTGCCCCCTTTCCCCTTCTGGTTGTGCAGCAGAGCTCAGCAGGGAGCTATTTTCTACGTCACATATATATTATTTGCCAGAGTATTTTTTTTTTTTTTTGTCTGCTCTTAATTCAAAATGATTTGAAGGAAGAAATAATCAGTTTGCCTGATTAACATAAATCTTGGATCCAAGCAAATCTTTGGCTAAATTCTATAATTTGGACTTCATTTTCTATAAAGATTTGACTACTTCAGGAATTTCCCTTTTGGTGGGGTATTTTCAGATTCTAACTCCTGCGATCAACGAGGAACCACTGTTATCTTAATTCTGTGTCTGCTCGAGTTGTTTGTGTTTGATGAATGCAAAATTGGGACTTCACCAGATGTCCGTGACTCAAGCTAACAGATGCATGCACCTGCAGGCCGAACACACAGACGCACCCATGGCTTTGCTGCAAAGGAGGACTTACAAAAACTTTACATAAACCGACCTTTTCCACTTGCTCACATCCAAGCATGGACACAAAGAGAAGAGGTTGGTCAACATCTCTCCCTCAGGCTCCCATTAGCCCTGTGAGCCAGTTGCAGAAGAATAAACAGAGCCTTCAGGTTCTCATTACAACCACTAAGCATCAAAGTCACGTTTTCTATTTCTGTTTCACCTGCTTCTGTGTGCTTTCCAAATACTTTTCTTTGTAAACTTAATCCTCTGGTTGCTTTTGTTCTTTTTCACTTACGTGCTTTCATGTTTCTCCAATAAACACAACTTTGACACAAAGGGAGATAAATGAATCCCCCTCTAATAAATCCAAAAAAGGACATACATTGAAGGTTGTAAATAAATTATCTTTAATTTGGGTCATGAAGAGGTCAAATTAGAGAGTAGGAAGCTTCCTTATTCTCAACATGTTAAATCACTTTAATGACACTCTTCTGCTCATGTAAGAATTTTTTTTCCACAAAAAGAGACACTTTTACTGTGCGAGTGTATATGAAATATAACGGTCCAGTTTGTTCTCGTTACCCTAAAGGGGATCAGAGACAAAGACTGTGCTCCTAAGTCCATTATGCACATGTAAGAAATTAGTATTGATGCCCTATTAGGTCAAGGGTTAACAACCATAATAGATGTTTCCTTTACTCTGCAAATTGAAGCTAAAAGGACAAGGGTTCTGTCTGCATTCTGCTGGTGGTAAAATTTTTGAGATTTTTGAACAGATAAGTAAAGTTAAAGAGAATTGGACTAAAGCTCCACAGAAAAACAAGACTGCGTAAGGATATCTTACCCTCCACTTCAGTCCAAGTGCGCCTTGATCCACCTTGAGTTTGCTTTCCCAGTATGGACACTAGTCGCACTAATCTAATAAGTCATGAAGTCGAGCGTTTCATTGGATTAGATAGCAGGAAATGATTAACATGTTGGAACACCGGATCAAGTGGGAAGAGTTTTGCAGGAAATCTCTCTTCTGGTTTCAATACCGGAGCAAACATTTGGAGTGTTGTGGAGATACAAAAACAGAGCATGAGTCATAGACGGAGAGGACTTTGATCAAATCTGCTTGAAAAGTTGATTCTTTTTAAACTAAACCAGATGACAAAGGATCAGCTTTCAATGACTGAAGCATGACTTGCAGCTCAGTCTGTACAGATGTTTTATGGCTAAAACCTGTCGATTATGTTCCGTCTGACCTCCAAGAGGTAAGGTAAATGCAGAGAAAGGAATGCTTCAGGAGACAGAAAGAGCTGCAAGCAGGAGCAGTTGGATGTTTGTGCATGTGTAAAGTGGCATCTTACAGTCTTCATTTACACAGAAAAAGTGTATTTAGTTTTGATCTTTTGGCTACCGGGCCGTTCAGCCGCCTGATAAACATCAAAAACCTGCAGAGACCTCCTCCTGCAAAGCAAACACACCGCCAACCCCCCTCACACACACAAACCAAAAAGTACACATGATTATTTTACATGCTCTCTCTTAAACATCTTAAACCAATGTAAAAATGGATGAAAACAACCATTAAAACACACTTGCTTGGAAATGACAGACGCAGCACACGAGATTTTGACGTCCAGCCAAGCGGAGATGTTATCGCCGGTGCTGAATGCTGGGTTTTCCACTCACTGCCCGACTCAGCAAACAAAGAAGTATTATTAAAATACAGAACAGACCTGGATTTCATGTTTGCTTATCAGGATCATGGCATCATTTTCAGTGTTAAGTCAAAATTGTTGGTGCAATTAGTCCAACTTTTGTATTGCCAAAAAGACCAAAGTGTGTTTGTAAAATCATCAGGAGCTTAAATAACTCACTTTGGGTTTGATGTTAGTCCTAAAAGAAAAATAAAGGGAGTCATAATCATTTTCTCACATGACAAAGAAGTGGATATGCTTAGAAGTGTAATTTTTCGTGGCTATCTGTGATTATGCTTGTGGATCTACTGTGAGAACGTGCACGTACACGTGTCTTTTCAGCTTGCTGTGCGCAAACATCTGCCTCCGACAGGCCTTCGATGCCTCTGCCTGATTAGAAAGTGAACAGTTTATTTGAACTGGAGATGAAAGCGCAGAATTCAACTTTTTAACTCTAAGCTCTTGAGCTGACGGTTGTCCAGTGGCTTAATGCCAACACACACTATGGTCATAGAATATACACACAATATATAGTGTGGTCACGCAACACTACTGTCTAATCCTTCAGCATAATGGAGGTAACTTGGCTTTCTCTGCATAGAAAATAAACTAATTCCTCAACCACAGATAGCCCAGTTTATCATTGAAAAATGAATGCAAAACTCAAATATAAAATCTGAGCGCAATAGTTAAAGTTAAGAAAGTTACCAGAACGGATCCATTAAACTATCAATTTGATAAATTGCTGGAAAATGGAAATACCCTTTAACTCCACAACAACTAGAATGCCCATAGCACTAATTTTAAAAGAATATTTATAGATAATACAGATTATACTGCAAAGCTCTAAGAGTTTTTGGGAGAACAAGTGAAAACACATAAGGACACTAAATGAAAACTGTAACAATTGAGTGTCACCCAAACATTATAACCTAATTTCTTTAATTTTATGGGATATTCATCTTGTCAGTTATTTTCCAATTTATGGAAACCTCTGTAATTGTCCTTTTTTCTATTTGTCATTTTCATCTTTCTTTAGTATGAAGCTATTACTAGACTTTAGCTTCAGAGAGCATAAAAAGTAAGATAGTAAAGCAGGAAAAAGATGAGGGAAAGACATTGACTGTATGTGAGAGCTGCACCGAGTGAGTGTGACGTTACCCATAGAAAAAGGATTACTTCCGGCTCCAACCAAATTAACTCAATTCAGTTGCCATTTCTTTCCCAATACAGACACTGTAATGGGGGAGGAGTCACTTAGTCCAGTTCTCATACAAAATCAATGACAAAATGTAGCAAACAATGAAATATGATACCACCTATAAAAAGTGTGATGTCAATTTGACTGCTATAGTCATTCGTAGTCATTTGAGGTAGTAATACTCAGTTCTTATTTGTGTTTACAAATTTTAATGATAAAACAATTAGAATAGGTTAGAATAAAATTAGGGCTTCCAATGTTAACGCATTAACACACATGATTAATAAAAAAAAATGTAACGTGTTAACATATATTAATTACACTCCAACTTAACTAACCCAATCAGTATCAATCACAATCCAAAAGTGTAATATACTTAAAAGCTCCAAAAGTTTATTTTTCATGGCATAGGCCCTTTAAGGAACAATGATGAAAAAATAAGGGACAACACTTTCAGCCATCCAATAACTTAGGCCAAAAATATTATAGACAAAAGCTTACTGGTCATTTGGTAGCATGACGCTAAAGGCAGTTTCAAAGTTTTGCTTCCACCTCATACTGAACTAACTGCACATGTTTCTGTTGTCTGGTACGATAAAAATGAGAGTTCACATGGAGGAGGTGAGCCTTTGATCTTCTATAAATGACAGCCAGACATGAGGCAAAGAGAGGAGATAGACCAAGTAAAGAGAGAGAGGGATAACAAAAGAGAAAAATGTGGGGCCCAAAGAAAGCAAGACCGCCGGTGGACTGACTGTATGATCAAGAGAACAATCATAATGTCCTGTCCTGTACTTTCATGTTTGACCAGAGGAAAAAAGTTGTTTTGGATTAAGCGGCACATTTGTGTGAAGCATGCAGACACAAGCCTAACTTATATGAAGCATTTAGAAAAAGCACTGAGGGTAAAGTTATGTCTCCGCTTTTTATAAACTGTTTATGATTTATTGGAAGTATTAAAAACCTTATACATTTAAAATTGTGTTTTTAACATGCACTTGTGGCATGTTTCTCATGGAGGACATCAATGAAGAAAATTAGGGTTAAATTGCATTTCTGAGTATTTCTTTATTCACATAATTGTGAATTAGGAGCAGATAGAAAAAATGCAGTTTGAAAAAGAGAATATTTGCTAGAAAATACACTGGGCAAGCCACAAGCTCCCTGCTTCCAGCTCTCAGCAATGGAAGGGGGAAAGGGGGCGGTGTTGCTCCACGCATATCACCCCCACACACACCTCAGAGGCAAATTTCTAATTAACAACTGCAATTCTGCAGAAACTGTGTCCTAGAAAACATTCATTCATTCATTTTCCAAGCCGCTTTATCCCTTTCGGGGTCACGGGGTTGCCGGAGCCCAACCCGGCTACTCATGGGCGAAGGCAGGGTACACCCCTGGACTGGTCGCCAGTCTGTCGCAAGGGCCACAATCACACACCCATACACACTCACATTCACACCTAGGGACAATTTCGAGTAACCAATTAACCTATGAAGCATGTTTTTGGACAGTGGGAGGAAGCCGGAGTACCCGGAGAAAACCCACGCATGCACGGGGAGAACATGCAAACCCCACACAGAAAGGTCCACCAGCCAGGGCTTGAACCGGAAACCTTCTTGCTGTGAGGCGGGAGCGCTAACCACTGCGCCACCGTGCAGCCTCCTAGAAAACAATATTAAAAAAAAAAAAAGACTAAAAACAGTATTATCATTATTAAAAGACCACAGGGAACACTTTTAAATCAGATCAAAGGATGATGGGAAGGGTCTTTAAGGTTCTCTGGGGTGGAAAGGGGCAGAAAATGGTCTTGTGAAAATGTACCTTTCTTCCAAATTTGTCAGTGACTTTTAGATGCCTTCAGCCAGTTTACTTCAACATTTGAGCTATTTCTTTAAGTAACTTGTTTAGCAATATTTCTTCATAGTAAAATGTGTACATTAAACAGCTATTGTATTTTACTTCTGCAGAGAAAGAGTATTGATTTTACTGCTTACTTCCAAAAGGCTCCTCATGTGTTCCTCATTTTTCAGCAATATTTAGATTTTAACTTCTTATTTATTGTCTCAGTGAATATTAATAGGAATAAAACAAAAATCAATTCCAGTCATTTTATGCATGCTCAGTGTCGGGTTGTTTTATATTTTATAAGAAGTCTGTCTCATGTGGGCCTGTTCTCATCATTATTATTGCACATAAATCTATTTTATATTCAACTCCAATAGCAATAGAATCTTTGTGTTACTTTTTAATAGCCATTTTTGTCTTGTCTTCTATAGTTAATAATATTTTATATGTATTATTAATAATTTCCCTAAAAACTTCCCCTTTTTGTATAGTTTTCCACTGCCCAGTTTTGCAGAGGTCCCCTTGGGTGTTTTTATTTTTATTTAATTTATCTTTTTTTACAACTTCAATATAGTTTTAGATTCTGAAATACCCTCTCTAACATTGTGTACAGGACTAATAAATAAAATTGGAAATCAATAAATAAATATTTAATTCCATATTTATTTATTTAATCGTCAATATGAGCTGAAAGAGACAAATTGAAATAAATATTTTTAATAGGAAATTGTTAAATACATGTCATTAATTATTCAAAATTGGAAATTAATAATTAAAAGTGTCAATAAATGTGTCAATATTTCATTAATATTCACTTTGAAACAATTTCAGTGTTTTATTTAATTTTAACTAATATGCTCATTATTTAATTAGAGTACTCGGTTTCTCTGGCCTGGTCTGAACCTTATCATGGCAGCTTCAGCTTTTTTAGAGACACAGAGAGAATGTGAAAGCAGGACTGCTGATCTCATGAAACTCAGGAATTTATTAAAATTTTTAAGGTTTTGTCGGGCACCTCACACACATACATATACATTGTTTTAGTGAAACGTAGAACTTTTGTCAGGGTCGCTTAGTCAAATTTCCTTCTCCGTGCATGTCCGCGGTAACTCTGCGATACCACCCACTTCCTCACGGAGGTTCGGCGCTTGTCCGGAGCTGAAGCGGGACTCACCAATTACCCCTGTATTGTGTGTTTTTGGAGGAGAGACTGGGTGTCGAACTGTCCCACTTAGCTCCCTGGGTGTGGACAAGTTCTGCCTCGAGGGATGCAATGAGTCAGTTAGCTCTAACCCCCTGCTCACTGGCGCAACCAGGCAGCTAGTACAGATGATCTGAGTTAGGCACGCCCATTGAGTTTGACGGGACAGTGATAGATATCACACAATTAAATGCTGCAAATGGGACCATGAAATTATTTATTAAATCATGACATTACTAAAAAGAGCCCTTAAATCATTTAAAATAGAATTTTAATGAAAAATTGACACGTTTATTGATACTTTTAACAATTAATTTCCAATTTTAAATAAAACATATTTTAATGCCACACATATTTAAATATTCATTTACTGATTTCTATTTTTATATATTTAATGCCAATTTTGAATGATTATTGACTCTTTTATTTAATGATTTAATAGCATTTATATTTATTTCATATTGTCTCTTCTGGACCTCCATATCCCAGAAGGCCCAAAGCGCTTTATAGTCACAGTCCCATTCACCCATTCACACACACATTCAAACACTGATGGAAGCTCCGCTGCAAAACACTGGTGCCAACCTTCCATCAGAGGCAATGTGGGGTTCAGTGTCTTACCCAGCATGGGCGGGCAAGGCGGGAATCAAACCAAGGTCGATTGCTTCACCACGGCTGCCCCTGAAAAGCACTGAATATAAATCAATGCTTTATTAATTTAAATAACCTTTCTAAAATAAATAGATAGAGCAACATCAATAAATGCAATTACATCATGTCATAATAATGTGATTTAAATTGTGATGACACGACATGATGACATGACATACATGTCATAATTTACAATAAATTAAGCTAAAATAGTGATCTGTTCACACTCAGGTAAGGCCTTTTCCTTTTAAGTGCTGATTTATGAGGTTGTTGTGCGCCAGTCCCTCCCTACTCCTGCTACCAAGGCAACAAGCTTTGGAAACAATGATTCAGAAAAACCCCAAGGACAGAAACAGCACAGACGGCACCCAGGAGTCTCTTGCACATCCACTGAAATATATTGCATCTTGTGTGCCACTGCATAAGCAGACTAAATACAAATAAAATGAGGACACTAGATACTATTAGAGTACACCCCAGGTACATCCCATCACCCCCGTGCATCGTAGAGTTGTAAATGTGGCTGAAGAGAAATATTACTTACAGTGCATGATCTGTAGAGACCAATGTTTTCATTTTATTGTTCCAAATATCCTCTCAGTTCATGACCCCTTTTTCTGATGTTTACAGCCAGTCCACAATCCAAAGTCGGAGAGTCAAGATATCATTCAGGTTCACTGGCTTTTCCACTGTTTCTCATATCATGCCCTTTGTTTTCTGGGTTAACTTAAATACATTATTTTAATTAAATAAAACTTTTTATTGTGAATTCTGTTCTTTTCAGTGTGTTTGTGTAACAGAAACTTAACGTAATGGTTTCCTACCTTTATTAAAGACTGAGCACTTTACAGTTATAAATACTGCCGACCCATGCATTCTCATACTGCGGCGGGTCCGCTGCCATACATGTCATCAACCCATAGCAACCAGAAGCAGTGGTGGGATTCAGTGTTGTGCCGATCTTTTGACACTTGTGCAGACAAGGCAGGAGCCAAATCTGCAATTTTCCAACCAGAGATTGACTGCTCTCCTTCTGCACCACAGCTACACAAAACAAAGGTCTGCTGACTGTCTCCTGTATTTTTGAGAAGTAGTAAAATTAAAGAAATTACCAGGCTTAGCAAACTCTAAAGGTACCTTCCAGACTTGAGCCGTGCGAGTAGCTTCTATGTTATTATAACTAGGGGTGTCAAATTAATATGGTAATCGAGATGAATAATTACAGGCAAATTAGCAGATTAATTCTTTGTAATTGCTTTAATCTCCTTTTTAATCTATAACTATTGTCATGTTCTCAAATATAAAACAAGGGTACATCTGTTTACTACCATGAAGGTTTGATCTGAACTCAGCTGAAAACTCGTCTTGCTCTTGGTGTCACTGCTGTGATGTCATCAATGTGCAACTTTGAAGATCTTAAAAAAATTAACCCATAACAAAGCCCTAACGCCACAACTGTTATCTATAATCTAAGGTATAAAGCCCAACAAGGGCTTTGCCCGAATTCCCTTCCGAACTCTCGAACTACTAAAGAACTACATAGTGCGGGACTATCCAGTGCCCTGGAATTTCAAAGCAATTTGAACACCATGCTTACTACATTTCTTTGTTTTTTTTCTGAAACGCCAAATATGATGTCACCAATTTCCTGATAAGGTATCAACATATGTATTATGGTATTAATAAGAAGTTTGTGGTCAATATTTTTAGGCTGCTCAGAAGTGTCTTTTTTTATGTGTTTTATGAGAGCACTCTGGACCTGATATTTTGCTTTGAAGTCCTTCATAACAGGAAAAGCTAATAAAGCTACTTTTTTTGTTGTATTTTGTGTCGCAATGTCACACATTTAAATGAAAATCCCTCAGAATTAGGCTTTTTACAGCAATTATTAGGTCTGATTAAAAACAGATTAATTACTTCATTACTAACTAAGTAATTAATTAATCACACAAAAAAATTATTGCATGACAGCATTACTTATAATAGGATTAGCGGGGCCAGCATTTTCTCTGTGCTTTTCTACAATGCTTTCCGTTTTTTCCACCAAGTAAAACTGTCTCTAAGTGAAGGCAGCGAGTTCAAGTTTTCAAAACTGACATGAAACTGAAAAAGAAAATGCAGTCTGTGCGCTTGAAATGATGCAGGTTATCATTCAGTCCTATGATAGGGAAGGAAGGTCTTTGGCTTTGTAGGGGCTATGATCTCGTGGGAAAAGATCAATCACCACTATAACAGGTGTCTTCCAGATGTGAAGAGCTAGAATGTTTAAAAAAAACTTGAGGGGAAAAAAGAGAGCATTACAAGAAAATAACTGAACTATGAAGCTATGCATGCTTTAATGTAGAAATCCTGCTTGTCAGCAAAACTTTACCCATGTCGACCTGCTGAAGCTGTTTCTACCTTTTCTCTGACCTGAACTTTTCCTTGACTTACTTTGAAATAGCAGACTGTTGGTTTATGATGCACATTTCAGAGCTTGTGGCACCACCTGCTGTTTAAAAAGTCAATAATAATTTATTATTATATAACTATTTTGTGGACTATGTTTTAAATTCAATTGTAAGACATTTTAATTGCGTTTTAGTTTGCTTTCTTTGAAATGTCTCATCATGAAAACAGAAGCTACCTGTAGATGACTGACTATCACAAGATCCTTTTTTGTTTTTACAATTCTAGTTGGAAGCAAACTGTTTTATTGACTGAATATAACTAGAGTGTGCCCTAAACATCTGTTTTGATGCCTCTTTTGAAATGTATAGTAAGTTTGCATTGACAGCTTGGCGTTTCAGTAAATGCAGAATGACGATAACAAAATAAATGAAAAGATATATTTAAAAAAAAGATGTTTAGTAATTAGACACCTTAGTTTTTATTACAAAGTTAAAGTTAAGCATTTAGTTTACCATAAAATAATGCACCTCTCGTTTATTATATTTTATTATGTATGTTTATAAGGATCACTTTTGCGATAGTCGTCACAAAAGGATGCACCTGAATGGAGTGGAGCAGCATGTTTTCTACCTAATAAATACAAGCTTTTTCAAACTGAAATTTCTCATCTGCTCCTAATTCACAACAAATTAAATAAAGAACCACTCAGAAATACACATTTAAGATTAATTTTCCATCCTCCACCATGAGAAAAAGGCCACAAGGACATGTTAAAAACACCTAAATCAGGATTTAGTTGAGTGTGTCTTTAAATCAAACTGTGTAGGTCTTTTTAGCCAAAAGATTGAACTTCCAGAGATTGACTCCAATGACCATATTTACAACAAGCAGCCTTTAAAAGAAACTGCGGGTCTTTGGGATTAAAAATCCCTCAAAATAAAAGATCTTTATGGGAAAAAAAAATCATAAATAGCTTTAGAATATAAATCTACATTAAAAGGAGAGATTGTTTTTTGTGGATTTCTAGAGTATGTAGTACGTATTAAAGCCAGGAAACCTAGAAATTACCAAAGACCTAGGAGGTGTTCATAACCACTGATGGATAAGAGCAAAAGGGCATATTTTCCCTTCAGCTTAATTTTTTTGTCATATTAATAAATCTTTTTAAGAAGTTTAGCTTGGTTATAGACTGCAGGATGCATTTACTGTTGCATTTTTGTTCTGTTACACAGTAGCAGTAAATCTCTTCAGAGTAAAAGAGAAGGAGGTGGCAGAGGTCTTTCATATCTTGGTTGAAAATGCACCTATTTTTGTCGCAAACATCTTGTACCGTTTTTTTTCCGTAATGCCACTTACTCATCTTCCCGCTCCTTTGACGTCAGCAAGAAACACTCGCCCACACATACAAGAGAGCCACCGTTTGGTTTATCCGCTCCCCGCCGAGGGCCAGCCTATCCCACAACCCCCTGGGGCCGTAACCCATGATCCGGGGGAACTGTACTCTGGATAACACTGTTTTCCTAACCACTCCCAGTCCTCTGTCCACAAACAAACGGAACCACAAAACACATGTACTGCATTACACGCTCCCTCACTCACTCAACTAAAAAAAAAAATCTTCAAAGGTAAAGATGACTTTTTAACAAACTCAAATTGTTATTTGGTTCACGCTCTGAAGTGATTCCTAAAAAATAAAATTCATCTGTATTTAGAATCAGAGTGTTAATATTTTACCAAATGCATGTTATCCCATGAAAGCAGAAGCAGGTTTATTCATTAAAGTCAAGCACTTCCAGATAAGACTTTAGTGTGAATTTTCTCAGGAAATTGAGCTTCAGGGAGACAAAACATGAGCGAAGACCTTCCCAAACATCATGTGGATGACCTTGAGATTGTTTTCAAAGCACTCAGAATAGTTTCTGTAAAAGAATTCCAAGAATTTAGACCCATTTCCAATCAAAATGGCTATTATGCCACTTTACTGTGACTAAAAACACTCGCTGTTCATCACTGTTTCAGTGAAATTAAATGAATGATAGCAATATCTTCTTGAGTAACAAATTCCTTTAACAATTTTCTTTTGGATATCGCTAAAGATAGAATGGAAGTGAAAGGCACCTCTGTTTTAAGCTGCTTTGTTATTAATTATGAATAATAATTCAAACTGGAAGATATTTGGGACTTCGGTTGCTGATCATGAATATTTTTTACTCTGTGCGAAGAGAACTGTTCTTTTTTTTCCTGTGGACAAATGACATAGAAAAGATAAACAGTGTGGCATTTTTGCTGATGAGTTGTTGGTCTACTGGATTGCATTTGCACAATAATTCCACATAAAAATATTTTAGGATCAAAGGCAAGCCTCCTGCTTTGAGACGACTGCTCAGGAAGGAAGTTGTGCCAATTAGAGGTCAGAGCTACAAGAAAAAGAATCAAACATTGGATTTAAAACAGGGGTGGGCAAACTACATCCTAGGGCCACACGTGGTCGTTTAAATTATTTAATCTGCCCCGCCAAACTGGAATAAATTATATTGATAATCCTAATTAATGTTTAATTTTCCCTGTTGTATTTTAGTGTGTCTGCATAGATGATGAACTACAAATACATTGACCTTTGTTTAAATCCAACCATCCATTCATCTTCTTCCACTCATTCTGAACTGGTTTAGGGGAGCAGCAGTCTAAGCAAAGATGCCCCGACTTCCCTCTCCTCTGCCACTTCCTCCAGTTCCTCTGGGTGGACCCCAAGACGTCCGAGTCCAGCTGAGAGATGTAGTCTCCTCAGCGTGTCCTGGCTCTTCCCTTGGGCCTCTGCCTTTGCTTAGATGCAGAAAGTTATTCCGCATTCATGTTGTTTTGGAAGATTTGCTGTTTTTCTGACATTCATGTGTTATCCAAGTCTGAAAGTTATTTTTCTGATATTTCCAACAGCACATGAACGCAGCATTTAGCTAATTTGTCTTTTTTTCTGAGGGACCTGAAACCATTAGCAGTAAACTGAAAACACAAGCCTCAGTTTTGAAATAAACCCCCCAAGATGTTTTCATCATATCAGTATCACCAAACTTGGTGATGTACTGGTGTCTATTTTCTCAATACTTTGGGAGTAAAAAACTGTTTTCCCAAAACTTTTAACAGATTCAGAACAAAACTGACAATTGTTCATGAAACTATGAAATCTTAAATTAGAAAACAAAAAAAAGCAGGTTTGAAGCAGTATTTGTCAGACAGTAAAAGAACAATTTGAACAAAAACTTAGTCAATCAAGATTGAATTTTAAGATGGATTTGATTTTGCTTTTTTTTTTTTTTAAACCCAGCTCCGGGGCAAGGTGTGGGCATTCATTCACAGCTGACTACGCTCATAAAGAGAAGACAGCATGTACTGCACACCTTGAACTATAAAATGATACTAATTATTATTTTTTGCATCTACGGTCTTTTTTTTTTTTTGGGGGAGGGGAGGAAGCTTACATTGAAATCTGTAAGGTTTTTAAAATAAGGCTCCAGATCCTTTGCAATTTGAACATTTGATTTGACATTTAAGTTGCCTTTTTTTGTTATTTTAAACATGTCTTATTGTCCACAAAATGTATCAATGTAATTGCAAAACAAACTTTTCAAATCTAAATATATTCCACAAAATAGCTATTTTTAAAAAATTATTATTGACTTTTTAAACAGCAGGTGGTGCCATAATGTCTGAGATGTGCATTAAAGTCTGCGTGCTCTTACCAATAGCACTCCGAGATGAGCAGCTCAGTGTGGACGGCCTTCATAAGGAAACATTTGGAGATCACCAGGAAGCAAACCCTGCTCCATCTTCTGTTTTCTGCTAGACAGGCGTTACTTCAGCCAACGAAACGCCACTTTGTAGATCTGTAACAAATACCACAACTTCTTCAAAAACAAAATTAACTTTTACGTTTGGTAGATTTTTAGATATTTCCTCAACCTAAGGTGTGTTGTGTTCCGTAACAGTCAGGCCAATTTTGTGCTGCCTTTTTGCCCATTTAAGAAAAGTGGAAAGCAAAAAAGGTGACATCTTCTGCAAATATGCCCAACACTCTGCACTCACAACTATAAATGCAGCTGTAAAGTTTGTCAGTTGGCTAATTTGTCACTGAAACATCCCATGGTGCAGTAAAAGATTTGAAAATCTTATTATGGGTGTAAGCCAAAAAAAGTGAAGCTCAAACAGTAGCATTTCCATGCTTTGGCATGAAGACCCTCATCTGGTTTAAATAATTCCCCCCACCCCCCAGCTTGGTCCTACTGGACTCCACCTCCAGATGCTGGACATTCCAACTTCTCATCCACCAACATTCCTGACAAATATACACACGCGCATTCACACACATATATGCAGCAAATGGGAAGTTCAAAGCGGTCGCAGAGGGAGAAAAATGGCTCAAAACGTAAACAGACCAAAATGTATATTTTACCTTAAAGTTAACCATCTTGATTTAGTTTTAGCTTGTTTAGGTGAATTGCTTTTTGCAAATCAAATAAAACAGTAGCACATTAAAAAGAGTTCTTTGTTCTTACAGTTCAAAAAGTAGAGTTTTTAAAATGACTATTTAACCATAATGTCTTCAAAGACTCTGCAGCAGTATGACAGTATAGCAAAAATTGAACAGTCATGCTGTGAGCCCCATCTCAACTGAGCATGTCTGTTATTGTAGCTGAAGTTGAAGTCGGATCCCTCCTGTTTGCTTCTGTTCTGAATTGTAGCTTCCTGTGAGCTGGCGCAGAGTCGGCAGGGCCTGACGTGCTCCATCTCCTGAACATTTGCACCATTGAATCAATCCTGACCTGAAACTGAAAGCTGAGATCTCTATTCTCCTTTTTCTCTTGATTTAACAATTTCAGTGCTCTGAAGAAATGCATGCTTACTGTGACATCAGTGAGAATAAGGCAAATCCATCATCTCACAGATAAATGGTCACTTATTTCTCAACTTCTGTCAAGCATCAGGCTTCAGTATTCACACTTCCACTGGCTCCCAGCAGAAACAGGGACAGAAAGCTTCCCAGCTGCTCTCCCCTCAGTGGGCCATGGGCACATGAAAGGAGCGCAGATCACCTCCTTCTGTGCTCAATCAATTCTCCAAATCCTGGCAGAGACCTCAGAGAGAAGGCTCCTTCTCTTCATCCTCTCCACTGAAAATCTGGACTCCATAACAAAGCTTGAGAACCATTAGAGCATCATCCCCCATGTAAACAAGAAAGCACACATGTGGCTACTTTTAATGGAAAGCTGCTTGTCATCAAATACACCTCAGGGGTCAAAGGTTAAACCAAAGATGTTAAACTTTAAATAAATGTTTATGCTTAGTTTAAAACCTATAGTCTCCTTCTAACTTGACAACAGAAAGAGGACAAACATATATAAAATAAATGTATCAAAGGAGCAGATTGAATGAAGTAAACATTTTTCATAAAACCAACTCTGATAAAAACAGTCTTTTTGTTGTTTTTAACATGTTTGTGTGTCATTTTTCTGACGATAGAGGACATAAAGAAAATTCAAGTTGGATCAAATCAAAGCTCAAATCAAAACTTTAAAAGCATTTCAAACCAGTTTATCCTCTCAGTAAACCAGCCAGGAATCCAATAGCTTCTCTAGATCAACAGCTTAGGAGGTTAAGGATGCAAAATGAAAGCTACACTTTCTAAAATACCACATTTAAATACAACCCGCAGGTGTGGAATGAAAGTTTAGCACTAGTCTACATGTAGTAGGTTCAAAACACAAGTGTGTAACATTCAGGACAGTTAAACCAACATGTCTTTTAAACAGATGTCACACTGCCACCTGCTGGACACCTGGAGGGCAAACATGTAAACAGCACACAGGAAGTGTGGCCATAAAATACAGACCTTTGTGCGTATACCTGCCCAAGTTACTCCAGAAAAAACACGAGCAGCTAAAGAATTACATATAAGAAAATCCTATTGAATAGATTTTGATGACATTTTATTAAAATATTATGGAACAATTACGTTTTTTTTTTACCAGCTTAAATCACAAAACACCTATAAAACAAGTACTATTTGTGTATCAATAAGACAATTCGATTCTGAAATGACAAAGGAATTAGAAATCTAAATCTTCTATTGGATACTTTTTTTCTTGAAAAGAAATTTTGATCTTAAGGCCGTTAGGAGTCATAACACATGATTTCACGTGAAAGGTTTTCTCAAAGTTATTATTCCTGAGTTTTTAAAAGAGGAATTTTTCATAACCATAAACAAAAAACAGCAAGTTTTTTTTTTTTTTGGCCAGTCAGATCTGAAATAACTTTATTATGCAAAATGCAGTAAAAACACAATAAAACAGTTAGGTACATTAGTCAGAAAAGATAAAATGGGTGACTTTACATTCTTACATTTCCAAAAAAAGTAAAAAACAAAAGAGTAAAGATGTGTGGCGAGCTCTGGAAATGCTAATGAGTCACTTCCTCTGCATATTTTGCACCATATAGTTTCAAGCACATGTCATTTCCTTACAGATAATACAAACTAACATTTTCCAGGAAAATAATTAGAAACGGAGAGTAAAGCAAACAAAGATGGGAAAAAATTGTTTCAACCCTGCAGAAGATGAAACACAGAAGAGACGTGCAAATAAACTGGTTCCCCGTCGCTGCTGATGAGAGTAAAACAGTTTTAAAGCGCTTCCAGCTTAGAATGGGGACACCTTCCTTGCAATGTAAACATTTTCTCAAACTGAAGCTGTGATGTTAGAAAGTATGGGGGAAGTGGAGACTGACGGAGGTAATGGAGGTGTGCAGAAAGGAGGTGCAGGGAAGATGTTTTCTAAGAACTATGCAACAGCCATGAAACATCCAGACTAAAACACTTTGTTTGAGGTGCAGATTAATGCAGAGTAAATATAGTTTTTACAGGCATATAAAAGCATCAAAAAATAAGGCCAATGTACTTGTTCCTAACCAGCACCTACATCGTCACAGAGATAACTCCTTAAACATTTTCAAACCATAACAAGGTTTGTATCCATGACCATCCTGAACCACATCTCTGCATGACAATGGAATAACGCAAGATGTGATGGTGGAAAATGAAAACTGAATTATATGGCTTTTATTTTTCTATTGCAATCCATAGTACTGCTGTTGTACATCTTTAAATGTATAATACAAATTCCCTTCCCAAACTCTA
Organism: Adrianichthys oophorus; assembly: GCA_036245035.1. Lineage (NCBI taxonomy): Eukaryota > Metazoa > Chordata > Actinopteri > Beloniformes > Adrianichthyidae > Adrianichthys > Adrianichthys oophorus. Next base: position 9,864,783 of record BSAI01000115.1, on the reverse strand, counting down.
AACAACACTGAAGCAAAGAATATGGATTCAAATCAGGATCAGCTTAAAGTGAATGAAAAACAGATTGTAAATTTGAAAAAAAGAAGCAAATGTTAAGAAAAGAACATTTGAAAACAGTATAAGCTCAAAAAGTATACATTGTGAACCTTAAACGTAATTGTAAATAAAAAAAACATTTTAACTTTAAAATATTGAAAATGAAAAAAAGTAAATCTGAAACTTAATTTTAAAAAATATATCAACCTTAAAACTTTTATCGTATTTTTTATTTATTGTAAATTTATTTGTAGCAACTGCAGTTTTGTAATGTTTTTTTTTTTTTTTTTTTGCATCCCTCACCATTTTCTTTCAGTCCTCAGTTACAGTTTCAACTCACTGACTTTTTGATTTCTGTTTCGAGCTTAATTTTACATGAGGGTGGGGCTTTGAGACTATTGGCTACTGGGATGTGATTGACATTGGGAGACAGAGGTTATGATGATGTCATTTCTGCTCCAACTTTGGGGAGCTGGTCTCACTTCTGTTTGCAACATTGGAGGAGGGATGACGCAGGTGCTGCCAAATAAAGACGCTATTTTGAAGTGGAATTGACATCACAATAAGATCTATTGACTGATGTCCATCATGCCCGGGTAGCCAATGGTAGTCACACGAAAATAAGGGTCGTCTCCAAAAAGGAAAAATCGAAATGGAAACTGTAAATGGAGACTGAAAGCAAAACTGAGAGAAACAAAAGGCAAACACTGAAAACACAAAACAGAAGCTGATACAAATACAATATTTTTCATATGGTAACCGGTTTAGGTTTATAGTTTTTTTTTTTTAAGGTTCAAATTTACATTTTTTTTTTACAACTTAAAAATATATGTTATTCATACATACAATTTTGTTTTCAAATTTCAATATTTTCCTTCAAGTGTGCAATGTGTACTTTCAAGTTTAAAACGATTTTCAATTTTTTTTTAAGCTTACAATGTTTATTTTCCAAATTTAGTCTGTTTTTTTTTCTGATCCTGATTTGATAGCATAGATGAGGAAAAAAAACAGAAATAAAAACAAGAGCAACTATTGCCCCAAACAGTGCATTCTGTGTGGTAACAGAAAAACGATATGATGGTCAACAACATGGAAATTTAAGGAATCTTAAGCCTCAGAAAAAAATCCAAAATGTATACAGCTTCTCTTCTCTGAAGAAAAGTAACCACTTCACTGCTTGTGTTAACACTTATGCTTTCAAGCCACTATAATATTTACACATTATCGCACTCACTTTGATTAACAGATCACAGCGAAGCATTTTGATGCCTTTAGACTGACAGCTAACCTGCTGAAGATCGAGCCAAGAATAAGAAAGCAGGAAGATGAGAGCGGAGACGGAACAGTGTTTGCTTGATGTCACCAGAAAAGTAAGACACTGCTGAAAGGTTGGAGCACAACATAATCTGCATTTTGGAGAATTTTGACTTCAGAAAGGCAGCAGTAACAATGTTTGACCTGTTATAAAGACTGCAGGTGAAATTTACCAAACTAGATGTCAGAGGATTAACTAAAGCGCACCTGAATCTTGAATTTATCATTTCTACTCACATCTTCTGGATCTTTTCTACACAACTAACAGCAAAGAGCTGCTTCCTCTAAGATACAGGTTTGTTTTATTGCAGTTTGGCATATTTAGCATTCTAGTTATATCTGCAGGCCTCTGGTGTTCTTGTGAAAGAAAAATTGATTATAATGCATAAGATTTAAATTTAAATGTTTTGTTCTTTCAAACTTGTTAACATTTACCAACTCAAAAAGGCCTCAAGTGGACAGTAAGTTAAACAGCATAGAGAAGAAAATGGCCCCACCCAAACAAGTCTGTTCCAAAGCAGATGTCAGCCAAGAGAGTCCAACCTCCAGCTCAGGCTCTCATGCACGTCTGCAGTCCCCAGTGCTGAGAAGATCTAACTGTGCTCTCCATGTTAAAACTAAGCCGCTAAGACATTTTAAAGACCAGTTTGTGTGTGTGTGTGTGTGGATGTAACCAGAAGCAGAAACTGATAATTTAGCAAATAATGAAGTCATGTTTGCGGGTTATATGAACTGGGAGCCAGATTAAGCCTTTATGTGCTCGGGGTGTGGAGCCATGCTGCTGATAAAATCAACTAAAGGCATATTTTAAAGAACATAATTAACTAGATAACAAGACATTACCTTCTAAAAGGATTAAAGGGGATTTTGAAAGCAGCACACCCTGAAAAGCTCATGGGTAAAGGCTGGTAGGAATGCTATGAGATGCTGGAATGCGGTTACGAATGCCTGGAGCAAAGCCAACATGGACTTCCAAAGAAATGTTGTCATGACTGAGAGTAACAGACAGAAATGCCACTTTGGCTAAAGTCTGAGGTGAAACTGGACCTGAACAGATCCAGTTCTGACATGTGCAAATGTGTGGGGGTGTAAAGGCCAGTTGCTTTGGTGAGGCTTCAAAACCAGAAAGATGAATGGAAGGGGGAGATCTTCTTTGTGGTCCTAGATTAATTAAGAGGTCATGTTCTTCATGCCGACTACATCCTCCTCATCCATGGCTTTCAAAACGGAGACCTGGAAGGAGAACAAATGAGTGCTAAAATGCCTAAATAACCAAAAGCAATAAAAAATGTTTGTATGATTTATAGTATTTTGTGTAAAAAAAAAAAAACACTCCTAATTTTTGAATCTCGTTCCTGAAAGTTTAAGAAGATGACTTCTGGAGATCTTTAAGTAATAAACATAATTAATCTACAGTCAAGCTCAGTCTACAGCAGTTTAGATGGAGTTCTAAATCAGATGAGTATTTATTCAGGTGGGTCACTTTAGAGCATCTTTCACATCAACTCTTACCATGAACAGCTCTCCACCGGTAAATTTCCTCTCAATTTCTTTGCCCAAATCCCCTTCAGGCACTTTGAGATCCTCCCTGGTTTCTCCACTGTCATCCATGAGCGACAAGAAGCCATCTGAGACATCGATCACCTGCAGTTGCAAAGTATCAGAAAAACAAAAGTAGCACACAATCTGAGACAAAGAGCATCTCCAATGAGTTTGATGCTGAAAGTGTGAGTGAATCTCTTCTGTGGGTTTTCTGGATGAGCGGCATGGTGAGCGGATGAGCCACTTCACTGCCATCATGTTTATGACAGTTTTAGGAGGAAATGAGATCCATCAAAAGTTTTACACATTTGTGCTTTAAAGACAGACAACTTTTGGGTCCAAGCCAAAAAAAAGTATTAAAATGAAACTTTTCATCCAGTCCTTTCAAACATGAAACAATCTTGGATTTAAACTTTTTTTAAAAACTAATCAGGATCAACATCATTATGTAGGAAACGTCAACTCCCAAAACTGTTATAAAACTGGATGATGAGTTGAAATCAGCTTTTAGAAGATATAAACTCTGCTAAAAAACATTAGAAAAAAAATTATGAAAATGATGGTTAAGCAGGTAAAAAACAAAAAGAATGCAAAAGCTTGAATGACTGTCTTTTCCTTTTATTGTGTAGTTTCTTGCATTTATGATTGTGTGTTTTGAGTGTGTCTGAAGATGGCAGTGTGTGCTGGCTGAGTGTAAAGGAGCAACAACACTGTGCCGTCTTCGTGCTTGTCGGCTCATTAAACCCAATTTAAAAATCTGGCTTTTCTACTCACCTTTTTTTTAACAAAGATAGAAGTGAGGCAATGAAAATAACTTTAAGCCATAATGAAAACTAACAAATCTCCTGCATCAGATACCGAGTCTCACATCACTAAAGGATTAATCTCACGTACTGATAACTTTAGGTGGTTAGCATAACACCAACAAAATATTGGTGCTGCTCCCAACACGTCACTGAGGACAGAATCATATTATTCAGCTGGTCCTATGACTCAGTCCTAAGTGACACAAGGACCAGCACATCTGTGGCTCGGTAGTTGGGAACCTCTCTTTTAAAGGATGGCTTCAGGAAAAAAATGTAAATGGTGTTTAGTAAAAAAAAATGGAAAGCTATGTAAAGATGAAGAACAACTTCCATCTTAGCCACTTTTTGTTTTGCCTTTTTTACTGAATTTCTGTACCAAAACAGAATACTGGCTAAAACCTGCCCAACTAGTTTGAAGTTGCACTATTCGTCAGCCCAAAAGAAAAGAATGTATTTCTTATCTGCATTTGAAACTTGAATTATACAATACTCATTACATTAAATCATCTAGAAGTCTTAATCTAAACTTTAAACAATTTTTAGAGAGTAAAATCTGACCTGGTAATCTTTCCTTGTCACATTTGGAACATCCATATTATGAGTAGATGGACAGATATCTTCATACTTCTTTTGAGTAAAGATGTCGAGTCCAGTAAGGTGCACCTGAGAGCAAAGTCAGACTGATAAGTTTTTACATAAAAATATCTAAAAACATAGAAAGATTTCCCATAAAACCTAAAGTCCCAATGAGATGAATAAAACCTTACCTTAGCATGGCCATGCTTGCCAGTCTTTGAGGTAGACATTTCCACAATTTTACACGGACGTCCTTTTAACATGACAAAGCCGTTCTTCCTCAGTGCAGAACACTGCATGGGGTACGTTGCTGATGCCCCAGCATCTGCAGTGGAGAAGTCATCATCTGCCATAATGGGCCAATGGCTGCTTGATATAACGGAGCAAAAACCAATTGATAAATAAATGACCTATAATTATAGTGATAAATATTAATATTTCAAACATTTGAGGAATAAATCCATCATGGCTAGTCAAGGATAAAACATCTTTAATATGTTAAACGTTCGCAAAAGAAATGCATTTGAGTAACATTTGTTAAATAGATGTTGCATCCAAGTATAAAATGACACCCCCTGGTAATTGTCTACTTTTGTCACAACTCACTCATCAATTACCAAAATTATGAGTCGTCTTTTGATGCTAGCATCCCTTTATTTTTAAACTACTCTTTAGAAACAGTAGATGTTTTAAGTTAGCTTGACAGTAGCTGGACTACTTAAGCTAAAAAGCAGGAAAAATAACAACAATTACCTGTCTTACGAGGTCGCTGAATCAGAGAAGATCAGTATCCAACACGACAGTATATACGAGTAAAGTAGCTTTGCACTCCCACTGTCACGCGAACTCAGTTAGCAAACAGCGTGAGATTAGCCGAGACTAAAGCTAGCTTAACCAGTGCGTTCACTTCTCTTTGACTGATAAACATCAACATTTTTGGCAGCTGGTAAATAACAAAGACAGGAAACTTTAGTCCCTTAAGCACAGAACATTGATGTAAGCTTTTGTCGCGAATAATAAAGTTAGTTGACTCACATGTATTAAAGAATTGTTACTTTCTGATGTTTAGCGCTCTACTCACCTTTAGCTTTTGCCACCGGAGCGACGGACGTGCGCATGCGTGAGGGTACTGCGGAAGCTGCAAGTTTATCAGGGGTGTAAACGAATTGTATTTCTACAAACCAACCAGATTGATCTGAGTTTTTAGTTGCATCGAATCGACCTGTTCCATTTATAATTGGTTTCAGAATTAAATGTGTGAATCGACATATCATTTGGATTGAGGCATGGTAGGTTTTAATTTACTATGACATAAAACGACTCAGAGCCGACAACACTCAAGTGATGCCACCCAAAAATGATCATATCTCAATACAGCCCAATGTGTGGAAACACTGAATTTTGCAAAGACGTGACCATACAGTGTGACAGGAGATTCTACTAATGTTCTGTTTGTATTGCTTTTAAGTGGAAAGACAAGAGTGGGCTAAACTTTATGAAACTAAAATGTGAAGGGATTGATTCTTGTTTGTTTTTACACATATTTAACTTACACTTGATGATCTGCCAAAAAATAACTAGATTAATCACACTTTTGGATTGTGATTAATCGCGATTGATCCCAGTGTTCTACTAGGTAAATGTTATACAACTACATGTGGCTTTTAAACAAAAAAAAGGTCAGAAAGAAAATGTTTTCTTCATTTGTATTATGGGGTTTGATTGTGACAGGTAGGAACGATTTCACTGATCTGAACCTGAGCAGTGTTTTATTGTTGGACTTCTATGCTCGTCATAAGTTGTCCATAATAAACACCATGTTTAAGATAAGATAAGAAATTCCTTTATTCGTCCCACAATGGGGAAATTCCAATATTGCAGCATTGCAGATATGAATAGAAAGGTGAACTGAAAGGTTTGTGAGAGTTCACTCATCTAGTCCATATGTGGTGTCCTGTGGAGGGTGCTATGGGAGTATGGGGTCCGGGGAGCCTTACTGAGGGCTGTATGGTCTCTGGTCGCTGTACCGGTCTGTTGTGGTGAAGAGAGAGTTGAGCCAGAAAGCAAAGCTCTCAATTTACCGATCGATCTTTGCTTCAATGCTCACCTATTGTCACGAGCGCTGGGTTATGACCAAAAGAACAAGGTCCTGGATACAAGCAGCCGAAATGAGCTTCCTCTGTAGGGTGACTCCCATAGAGATAGGGTAAGAAGCTCGGTCACCCGCGAGGAGCGAGGAGTAGAGCCACTGCTCCTCCACATCAAGAGGAACCAGTTGAGGTGAGTCGGGCATCTGGTCCGCATGCCTCCTGGACACCTCCCTGGGGAGGTGTTCTGGGCATGTCCCACTGGGCGGAGGCCCAGGGAAGTCCTAGGTCATGCAGAAGAGACGAAGTCTCTTGGCTGGCCTGGGAACACCTCGGGGTCCCTCCAGAGGAGCTGGGGGAAGTGGCCGGGGAGAGGGAAATCTGGGTATCTTTGCTTAGACTGTTGCCCCTGGGACCCGGATGAGCAGAAGAAGATGGATTTATTTAATTTCCTATGAAAAACATTTACATGTTTTTGAAAAAAACATTTACATGTTTTTCATTCTAAAGATGTTTTTTTTTTTTTTGCATTAAGGTTTAATGTTGCATCGAGACAAGTAGATTTCTATACATGGATGTAATAACCAGGTATATTGCTCTTCACTGCAGAGTATTTGTTTGAATAGAAGATAGGCAAGCATACAATTCATTATGTTTGTTTGAGACATCCCATTCTCTCATGTTTCCTTTACTCTTTTATTACAAAGTAGTCACACATTCTACATAGTTTAATTTAGTAAATCCAACAGTGCTAACAATAGTTTTCTTCTGTGCTAATGCTAGTTTTTTTTAATTAAAAATAATTATGCATTTTTACAATTTATAAGGAAAAAAAGTCATACGATCACCATGTCAGTAACAGTACAAGAATATACCCCTTTGGGTATAAATTGTATTAAGCTTTATCATAAAACCATCAAGGAGCCTTTTGTGAAGATTTCAAGCTCTGCATCTCTGTCTTTAACAAAATCCTTTCTTCAGTGCACAAATGTCAAAACTACTGTTAGAAAAATCTTTAACTCTGAAAACATAATACAGTTTTTAAAATTTGAAGTTTTAAAAGAGACAAACGTGGTTATTGCAAAGGCAAACTTTCCAGATTTGCTCAACAAATATGGATACATTGGGCTACTTTATTGCATCCTGTTTTAAGGTTTCTGCAAATATCGACATTACTCGTCAGGGCAGAGATACAGATCCCACAAAGCCAAGGCCAACTTAAAAACAGTCATTACCCATGGTCCATCAGGCTCCCAAATGAAGCATTTTCAAACACCTTGACAAGCAAGTATACGTATTTATACTGGATTTGTATTGCTTTAATTTTTTTTTTTTTTCTATTTTCTTTCTTTCTTACCAGCGAAAAGACATAGAGAAAGACCAAAGAGGAGCTGATGGATTTTCCGGTTCCGGTCATAAGAGAACGTGTGTCTACAGCTCTTCTGATATAAGCAACTTTAATATTGAATCATCACATAATTACTGCAAAAAAGCAGTAATTCTGCAATATAGGGAGCTGGACATGGCACCGAAGAAAAATCAAGAAACGTCAGAGTTTAGAATTGTGCTTACTGATATCCAAGCTAAACTGAACCCTCTTCTTGAGCTCGACCCTAAGCTAACCCCACTCATGGAGCTTGATGCTAAGCTGCTGGAACTTCTGCAGGCTACACTTATTTTTTTAGTTTTATACCTGATTTAAGTAAATGGATTTTCCGACAAAAAATAAATAATAATATATATTTTTTCTTGACTTTTATTTTTTATAAATGACTTTTCTGATGAAAATAACCTTTTATATTTTATGTTTGAGATTTATCCACATCACTGGATCTTTTTTCCTCTTCTGCATATGCTACTGTGAAGTTTAAAATAGTGTGTCTACAAACATAGCAATGTGACTTAATGTTACTTAAGGATATTTAATGACCTGACTCAATGACAGTACGATATAAATATCTGATTGTAAGTTACGAACTGGTTGATAACTAATGTAAAGAACTGGCGTGGTCGAGTCGGGGTGGGATTATATAAGTTTGCTTCCTCCCATTCCCTATCAAGCAGTCTACCTTTTGATGCCTAGTTACCCTTTGTTTGACATGTTTTTTCTCTGGATGTAAATTTTTGCTGATTGATTACGTTACATATGTGGTATTCTTGCCTGCTTGAAATAAACCATTTCCAATCAAATCCAGGAGGTTCATGGATGCAGAGGAGGGGGACATGATGGTGGTTTGAGTGAGTCTGGAGGGTGCAGAGGAGAGGGTTAAATGTCTGTGTGTGCTCTAAGAGGAAGCACTGTCAACCATACAGCCCTTGGACAAGAGAGATTCCTTTTGATTTCCATGAACCGTGTTCAAAGTTGTTGGACTCAGGTGAAGTTCATCAAGTTACATCTAGGTGGCTTGTGGATGAGTAAGCCAGTCCTATTTACTCCACTGTAAAATGGTCACATTTCAAAGTAAAAATAAATCTCCCTCCTCGTCCAGTGTGAACACCATGGGCTTCTTGACGTTGAGAAGTGCGGCTTGGGTCATAGGTCAAAACTTTACATAACATCTCTCACAAATGAGGTTTGTCAGCATTGTAAAACATCAGTTATGACTAGTTTGACCGTCGAACCACATTAGTGTAATGTCTGTGTAGCTTCTCATTCATTCAGACAGATAGAATCAAAGTTGTGGATAAAAAAATAATCCGCTGGAATAAACCCAGTCTTACCCACTACTTTGACACATTCCTGTAATAGAAGTTCATATTTAATTACATGTAAACCCTGCTCCATGTTTGACATTGCAGGACAAGGTGGTACTTTTTCTTTAGTAAATATGCTTCTATAAATTTGGATGGAAAATCTGCATCTAAGCATCTGTGGATGTCTTAAGCTGATCCAGTTCAGTGCTGTCTTTGGCCATTTGATGTTTCTTTTGGAAGATTGCGGCAATCTCCTCAAAGCTTTTTCCCTTCGTCTCAGGGACACGAAAATAAATAAAAAAAGTGAAGCAGAAAAGCAAGACGGCGAAGAGGATGAAGACGTAGCAACCCATCAGTGCCTGATGAGGAAGAGCAAAACAATAGCAAAGTTAGAAGAGAAAGGGTGCTTGGTGACAAGACTGGAATGCTGGTTCTTTTTCTGCCTACCTGTATGTACGGGAAGGTCAAGGCAATGATAAAGTTACTGGTCCAGTTACAGCAGCCTGCAAGGGCGATGGCTGCCGGCCGAGGGCCCTGACTGAAGAGCTCAGCCACAATGAACCATGGAATAGGACCAGGACCGATTTCAAAGAAGCTCACAAAGAGGAAAATGGCAGCCATGCTGACATAGCTCATCCACGGCAGGTCAAACTGCAGGTAAGAAAACCATACTCTCAGGATGGTTAAAAAAAACAGTCAAAGATGCTGTAAATCTGTGTGTGTCCTTTTTTTTTTTTTTTTTTTTTTACAGAAAATATACATCACTTCAAAGTTTGGTTTTCCAAATTTAAATTGGTTGGAGACTTTGCATCATACATTTGTAGTCTCCACTTTAGAACCTCACTTTATGGCCCAATGTTTCAAAGATGTTGATGGCATACAGCCTATTGCAATATGCCGACTCAGTAAACTCCATCTAAAAAAGTCGTTTAGCAGAAGGTGGAGCACAGTTTATGTCTGTCTGTTGTTAGTGGCAGAAAGACGTTTTAAAGCTTGACTGAACAAACCTGGTATTTCAGGCCCACAGTCATGGCTACGGCACAGATGCACATCCCTCCCAGACCAGCCAGAGTTAGAGTGCGCCTGCCAGCTCTGTCCACCAGCATGACCTGCAACGCAACACGCACCGTTCGTCTGTGTGCAGGGAGACATTCCAGGTTTCATATGGTTTCTTTTTGGACACTCACAGACACCATAGTGAAGATTGTGTTGATCACCCCAACTCCTATGGTGGCGTAGATCGGCTGGCCGACACCAGCTTGTTCAAAGATAGAAGTGGAATAATAAAAAATCTAGAAAACAAAAAAAAATCAAAATCTCATTCAGTTCATTAATTATTTAAAAGAAAAAAATCATTTAACAAAAAAGCATAGAGATTTGATTGTGCTGTTTGTGAAAGTTTAATCACAAGTTGCAGTAAAGCCGTTGACACTCACTGCATTAATGCCGGAGAGCTGCTGGGAAAGGTGCATCATGAGAGCAACAAACAGCTGCTGCCTATACACGGAGGAGAAGATCTTGAAGAGAAAGGACAGCAACATTTTGTCAAATGCTTCTCAAAAGACACATCTGACAAGCATGTGACAAGCAATCAAGCAAGGTAACAAAACAGGTAAAGATAGAAGAGAAGAAATAACCTGAAAGAGGAAAATAATACATCTTTTTTTACATAAAAGAGCACACTCCAAAAAAAGAATCTTAAATAGTAAACAGACCCTTGTTTCGAGAAAATAAGTAAGGTTTTCTATTGTAAACAGATCATTTTAGTTTAAGAAAACATGTCTTAGTGACTGGAATTTTTTTCTTAAAATAAGAATTCTCGGTATGGTCGTTTTTCAACTCCATTGGCAGATTTGTTTAAATGCATTTTTTAAGAACATGTTTTAAATTGAAGATGTTTTAACTTATTTCTAGGGGGCATGCTTTTGCCGAAATAAGTTAATTCTGTAAAATACTTCTTTCTGTGAAAAAGTATTTTACAGAAATAGTTTTTGAAACTTATTTTGTGTATTTTACAATTATGCTTTTTGTTTTTAATTTCTCAGACAGACAGCTTGGAGCTTTGGTGATTTAACACAACAATCAACATTCAACACATTATGACAGGCATGTCTGATCATTTCAATTTTGCCTCTGATACAATTCAGGATATATAAGGGTTTGTAAGAGAAAACACCTTCCTATTTTTTTATGTTTCTTGTTGCATTTAGGTGAAATAGACAATGATGGCTACTAATAGTTTACAGATACTTGAGCTCAAATAAATCTCTAACTATTATAATCTTTTTTGTCTAAGCAAAAATATATTGAACAAGACAGGAAAAGACAAAAAGATTGTTTTATTCATTCTCAGGTAAATATTTAGCTACATTTTGATTCCAACTTTGATGGCTATACTGCCATATATACTTTATGGGGTTTGAAAATTGTGCAGTGCAGGAGTTGAAGGTCATGACAAAGAATCCCAAGTATGCAGCTTATCTGCTTTTTTATAGCAACCACAAGTGATATCGCTAGACCTTTGTAGGAGACAATGTGCACAAATGTTATTTGTTTGTGTTGACACATGGGATGAAAAACGTTGTAATCGTCTAACTAGGAAGTGATTACACACGTTATTACATAAAAGGATCTGCGTATCTTTAATTTGGACACTTGGTTGGTTCACTTCAGTTACCCTATTGCCTTATTTGACTGTGTTTTTTCTTTTTGACTATTCCAAAGAAATTGAAAGACCCACTCCGATCATCTTTTCATTGATTTTCAAATTGTTTTCAGTGGTCTTTTCATCATGATTATGTTGCTTTTAGCCGAAATTATAAAACTTTTGTTGTTTTCTAGGACATAGTTTCTGCAGAGTGGCAGAAGTTTATTAGAAATTTGTCTCAGAGTTGAGGGCCGGACCATTGGTGCAGAGCAACCCCACTCCCACTTCCCCTCACCCATCTGTTTACATGCTCTTCCACTAGCTTACCATTACCTGTGCAACAAAAACGGCTCAAAAATATTGGAGCTATCCAGTTGCACAGTTTTGAGCCAAATGCCAGCTAAGAGGAAAACAAAGAAGTGCATGAATCTAGTCAGCTATGCGTCACAACTACTGGCTTTTCCAAACATTTTAAAATTAATTCATGATTTTAATTAAGAAATATTCAGAAATGCAAATTTAAGAATTGTTATCCTAATATACTCAATGTCCTCCATTATATGAAAAAATGCCACAAAAACATGTCAAAAAGACCAAAATCACTATTTTAATCAGGGTGGGTCTTTAACATTTTAGTAAAATCTGTAAACAGCTATGCAAAGATACAACACCATAACTCGTCTGGTTTCACCTTCTCTAAGACCCACCAGAGAACGGATGGAAACCTTTTCCTCCTTATCTGCCTCCTCTTTCTCCCTCTTCATCTCTTCCAGATCAGAGGTTGTATCACACGGCCCCTTTAGACGGAGAAGACCTGCGACGACATGCAAAAATTAGCTGCAATGTTCTAACTCCGGACGTAAACAAAAATTAATTCTACACAAAAGTAGGAAGACATTTTTATGTTATTGAAATCCTGAAAAGAAAAAAACATGGTAAAGCGACTCTTTGTACCCCGTGTGGTCAGACTGTTTGTCAGACTCTTGAAGCTCACTCATGCATTAAAGTGAGTGTGAGAGAAGCAAATCAATTATCAAAATAAATAAAGAACAAGAAGTTTGTTTTTTTTAAATATTGATTAGGAGAAGGGCTGCTTGGATTAGCAACAGCTTGAAGGGTCAGTGTATCTCATTTCTGTGAATAAATGCTTTTTACTTTTTTTAGCCTCTTGCTGTTTGCCAAGCAGGATGTAAAGGTACCGGGGGCTCTCAGGGCACAGAGGCAGCAGAAGGGACTGTAATATGGCGGGAGCTCCGGACAGACCCAGCAACAGCGGCCACATTTCATCGTTACCGAGCACAAAGTCCAAGCCTATCACCTCCAAACACAATGGATACAAGCTCAGCATGTTTTCAAGCAAAAGGGGCGCTACGTATGTGCAGATGACTAACTCACTTGACTGAGGAGGATGCCGATGACTATAGCCAGCTGGTGTAAGGCTCCAAGAGCTCCTCTGTACGCTTTGGGTGCAATCTCACCAATGTACATGGGCACCAACCCTGAAGTCAACCCTGAAACAAACGTCATGAGATCATGGCTGAATATTTGTGGTGTCACCACAGAATGGAAAGGATTTTTTTCCATCTGTCCAATGGTATTTTATTTATTCAAAGGCTTGAGTTAGAAAGGGTTACCGCAGTAGAAGCCCATGACGGCGCGACCCATGATGACCATGATGTGGGGCATCCAGCTCTTGCAAAGACCCATCAGAAGTCCAGCTATGATGGCCAGAACATTGGCCATTAACATGCCTTTCACCCTGCAAATCAGAAAGATGGAGGGCTGATACCAGAATGACCTTTCTGTCTCACACACAGTCTTTTTTGGCAACACTTCTCATTCAACTGGTCAGATCAACAATCCTTGAGCTCTCCTCCTCACCTCCCTCTCAGATCGGCAATTAATCCCACCAAGAAAGAAGACACCATTCCACCAATGGAGAAGATAGCCACAGACAATGACCAGTACATGACCACTGAAGGGTGTTTTGGTTCCTCCGGGAGGTCTGTGCTGTTTGCCAGCATCATAGACCTCTTTAACGACACCCCCAAGGCCCGAGCATAGTGATTTTCTATAATCTGGGGCACAGGTAGAAGCAAGAAGAGGTAAAATAAGACCTGCAGTTTAAACACACCCAACTTTGACATTTAAACTCAAACCAGGCCAAGGACAGATGGTGGCTCTGTGACAGTGTTGTTCATTAACAAACAGCACATCTGCCCCTTACTAGCAGAAGGAGAGACCTGCTGTCCCGGAAAAATGTGGAAAACACGGTCCGTCAGCACTCCTCACAAATGTGTTGACAGCTTGAATACCTGGTCTTTGATTCTAACCTCGTCAATTTGTAACAAATTACACCAAAGGAAATAAAAGGTTATAAAAGTTTAAACGGAGTCAAGAAAATGAAAGCCACAAACTAGGCAGTCCAAAAACTAACTCCAGATTTAAAAAATATCAAGTTTTGGGGTTTTTCTTTGACTGAAAACAAACGTTTTTGTCCTTTTTACCGAAATCAAACTTGTACATCATGATGAACAAACAATATTTGAGAAACAAGGTATGTCTATCTTTTAATCATCGGTTATTTTGCAAAGATTATTAACCACAGTAGATAATAGTAGTAGTAGTGCACCTTGGAAAAAGCTAACTTGGATAATCAGATGTAGTTTAATGAATGCAAAGCAAGTGTGAGGAAAGAGCACAACCTTCTGGGGTGCATTGATGACTCCAAGGCTGTATCCAAACTGCAGGGATCCCAGAGCTGCTGTGAACACGGCTAAAGCCAGCGTGCCGGTCAGCTGCTGCAGGTGCAAAAAGAGGGCAGCAGGATTAAGAAAATAGCATGCAGCTACAAAAGTTCAAAGAAAAACTTTTTATATGATATACATTTCAATATTTATCCTAATTTTTAAAAAAAGGGAATCCTTGTACCTTTCCTTCATCCATAATGGGTCTGATGTCTCTGCCAGGTGGTTGGTAATGATCAATGAACGCTGCATGTGTGATTACAGAGTCCCTTGTCTAATCGACTAACATGCACACACATACACGTGCATGAGCACACACACTCCAGTGCACAAATGCCTCCTACACAATATAAAAAATTAAAGACTTTTATTATATCTCATGATTAAGTACACATTGTTTTCAGTTTGTTTGTTAGGACATCACTGACTGAATTTGATCTGTTCTGTGCTGAAAACATCACAGAAAAGTCTTTTGGCTTAGATCAAAGTTTAGAACAATTTTGGATTAGCCTAACATTTGTATGCAAAATTTCCTTTTTGTTTTTTGGTTTTTGTTCCCACCATAAACATCTTAAATTTTAACTTTGTCTTACATGGATTACGTGAACACGCCTGCTGTTAATGATATACTTGCTGGGTCGAAGTCTGAGGGTCGATCTGATACAAATGTTTACGCTTTGGAGAAAACTGAAAAGAAGGAGCAGAGTTTCACAAACAGACACGAGGAGGCGTGTAGCTTGAGTTTCATTTATTTCTCTCTTACAGCATTTCTTTTACAAAACAATTAAATTAGTAATGCTTTGTCAAAATAGAACACTAACCCAAGAAAACAGAAGGATTCAGTGGCTGTTTGTTGTCTTTGAAAGGAGAAACCTCCAGATTTCCCAACAGAAGAGACTTTCTTAATGGACAAACATTTATAATGCCCCGTTCATGCTTACACTTAGATAAGTGCGCACCCAGGGAAGACAGTGGTTTCATCCACTCGGCTCTTTATTGCTAAAACATCAGCCCATTCAGATGGAGCCAAACTTATGGCTGCTTGGGAACAGCTACAGTAAAAAGTCCCTTCACATTTAAAAAGTAAACATTAGAGATTTAAAGAATAAAACTTGACATCGTGTATCTTTTTTTTTTTTTTTTTTACTAAATATGATGAAAGAATGATGTGCATGAGTAAAATTACTCAAAGAGAAGCAGTTTTCCAAGCTTTTAAAGTGGTTTTCAGACCGCATCAGGTGGAAATGGCGAAAAAAATCCTTGATGAATGGCCTTAAATTAGACAGAAAAAAACAGATTTTGTATCGTCTAACGCTCCACCTAATGTTCCCATCAAAGATTTGCGAAAAGGGATAGCAAAGATTGCTCACACCAAATTCAGTTGCTCCTTTCAAAAAACAAATTTAATTTTACACTTTATTCGTGTGCCTCCAATAGAGGAGACACATATGATCAACAATGTGCAACAAACTTCCATAACACACAGAAACACCCCTGTAAAGAAGAAAATCAATTAAAAAAAACATTTAAATGCTAAATGCTTTATCATTTGGCCTCCGAGTTTTTCTCACATCATGCTAGGCACTGTACAGTTAGGAACCAAAAAAAGAGAAACCATGAGGCAGCATGACTGCAAAGGACACCATTGTTTTTTCCGCAGAGTGCTCCACGTGTGCAGTTTTTTGGACAAAAGCTGAGACCCTGCTGAGGTTGTGTTCAGGATCCGCTCTTTGTAAGCATGTCAGCCGTACTGCTGCGCTAAAAGAACCAAAAAGAGCCCAAAATCTTTAATATTGCCTAATTTTTTTTATGAACAGTGCACAGAAACACCAACTTCATTCCAAGAAACTGCCTGAAAAGAACTCCATCTTGCTTCGACACAGCCGGTGTGGCTGGACGTTGATTTTCAGCGTTCCGCTTTGAACTGTAGATTTCCACATCAGACATGCACATCAAAACACGTGCATACACACACGTACACACACACCCAAATGTGCTGTACACTTTCAAACTTCAAAGACTGGCCAAGTCCAAACTGCTCCACACAGAAAAACAAGATCAGAAACGAGTGAAATGAACCAAATGATGCTCCCATTGTTCATTTCAGGTTACAGTAGATCTGATGCAGCACCTTAAGAGTTTAAGGAAGAGGTGAGGATGCTGGGGGAGTGGCAGGATGGGGAAGAGGCTTGAGTTTAAAGGGAAAATGACATGTTTGCATAATGTTGACAGAAGAGTGTTTCTGTCTGTCAGTAAAATATGGTCAAACCTTAAAACGCAGCCCGGTTTATCCAGAGTACAAAATAACGGTGTGGGGAGGAACCGGAAGGTTGAAAAAGGATCAGTCGTTCTTCGGACTCAATGTGTCACCTTTCAGCACAATTTTGTTTAGAAAAAAAACATGTAAATGTAGGTCAAATTATCTTCCCCTGGTTTTGAAGATGCTTTTTCCAGGACAAAGGACAGGAAGTGAGGACGACTAAAAAAGTCATCTACAAGTAGAGGATACGAGATTAACAGGATGAAGGTGTGAGAAGTTTCCACAGAAAAAAAAGGAAAAGACACAATATTTGGAGAGTTAGTGGCACCAGTTTTTCAGTCACTTGAGTCACAATGGCTTCTGTGCGACACCTTAATCTAGGATTACTTCTCGCTATTTTTTAAAAAGTTTTTTTGACTGCATTAGTCTGTCCAGTGTTAAAAGAGTTCATTCATGGCGTCTGGATTCTTTCATGAAACGGCTGGAAGGAAGGTGACTCTCCAGGCAGAGGCGTCACCAGTTCATCATAGAGTTCCTGTTGAGTGTCATGAAGAAAACTTGGCTGCTACCTCCCGAACGCACGGACGCAAAGAACACCTGGAGGGGCAAAAAAAAAAAAAAAAACATTCCTCAGTGAAAATACAGATTAATAAATACTGCAGTAGAACTGTCTAATAGAACATTACGTTTTTCCAAAACAAATTCTCATCTTTTAGTTTTCCATCTACAAAAATAAGACCTAAGAACCCACTTGGCAGCATTTTCAAAGACGCACTCTGATGATAATGGTGTTTTTAACGTGTTCTTGTGGTCTTTTTCTCATGATAGAGGATATATATATAAAGAAAATTAAGATTAAAATTGAAAAAGATCTTATTTGTAATACAGAAAATACAGTGGGTGGGCCACAAGCTCCCTGCTCAGAGCTCTTAGCTATGAGGAGGGGAACAGGGGCTCCGCAAGAAAGGTCCCACCCAAAACTCAGAGGCGATTTTCTAATAAACTACTGCCACTTTGCAGAAACACAGGTTTTCTAAAAACGGCATAACCATAATTAAAAGACCACTAAGAACGTCTTTCAAACAGTCCAAAAGATGATCGGAGTGGGACTTTGAACTCCAAAAATATGTCCTACCCACACCCTTTGCAGCATTTTTTCAGTAAAAAAAAAACCACTGAATTTTGTGATGACAAATAAAATTAAAAAAGAGTTTCCTCATCATGACCTGGGTTTACCTTATCATTCCGCTCACACAAGAATTTAAGTCTCTGTGCTCTTTTGTGCATGAAGACTCCATCCAGATGACCAGTCTCCACAGAGCGAATCTCAATGGCTTTCTCTCCCCAACCCATGATCTGATTAGAATGGATATAGGCTGGAAAACAACAAGCACTTTTTGAGGCCAGGAAAACAAACTTATCATAGGAACTTTTTATTTAGAACTTACTACATTTTACAGTTGGTTTGGAAAAAGTGTCTGACATAACATTTTTTGCAAATATTGTACATATATATTTTATATATTTATAGTAATATATCTAAATCAATATCTGTTCTTCACAAGCATTTTCTAAATCATTGAGGTGTGGGGAAACATTAAAAATGTTAATCCAAAAAAACATTCAAATCAATTATAAAAGGTGAAATAAGATAAAAGGGAGTCAACAAGATTCATTGATGAGCTTTTTTTAATAAAAACTTTTGATCATGATTGATTTTTTTCAGTGTTTATTTTTGTAATCCAGTAAAAAAAACTGTTTTGATAAATTTTAGTTTGTATTGGATTGAAAAAGAAGCTTGGATTTGATAGGTTATTAAACTTAATCACAAAACACCTTCTGAACTTTGCATATTCACCATTATATTTTTGTTTATGATGTTTTATTTTTACCAGTTTGAAAATAAAAACACAGAGTAAAATGTTTTTTAAAACTGTTCTATTTCTCAATTGTGAAAATTTATTTTAAAGATAAAAGTTCCGTGTAATCTGCAAATCCTGCAACTCCACTCAATGTAATACCTCATTTAACCACAGGAGGGCAGTAAAGCCTTAGAAATGTTGCTGATTTAAACATATGAGCTGCAGCTCTTTCTCCCCTTGACACTTTCCTCACATATTAATTGGAGAACATCTTCTGATCTGCCTTAATCATTAACTCCCACTCACTACTGCCTCTGTGGTGGTTCTGCCACTCCACAGGCTGATATTACAAACTGGAATTTAAAAGCTGTTAAACCATGAAAACCCCCCACTAAGCAACACTTTGATCACATACAGAACACATAAATGAGTCAACATGTGCTGTTGTTGTTATTCAAAGATCATAACTTTCTTTTTTTTGTCATCATTACACTGTAATTATCCACTCTTGGATAGCTGACAGAAACTTATACATCAGGAGTTAGACAAAGCTGATGGATTAGTTTACAGTTGACATATTCAATGCAAATCCTTTTCATATACTTAAGTACAAGTGTGGAGAAGACATACCAACAGAGGTGGGCATCTCTCCCCACTGCAGCACCACGTCCTTGGTAATCCTGCCATAGGTGTTCACGTAGACGCCCTCGTCCTCGTAACACAGCAGCATCTCCATCCCATCAGTCTTCGGAAGCACCACGATCGCATGGGGGGTCACTTGGCTCTGGATCTAATGTAAATCAGCACACGGGAACATTCTGAGGTGTTAAACTGAATCTCAGTTAATGTGAAAGTGTCTTCGCTTTGTTGTGGATTTTATTTGAAAGGGAAACAATTCAAGTGCAGAACTAACTTAACCTGTGCAGCTACAAGGAAGTAAGACTTAAAGGGGACACAGATTTAAATGTTAACAGCAAATCTGGTTGTGTTTGAATGCATAAAACAAGCTTTTAAGGTTAATATCAAATCTGAAACTTGGGAAAAAAACAAGCATGTATCAATGTCTGATACTGAAAGTCCTAACTGGAAATTGTTATTTGAACCATCAAATGCATTTTTTTTCTCTCTAGCAAGTTCACAAAGGTAAAAAGAAATGATCTATAACTACTTTTATCAGAAACTTTTTTGGTGGCTGTGAGGTAGATTTTTTACCCAACTGATGAACACAATTTTAGTGGTTTCAATGGCAGCTCCATTCCCATTTTTTGTCAAATACTCTTCACTAGTTGGTAAGAACAGCACGTCCCCTTTAAGACCACAGTGAATCAGCAGCAGGCGGTGAAAAACTCATCTTGTCTCGGGAGAAACAACAATCATTACAATGAAAAAAGTACATCTGCGTAAATAAAAAAGCCATGATTGGGTTGACAGGCTGCAGGTGAGGTCAGTGTCCAGATAACACTGATGTATCCGACACTCCTGTTGTGTCATTTCAACACATTTAAAAGTTTTGTTGCTTCATTTTTCTTTTTTTTAAGAGGCTTGTGGTCTCAGTGAAAGACGAGATGAGTTTGTTCACGTCCCGAATCGGACCGGTTTTGTGTTAATCACTGCACTGGTGAAATGCACTTTACATTAGAGACATTTAATGGTGTTTCTGCACTAAAGGGGTTTCTACGAAACATCTGTTGATCTATTCTATAGGTGGATGGCAACATGTCACCTTCATCTGTCTGGAACACTGGAGGAGAAGGTGGGCGGGGAGGAGAGAGCAAAGAGGCATGAAAGATGGAACACAAACAGGGAAGGAAAAAAAACTCACTTTTTAATTACTATTATTTAATTTTCAGAATTTGTTTTTTTCATAGATTATTATGAACTCCACATAGACCATTGGCAAAGTAAAATAGAAACATGGGTCAATTCAATCATTCTTTACATCCACATTTGTTGATTCTGATCTCTGAAACAAACCTTTGCACTATTTTGTCAAAACATAATGTAAGGAAATACAAAACCTTTAAACACAAGAAATTCCTAAACTTTGACTTTATGTTTCATTTTCATCAGTTATCTGTTCAACTGTTGATTTGATCTGTTTTAGCACAAATCAGGTCAAAAGCTTAAAATTCCACAATTGAAATCCATGCCAAACCTCTCTAGTGTTACAAAACCAAATAAGATCATTGAATGAAATGTTTTTACCAACTAAAGGGAGTCCACAGGGTTCTGATTTTGGAAAACAGAAATTTAACCTGTACATACCCCCTCTAAGTCATATTGTGAACATTTACAAAGCTTCACATTATAACTATAACTTTATATGATTTTCCAGGTCCCTTTGATCTACTTTTCCAGAAATATCTACCTTTTTTGGAGCAAATTTGATGGATCGATCAATTTTATATTCTGATTGGAGGGGAGCAGCTGGGGGGTAAGGGGGGAAAACTGCTTCCCCAATTTTTGAGTCCATAGTAGTGTCAGAATTGACAAAGATTAAGAACTCATCAATACAATGTTCTGTAAGCAATACAAAAATAACAAAAGCCATATTTTTTAATGATTTTTTAAAATCTCCTTAAATCATTTGCTTTACCCCTGTATTGCGTATGCCAGACCACCCTGGCTTTAGTTAAAATCCACGCTGTTTGCATGATATGGCAAGAGGAAGTTCTTAATGTATGAAAACTTATGGTTTAAGAAAACAATCTTGACGGATCTTGCTAAAAGCCTCGGATCATTGGCATTGACAGTTACATTCATTTGTTGGATCTGAAGAATTCAGAGTTTAACCCTGTAGGTTTATTTGCGCTGTTTGCTGCCCAACAGTTTGAGCAAGGCTGAGCAACGGTTCTCATTTGCCACCCTTCCAAAGTCTTCTGCCCCCCCAATCTAAAATGCTCCAGCTGCACCACTGTCTGATAGCCTGATGGAGGTGTTCAGAAACAAGCAAGGTGGGAATAACTGGATTAAGCCGAGGGAAGATCTCAAGAACGCGCTTGGGACAGGCCTCAAATAGATTCACAGCTGAAGCAGGGGTGGGTTGATATCCTGCTTCTTTCCCAACTATCCCTGCAGCTTCTTATGTGAGGAACACACATAATCAGGACACGTGGAAAAGAAAAGAAGCACAGGCCCTGAAGGACAAAGGGCTGAAACACTTAGAGGAACGGAACTTTTTCAAATTCTTGGAGTTAAAGAATGATGACAAGGCAGTGACTGTCTTTGGAAGAAGAAAAAACCAAGTGAGTTGTACTAGGGAGCTTTACTCAGGAGAATAACAAGAAACCATCAAGCTAAAATGTCTTATCCTAACTGACTTAGTCATGACGCTAATTCTTGTAGTGCGACCAAGTCTTTACTTCCAACTGGCTAGACTAATTTGACAGTCTTCTGTCTAACCTTCCACCGAACAGATAAATAGTTAGGTGGTCAAACCTCAGCTTAAACATATTGAAGCCATTAGACACTCCTATGGAGCACACAGATGGAACCAGTGAGCCCCAAATTGATCGCGGTTTAAACCCGGATGTTTTCTGGAGTTTGCTTCCCTTAATTCTCTTCTAATGTTCGAAGTGTTCATGCTATTGATGCGTTCCACATCTCCATTATTTATTCTGATTGATCAGAGTGACCCTATTGCACGGTTTGCATTCGGACGAGCGGCAGCCTGCATCTCTGTCTGCATGGTGCAGCAAGAATGCAGCAACCTTTGAGTGTTGACGCCCTTTGGATAACCTTTGTGCTCCTTGCTTAAGCTGTGTAATAAGATCAGTTGAGCAGCATTCAGCCTTCTTTACATGTGCGGTCCAAACCCAGAGCACCGTTTTTAGAAAACTAAATATAAAGCTGACATCAATCCTTTAACTGCATGACAATAAATCAATCACAAATGACATTTTTAGGGTTCCAATCCATCAGAGATTACAGGAATTACTGATGACTCAGATATGGCACTATGACTCTTCAGGGAAGAAAACAAATCTTTATTTTGAATATTTCCAACGAGTTTAGATTAAGATTTTTTTTTAAACTAAAGATTCCATCTTGTGGGATTTGCTTTTTAAAAAAAGCTGTAAAGTCGGACACTTACATGTGAAGGGATATAAATGTCGTAAGGGTTGCCTGAGTCCACGTCAACCACATGAAAGCCCACAGTGGAGCCATAGATGACCTTTAACCTTTGCCCTTCCTCCACCGTGAGGTCAACCAGAAGGGGGCGATGCTGCAACTCAGTGAACGACTGAAAGTCAAACATAGGAAGAAGATTTCAGTTAAACGTCAAATTCAATCGTCTGGACAAATGCGCTGGACGTACCTTGAAAGCCATGAACTTGTGGTAGGGTTTGGGTGCCCAGGCGTAGATTTCCACAGAGTTCTTTAGTGCGATCACCAGGAACTTAATGCGCTCATATTTAACTGAAAAAAAACATGGAGAGATTCGAAAATTGAAAGGAAAATGTCAGTTTCTCTGTTAGAAAACTCTTGTCTATATATATGCTGCATAACGGTACCCCCTTTTTGCCAAATTTGTTAGATTGTGTTGCCTGACTGGTTAGCAAATCATTAAAATTGAAAGTTAAAGACCCATTTAGTTATTCAGAAATAGTGTTTTTTCTGTTATTAACATGTTCTGGTGCCATTTTTCTCATAATGGAGGACAAATATGAAGAAAATTATGCCCAAAATTGAATTTCTGAATCATTTTTTATTCAAATTGTTGTGTAGAAAAAAAAATGCTGTTTGAAAAAGAGCTTGTTTGTCAAAAAGACCTTTAAAAATAGCTCAAAAAAAGATAGGAGTGAGCCTTTATATGCAGCTCAAACTTCAAGAGAAAATACTTATTACAATTAATTTAGAAAAATTTTAATGTAGGACTTAAAATGTAAAACAGAAATCTGTTCTTACCAACTTTATAATGCACACAGCCCTCTAAATCTCCAACAGTAATCCAGCCCTGCTTTTTCTCAACTTCTGGGTCGTTGTGTAATATTCTGTTCCTCAGCCAAGACAAATAATAAACCCGTAACTTGTTCTTTTTCCCTGAAGGAAAAAAAAAAACATGTTGTTAAATCACGCTTCAGTGAAAAACACAACAATATACATGGAGTGAGCTGCCACCTGTGACCTATGTGAACACAAAACAAAAAAAAACCTACCTGATATGGTGACTAGAACGTTGAGACCCTCCAGCACATCCATCTGCAGGAAGCGCCGTCTTGTGATCAGGTTATAGACTTTTCCCTGCCCACTTCGGTCAAGCAGCATTAAACCATTTTCTGTCCCCACCAGCAGGTTCACGCCTAAACACGCAGATCAGCGTTTAGCTCAAAGACAGACGAGAAAGACGAACAAAACGTTTAGGCAAGAGTTACCCCAAAGTGCAGCGCACAGGATCTCTGAGTTGAAGCGCTTCTTGTACTTCCGGATCTCCGGCGTGTCACTGTGGGGTCTGATGTTAGTGGGGTTGACATTCACCACCGAGATCTTTCTGGCTTCATTTAGTCGGGCCTGCTCCTGCCTCAGCAGCTCGTTGGCAAACATGGCTGGGATGACAGCGCAAAAACAAGGAGACATTTTTCTGTGCTGTGTTGTCACATCATAAGCGAGAACAAGCCCAAACACAGCTGTTGTGTTGTTTTTGTCCTAGAAGGACAGATTATTGTAATTTTAAAAAGCTTGCACTACCTGCTGCAGAACTCTCATCATTACTGTCACTTGGAGATGTTTGGTAGACCCGAGGATCAACAAACGGAGTGAAGGATGTTTTAGACCCACCCACTCTAAGCTGAAAACATAATTCAAAGTTGAGCAGTTAGCCTAGCGTCCTACACATCATTACCACACTTAAATAGCATGCATGTTTAGCACATTTGACCTCTGACATGTCGCTCAGCTCCTGCAGGGCAGAGGTGGGCGTGGTGGCTGATGGTGAGTTGCTCTGTTGCACAAGGTCTGGTAGGTTACCGTGGTTCCCAAACCCATTACTTTCAGTGTGACTGCCCCTCCTCCTTTCTTCTGCCTGAAAATTATGTGAGGAAATGAAGTACATTTTGGATGAAATGTTTCAAGTTTTACCTAAAGCAAAGACCTGCAACCTGAGGCTCTGGAGCCACATGCGGCTCTAGCATCTCTCCATTGCGGTTCTTTTTGCCTTAGAAGAAAAATACTAACAATTTGAATAAAGAATGGGTTTGAAATGTTGGCTAATTTATTTTTGTTAATTAAGTGTTGTCATTTATCTTTAGGTTTTTAACATGTCAGATAACTGACAGTAAGAGGTTTAATCTACAATCAAAGTGGTTTATTATTTAATTCAAAACATATATTCTGATCTGCTTATGTAGGTGCTGTGTAGAGACAAAGTTAAAATACGTTATTGCATTTACATTATTGGATTAAAAATTTGATTTTACACCAATATTGTCATGTTTATACTCAACAGTGAAAGGAGAAAAAGGGTGAAGGAGCACCAAATTCCTAATAATAGAAAAAAAAAACATGTTTAAATGGACTTTCATGCATTTTTAAATCAAGCAGGGGAATTTGATTTGACTTGTGATGTATTTTATTTTGAAAAGTACTTGTATGTGTTCTGCTGTCAAATGTAAAATAAGTTAAAATTGTTGTATATAGAAAATTTACAACTGTGGATTACTTGTAATTGTACTTCATGATTTTAAATACTTAAAGATAAATGAATGATGAAGTGGAATTTTGAGTCTCTCGTGGGTTTTGGTAAGAAACTGGCTCTTTTAGCTTTAAAGGTAGTAGACCCCTGAAAAATATTTAAACATTCACCCCTGGTACACACAAAGAGTATGTGTGTGAGTGTAAAAATCACCTCTCTCATTACAAGAGTGTTGTCCTTGGAGCTATTATAGGCATCTCCCAGAGCATCCTCTGACAGCCCTCCATACGACTCACCGCTGCTATGCACCGATGGCCTGTGACACCCCCCCCAAACACAAACGGATTCGGTCATTAACAAACAAATCCAGCCAAACCTTTCCCGGCAAACTTCAGGCACAGTGCATATTCCAATTGCATGAATGTATGAATAAATACCAAAAAAAAACTTACATGATGCGAGGGATGTCGCTAACAGCAACAGTCCCATCATGCCCCACTGCCTCGCCATCCTCATCGCTGCTCTCTGATTCTTCACTGGAGGATGAGTAGTCTGTAACCTTCACCAAAACATGCTGTTCATCAGGATAATGCAAAGGGAAATTTACAAAAAGCAGAACTTCCAAAGCAGATGTGACACGGATTAGTCTGATAATCTTTTCTTTCTTAAATCAAAACTGTAAAAAAAAAATTGCCATCATCAAAATCAAAGGACTTTTACTTTGAAATCATGTGTATTTAAGAGGTTTTTACGTAAATGCATTGAACAAATCTTTATGCAAATATGTTTGCAGAATTCAGAAAGCATTGCCCTGTTTATTTAGCAAATTTCATAAATAAACATTTGTACAACATTCCAAGCTATTAAAAATTAAACAACAAAGATACAGCATAACATTGAACAGTGTTTCTAGATTACAAGAAATAAGCATCCACATCTCCCATCTTTTGTTGTTTTAAACAAAATTTTTTCTTAAAATACTTTTTTCTTTTTTTAAGCATAAAAAAACCCTTTTATTTTGAAATCTTTTTTATGGAAACGACTTGTAAATTTTGTGCTTCTGTTTGTAGAACAGTATTAATGTGAGATATGGCTGCAATCCAAGCTGCTGTCTGATTTAATACAGTTATAGACGAAGCAATAACAGCAAACTTGCGCAGGGAATGCACATATTCTCATTATTATCAAACAAGAAATGTGGATTCATAAAAAAATCTGTGGGTTGAATAGTTTGGCATTCACAAACTAGTGATTATAAAGTTTGACAATACAATCCTAAATAGCTGCTGAATAAAGTTAGATGCAGTATGAGTTCTGTTAAGATGTCAGGTAAACAAACACGCAAAGTCACTTTGCAAATTCAGCTGGAATTTGTTGAATTTCTTAAAGACCCACTCCAATGAAAACTATGTTTTTAATATGTTCTTGTGGCATTTTACTTATGATGGAGGACATATATAAACAAAAATTTAGATTAAAATTGAATTTCTGAGTATTTCTTTAGGAGCAGATGATAAATGCAGTTTAAAAAAGCTTGTAGCTGTGATATAGAAGCCACTGCGACAAGCCACAAGGTCCATTCTGATGCATCCACTCGTGGATGACTAGATCAAGAACAATGTCCTAGGAAATGACACAGGTTATTTGATATTGTCTAAAAATGGAGCAATCATCATTGAAAGACCACTGGGAATACTTTTATCAAAAAGCGTGATCCAAAGATGATTGGAGTGGGTCTCTAATGTTTCATTAACTGGTTGTACAGCTTATGTGTCAATACTACGATTTCTGATTATCTCACTCAACATAATGAAATCTGACTTTACTTTTATTGGAGGTCTGCTCCCTTCCTCCACCCTCAGTTCTCTGAGTTCCTTAGCCAGGGCACTTAGGTCCTTCAAAAAGAACAGAAGAAAAAGAAGAAAAGTTCTTTATGTTTGTCGTATCTGTACAACATATCTCTGATAGAGACCTGGTGAAGGAGGTCAAGCTGCATATGAGGACAGAGTCAGAAGAGGGGACAAACAAAGGCTCAATCTAGGGCCTGCAAACACTATTGTCCCAGAACAAGAGTGCTGATACAAACCGCGTCTTCCTTTATAACATTTGGGAAAACTGAAAATATTCAATCAAATCAGCACTTTTATCCACTAACAAGCAAAAACCTTTAAGAACACAGAGAAGACAGAAAAAGAAGATTGAGAGAGCACGTTTCACCCCTCCCTGACATTTATGCACATGCCAACAGGCCTATTCTTGCGCCCTCCCTTCATGGACATCAGGCCAAGTCATGCAAACAGACGGGAAGAGAACCGTCAAACAGCGGTGGGCTTACCAGCTCCTCCTGAACAGTAACAACAACAAAGAAAGAGGAAAACAGATTCAGAAACTGTTCAGGTGAACTTTAGCTCTCAGAGCCCCCCATGCATGCATGATGGTCACACACTCCCTCTCAGGAATGTGTAACGGAGCACACGTGCACTTTCAGAGCCATCGCGCCCTCCTGCTTCAGCTAGAAGAGGACTTCACTTCTCGTGGGACTAACTGATGCAACCATGCTGGGAAAGAAAAGAGGAGCCCCGAAGATCGAGGCAAAGAAAACGCGGGATTGAAAAAAGGGGGGCACTCAATTGTCACTGACCTCATCTATGGCTTTCTTATAGCTCTGATGAGAGGAAGAGAGGAATAGAGAGGCAGAGAAAGGTGAACAGCAGAAAAAAAGGAGGTGCTGTGTGAAAGAATCCCAAAGAGAAGCTCGCCGTAACGGGAAGAAAGCGTCTGTCCCTCATGGGACTTACTGCAGGCCTGCTGGGTCTGGCGGATTCACGACCTTCTTCCTGTTTAGGTTTGGCCTCCTGATTGGCTCCTGGAGGAGATTCTTCAGTCTTTGTTTGACCTTTAAGCACAAAGATAATTTTATTTAGAAGACCTAATGTGGAGATTTTTTTTGTATACACATTCATTTATTTATGATTTTTACACTGTATATTTTTACACTTGCAAAAAAATTGTCTTGAGCTTTCTTGAACTTTACGTGTACATTGTGTGCTTCCTTTTGAATCCAAAGGGAAACTAATAGCACCCTTGCACACCAGACAGGCTAATGGGCTAAATGCATACAGTTACAGAATCCAGGTTTATGGGAATAGATCTTTAAAAAAAATCTGGGTTTGTATTTTCACAAAATAGTGCTCTAGTTTTAAATGTTTCACATGAAAAAACATATGTATTTGCTGGTTTGTTGTTGAGTTTGAGATTCTGTTTTGTTTTTACCTCTCCTCCCAGCTGAGCCTCCCTGAGATGAAGGGGAAGACGAAGATGAAGAGTTGGATGAGGTTCTCTGCAGCATGGCATCTAGAGAAAGCTCGGAGCGCCGCAAGTCTGGATTGCTGAACCAAACAAAGCAACCATATATTGTATTTAAATTAAAAAAAAAAACCTTCTGAAGAATTCTAATTTTATATATAACAAGTTTTTGAATACTGTTTTTATTTAACAAAACAAAGAAAGTGTGTTGTTCTTTACCTGACACGTGCAAGCTGGGAACCTGCACGCAGACCCAAACCCACGCCGCCATTAGGCGAGTTTTTCCTGACCAGGGCTGGGGAGATAGAAGTGGTTCTCTGTGGAACCTGGAAAAAAAATGAAGCCATTTCATGTGATATAAACTCCTTCAACTAATTCATTTAAGCCTTGATATAAAATCTAGGTACCCAGGCTGTGACTCAATGTCTTATGTAAAACTCAAAGACCAAGAATCAGACAGTCAGGCATTTAGCTTCATCTTGCCAGATAATGTCTTGGTGCAAATGATCAGATCAGAACTGGAATATGACAACTATGTAAGGGATAATGCCCTACAAAATGTGCATTATCAGAAATGAATGCAGGACGTGGAAGCATGAAATGTCTGACACGGCGCAGAGGACGGTTGCTTCTGTGAAGACTATGAAAAACTTTGATTGTTATTATTAAGATTATGGTTAATTCAAGTATTGTCCATAATCAATCCCTGAAATAAACCCATAAATCAATCAATCAAAGTTGAGGAAAGAACATTTTGATTGCTGTTTATCATGTAAAAACAATAAGAAAAAATATTATCATCACTGTTGCAACTGGTTAAACTAATTATTTGTCTTTCTTACCCCGCAATAAAACTGGAATTTCTGAATCTGAGAGTAACTTTTGGTTCCTTTTAAGAGATGTGATAGTTTTGTGGGGTTGGTTAAATGCTACTGTAACACCAGACATACTAAATCAGTCCTTTTTCCACTGTAAATATATATTGTTTCCATTCTGGAAAGTTCATTCAGATCTGGTTGTTGGGCTACAATTTCTTCCTTTTTTGTTTCCATGTTGACTCCCATATTCCATTTTCTAGGTTATTGACTAAACCGTTTTGTTCCAAGTCAGTTTGCCCAACTGCTTTCGCTTCAGGCTTTGTTTTTTTTTTTGGGGGTTTTTTTTTTTTTTGTAATGATGTACTTCCTTGTGTACTTTATAGTTTTGTACTTTGGGTCACACCTGTTTTCCATTTGAAACTGTCACACTGCTGCTGACTGTTAGCAGGATCTTTATTAGATGGCATGCTTTCAGGTGTTTTTGTTCAGTCATAGATGCTGCTTGATGCTTCCTGGTTGAACTGAATTCCTGCATTGTTTTTACGCCATTGATTTGTGTTGTTACAGATTCTGTTCTGCAAGAGCAGTGCTTTAGAAAAAAAAATTCAGCAGAAAATAGCTCTGATGGGTTTGTTCATTTTTGAGATTTTTCATCTGAATGTGAGTAAAAACCTTTGGCGGGACGTCCTCGTCTCTGAGCCAGGCTGTCCTGTCCCGGTCCTTGTCCCTGTCTCTTTCTTCCCTGCCGGCAATGCGCGTTGGCGGATCGGGGGTGTCTGAGGAGGGGTCTGCATCCTGACGCGGAATGTCGGGCCTCTGTGGTGGCACGCCCACACTTTCATTTGGTGCTGAACCTGTTTGATCCTGCAGCGACTGGGAGCTGGACATGGAGCCAGAGTGGGTTTTGACAGGAACCAGGTGAGCCATCTGTTGGAGAAACAGATGAGAGGATATGGAGATTGAAATGAGACGAAAGAGAAGATGGATAGCAGCGTTGTATAGGAAGTAAAAACAGAAAAAATTGTCAAGTAGGCATAGAGACAACATAAAAAACCATTATTAACCAAAATGATGGTCTGAACTTAAAAAAAAAAAAAAAACAGGAACAGGCAAGAAGATGAGTTGTTAGAAATACAGGTTTGTGCACGCTTTTTTTTAGCTCACTCAGGGACACACAGACACACACACCTGTGGTTCGACGGGATGGTGGATGGGTGGGGTGCGGGCGGGCTGGACGCCCCCACTGCTGAAGGACTCTGAGCGGGGAGGGAGGGAGGGGTCGGACATGCGGTTGGACACTTTGTGTTGCAGCGCTGGGGAGCTCTGTCTGTTCATCTTAGAGCGTTCCTCCACCTGAGACAAGTCATATATACACCACACTGTCACTCACGGCACAGTTCACCCCACGTCACTCCACCATGCACCCCTACAAGCCACAAGACAATCCTCGCCTCTTTATGGGACGTTGTTCTCAGGAGATAATTGCATTTTGTGTTCTAATTTTCATTTTTCCTCAAATAGGAGTCACACCCAGAGGGACTGCTTGAAAGTCCTATTTTATTCTTGCGCAAGATCTAGTCTCTGCAGCTGAACCTCTGCCAAATTTTTCTCAAACAACTTCATAAGAAAACATAAAATCCAAACTGACATCTTAAAGATGCCAGAGCGACAGATGTCAGTTTATTACCACCCATTTGATCTCTTTGTTTTTATGTCCCAGCAGAGGAGTGTCTGATGGCTTTGGAGGAAGAAGGTCACCGATCTTCTTTAGCAGGCAGCCCTTCCAAACTGGAATAATAAACTTTATTTAAAACTTCATTAATTTTATAATGTGTAAGAGCAGATTCCACACTTACATGGCTGCATTTGTACAAATGAGATTCACATTCAATTCCACAGAAAATCTACATAGAATTGTAAAAATTGCTTGGCTTGCTACGGTAATCAAATTGTTGGATTACCTCTGATCCTGTTCCAGAAAAAAAAAACTTTTATTATTACTTCCAATAGGGAAAACAATACATTAGTTTAAGCACAGATAGGGAGAAAGTCGATTAAAGGCTCTGCAGAGCAGTTTGAGAAGCCTTGGGGTAAACAGGCAGACTGAAAAAGAGTAGAGCTGCCACAAGATGAAGTTTATCGTTGAAAGTTTGCAATCAGCATTAGTTCAATCTCTCTCTAACCTACAGGAAATGAAAAAAATATTATTGTTAGTAGATTCCCTTTTTGTTAGAAAAAGCTTTTGGGGGTTTTACTCTCTCTTTCAAATGCTTTAATTTGTCACGACCCAAAAACTTTCTCTCACTAAGTCTATGCGAAGATTAAAGATGGTGAGACGTGAGAACTGTTGACTGTGAGGTAACCTCAGAGGATTCAGAACCCATCACCACATGGCCATCACCCACCACCAGGACTTCATTTTTAATGCTTGACTGACCTAAAGGTTGTGGTGAGATTCTCTGAAGACATCGAAGCCAAGAGCGTAAAGGAGCGTGGCACACCAAGGGCCATCTGGATATAAGGGTCAAAGAGGGCTGGAGTGTGGGGGTATAGCTGACTACACTCCTCCCTGGTTGCTTTGTATTCTGAAACCAGCTCAAGCCAGCACCTCACCTTTGGATCTCAGTCCCAGTTGACAATGTTTAAAGTAAAAGCACAGCAACTTACAAGCAGGTATGCAAATATTTAACTTGTGATCTAATTTATACACTTTGTACAGCTAAAACTTAAATTTAGCAATGTTTACTTATTTTTTGTACTTCTACATTTGTGAGGAAATTTGCCTTCTTTAACTGTGAAGTGTGTTCATTATTTGGTTGTCCGTTTAAGTTATGTTAAAATTTATTAAAGTAACATGAATCCCAGTAAGTTTGCAAGTCGCAAAGGGCTCTCCACACCAATAATAACAATTGTTTTACCTCATCCATTATACTGCTGGGATTACTAAAGATCAAACCCTTTGCCAGCTAATCAAAGCACAGCTAAGATCCTATTCTCTCATTAGTGATGAGAAATAAAGCGGGCAGATGAGCTTGATTCACATCATTGCTC
This sequence comes from Adrianichthys oophorus, assembly GCA_036245035.1. Taxonomy (NCBI): domain Eukaryota; kingdom Metazoa; phylum Chordata; class Actinopteri; order Beloniformes; family Adrianichthyidae; genus Adrianichthys; species Adrianichthys oophorus. Next base: position 9,832,406 of record BSAI01000115.1, on the reverse strand, counting down.
CAATGAAAACGACATTTCACCATTTTATCTGAATGGACTAAAAGATGGCGTCTTGTTGCTGTTCTTTAATGAAGTCCAAACCAACAAAAGCCGTTGTGTCTACAAATAACATTGCACTGGTAGAGCTAAAAAGGGAAGCATACTACAAAAACACAAAATATTACCAAGTTTTTAGTTTAAACATTCTTTTACACTTATAAGAGAAACATAAAATGTGTATTTCTAGATTTGTTTAACTGGTATCGAAATAAGGATAGTTGGACTGTTGTAGCACCTAAAGTAGGATATTTTTGAAGGAAAAAAGATAAACATACATGTGGATGTAATTGTACCAAAGATATGTAACTTTTCTTTAACATTTTTATGCTTATTTTAAGTCATAATATTTCCAATAACCAGAGTGATATATCTAAAAAGAAGTGTGTATTCTAATTCCAAGATTAAAATTAGCTTTAGGACTTCACTGCGTATTTTAGGAAATCTTACTAAGACAAGTTTCTTTGACAGTTTTTTTCCACTTATAAAACAAAACAATATATTTGAAATCTATATTTTCCTTTTTTTTATACCAGTGTTTATCAAGTGAAGATATTGTTGGAGTTATACTTTGTTATCCTATTTGGTGTGGATACCTATCTAGAGCAGAGGAATCAATCATTTCAATCACAAAGGTAGAAGTACAAACGCATGGGAGTTCTTAGAAGTGTGTTTTTACATGGGGGGCCACAGTGGGCCACCAGATGTGATGGCGATCTGAGCTTGTGATTCACAGGGAGAGCCATGTGGCGAGCAGCGAGGTGAATTAGAGATTGAATTCTGCAAAGGAAAGTTCTGCCCTGGTTTCAGGGTGGGAGCAAATGTTGGAGACCACCTGCCGTTTATGTAAGGCCCATCGGTGTCCGGGGAGAATGTGGGGGAAAGTTGTTTGCTTGACCGTGATAGGGGGGATGAGGGAGAGTACAAAGGTGAGGTCTGTGGAGAGGTTTCTAGAGAAAAGCCTTGGCGAGAAACAGGAGTAGCTAGATAGGTGGGTGTCACGACTTCATCAGAGGAGCGACGAAGCTTTCGACCTATTTTGTCAAAGGCCTGCTTGAGTATGTTTCCGGGGGAAGAATCATTAAGATCACACATAGAGTTGGATTGTTTGCTTTTTTTTTTCTTTACTCCCATGTCCCATCCATACAGAAATTGAGGAGGGGACAGTAACTGATTGTTACTAGGGACTCTAGGAATGTGGCCGCTGCTGGAGGCAGGTGAGTATGAGTTCCTTTGCCTGGGTAGGTCAAGGTAAAAACCATTTGCAGGGTAGGACTGGGAGAGGGGGTCAATTTTGTCAGGTGATTCTGAGTCTTCTCGCACATAAATGTTGTTGTGGCTCAAAGATAGCTTCAGCCCACTGCTCCAGTTAGTTCTATATTCAGGTTCTACTTCTACATCTATTCTACAGCAAGGTGAGTGAGATCTGGGCCGAGAATGGACACTAACCGGTGTAACCACAGGCATGGAAGATTGCTTAGATTCAGACTGAAAAGCCTGGACTTCTCCAAGATGACTTTCAGGAACCTGAAGATGGGATGTAGGACCCTGACTGGGGTCAGACATGACTATGATTCTGGGGTTCACTTTCTGATTACTTGCCCCTGGAGGATTGGGTTTGGCGGCAGCTGGCCCTTGGGAGTCTCCATAGGCCTTTTCAGGTGCCTTTGCGGCCCCTCGGCCAAGAAATTCTCTCTGGTCCTGAGCAGGCCCCGGACTATGACCTCTCTGGTTCTTATTCTTGTTTCCTCTGACATGCTGGTAAGGCTCCTGCTTTGATCTCTGATCTGGGGCCTTCTCTTGTTCTCCTGAAATGTGTATCTGGGGGAGTTTGGTAGGGTTGTGCTGGGCAGCATTGGATGGGGTTCGTCTAGGAGCATTAGCTTTGGACTGATTCTGAGGGTTGGCAGCTGGGGACAGCTGGTTGAATAAGTTCTGCTGTTGAAGATGGGAACGAGGTTGGTTACCATGAGCATGCTGCTGCAGGACCTATAGGAGTCAGAGTTACAGGAGGGTAAGCAGTGCCACAAACACATCCTGCACAATCAGCAAAAACACTTTTTGAGGTAAGTCTAAACAATGGGCGTCCCTCACCATCGTCTTCTTGTGGTTGGTGCTTCCAATAGAACCTGCTAAATAATTGTTTTTTTTCATTGCCAAAACTTCTAAAATTTCTCCTATTTTTCTTTTTTTTTTTTTTTTTTACATAAAAAGCATCTTACTGGGATCAACAAAGCAGCGTTATGTCTTTGGAAAATCCTTCCAAGCATGTTGGGACTTGCCTCTTTAGCCCAGGCGGGTTTGTCATTAGGATTAACAAAATCCTTGTAGTGGTAAAGTTGTTTCTTCTCTTGCTGCTTGCCCTCCTGCTGTTGCTGCTGCAGGGACACCAGGTAGGCTCTCTCTGACTGGAGCTGTCGCTGTAGACGTTCAGCCTGCCGTTGCTCCTCAAACTGCTTACGCTTATACTCCTGGAAAGAGGAAAATCGTCAGTGGGGAAAGCAGAAAAGACGTTTTAGGACAAAATAATGGTGGTTGGCTTTTTTGTTGTTGTATTTTAAAAGTCCAAAATACCAAAAAAAAAAAAAATACTTTGAAAGGATTTTCCACCTGCTCTATATCTTAATCAAAAATAGCTGAAGTTGGAGTTGCATTAGAAAGTAAATATGCAGTGAAAATATTACGTTTTTCATTTTTTTTAACAGAGTCAGAATGAAATTATGTCAAACCCCTCTTGCATTTAGAATGCAATAATAGTGGCCTTCACTTTAAAATCCTGGGATGTGGAAATAAAAATTTTCTGTATTGAGTTTGCTCTGCCAGTACCTCTTCTAATTACTCAAAATAAGAGTAGGTTAAATGGCACGAAAAGCACTTGATTGTACTACAGGTGTAAAATTCCAATTCCCAATTCCCAATTCCCAATTCCAATTCCCAGATGATGTTATCAGCTTGTGTCACATTTGGTAGGGATTGGGGCGATTCCCCTCCAATGGTCTTGTAACCAGAGCAATAACAAATTGTTATGAAGTACAAACCGGGCCTTAAACTCTAAAGCCCTGGCTTTGAGTTGACCCAATAGAATCCAGTGGATCACATGACCTCACTGTTCATTCATTTTGAAGTCATTGCTAAGAAAGAAAGCAGAAAATCCTTTTTTTAAGAGTTGCAACAGATCTTGTTGTCCTTTTTACATTTAATGACAATGAAGATCAGGGAGCACATAAAATATCAACACTGAGAAGAAAGGAAGCCGAGCATGTGAGGTGAAGAGACACAACATTAAAAATGAGGCTTTACTGTTTTTGCATGAAGTTCATGCTGACTGGATCTTAAAGTTTTCTTTTTATCTTACAGCAAACAGCAAACTGATTTCAGAAGTAAACAGAAGAAATCAAAATCTGGCAAGAAGCAACAAAATAAATGTTCTGGTGAGTGTCTTTTTCAGATGGAGAAAATAAATACTGTGCATCGCCTGAGGTATCCTTTAAGATCCAGCCTGAATCCCAACAATATCCGTGCACTCTATTAACTAAAGCCACAGGCAAATGCTATTAATATTTCCAGCAATAAATAAGAAACATAAAAACTAAATTGAGACTGCAGTCTCTTCTCCTCCCAGCAGTCCTTTGGGTGCATTCATCAGAGATATGGGACCACACAGAACAAATAGGGGGCAGTAACAGCACATGGAGGGCCACGGTTACCATTAACAACGCTTGTTCCTGCAGTAACTGCTGCTGGAGAATCTCTAACTGCCTCTGCTCTTCTTCCAGCTGTCTACGAATGTACTCCTGAGCAGCATATCGGCACAAGGAGAGAGGAGCAATTTGAAAGAAGCATTTGGAAAGAGAGAGGCATCATGCACAGAGAGAAAGACAGAAAACAGTTATCTCCAGAGGTTTCTGTGAATGGAAAAAGTCCTGAAGGAACCTGTAAAACCACCTGGACGCTTAAGGAAAATAATTTTAGTTTGAGGTTAACTCTCCAAAGCGAGTGTACTGGAAACTTTTTTAAACTTACTGATAAAGCTATATTTTCAAAGTTTCAAGTTTTCGGGGAAACAAAAAAAAAGTTAGTAGGATGTCATGGCCACAAATGAAAGTCAAAGCAAGTTTTACCATAAAAACAATACATTTTTGAAATTAATTTATAGTTTGGAACGTTTAATATGATACATAAGAAAGAAAAAATTACAGTACATTAACTATTAGGCAATAAAGGTCTAAGTGCTGGTAACATATGAAAAGAATAACCATAAGCCACGACAAACAGTGTTTTAAAAAAACATGTAAAGAAAAAAAAACTGAAAAGGGTTAACTCTTAGAATAAAGATGATCTTACTAAAGAAGCTAAATCCAAGAAAAGTTCCAACATGAAAACGAAATTGAGTAGCTAACGCTTCAACAGAGAAATGTTAAGAGGATGAAGTTCTGGTCATTTTTATTTGATTATGTGTTGGTCTTTTTGTGTGTGTCTACATGTAAAGCCATAACTGATTCCAGTCCTGCTTTGCCATCACTGCCTGTGTACTTGAATAAGGGAGAACATAAATGAAAAGAAAAATAAACCTGTTGTCTCTGTGCTGCTTCTCTCCGCTCCTCCTCTTTACGGAGCCTCTCCACCTCCTCAAAACGCATCCTCACCAGCCTCTCTTGCTGAGCTTTTAACTCGAGTCTTCGCTGCTGCTGTAATTGACAGGAGAAAACAGCCTCAATAAGGTTTAGCACACAACAAATGATCTTGTTTCTAATATAATAAAAGTAATTTACTTTTTGTATTTCTATTTCATCCTTTAGAAGTTTATTTATCTGGAAATATAGGACCCACATGTGTACACTGGCTCTCACTCACAGGAAAGCTGCTAATAACCTACTGAGAGAGCACTGATTCTGGTCTGAGTGAAGACTTCTCAGTGTCCAACTGCTCTCTGGGGCTGAGAGAGGGCCACGTGGGAGACGTCTTTACTTCACAGTGTCTTTGCAGCTGACAGAATTGAACATAAAGGACATGAATCTGATCTTTTAATAAGAACATAATTTTACCGAAACCTGCTGATGTCATGTCGTGAAGGGCTGCCGGACAATCAGCAGCTGTGGTTACTGTGGCACTCCTTTCCTTCCTCATCGGCCTCAGTATTCTCACATGGTCTGAGATGCACATTTTTATTTATTCCACCTTTCCTCTTCACAGTTTATGGCAGGTTTCTGGTTTATTTATTTATTTATTTTACCTCCACGTTTGGATCTGGATAACCCTTTTGGATCAGACAACCAACCTGATCACTGTAGCTCCTGCCTTATTTTCTCAAAAAGATTCTCAAAAAAAGTCAATTTTAAATCCTTACAGTTGAACTTGTAATAAAGTATGTTTTTGATCTAAACAGATGTAACTTAAAAAAAACATTTTATAAGGCTTGGTAACCAAACGTGTTCTTTCTGAATTAAGACTGTTGCTAAACTGCATCAGAGTTCACTTGCAAGCAAGCCAAGACCCTAATTCTGACTTGAGTTTTCACATTTGGCCCTTACCTGTGTTCAGATAAACTTCAACACTTGCAATACAAAGCAGAGTTTCCAGAAAACTGGCCTCCAGCATAAATCAAACAGGAATATGTGAAAATTGTCATTTTATTTTGAAAGTCTAGAAAAAAGACAGAGTGCCTTAAACTAGTTCAAAACCAAAACACGGTTATAAATTGTGACCAAAGTTTACAATCAGTTGATATTGTTTATTTAATCAAAGGTACTTGTCTCCTGAAACTGTTTTCTTTTTATTTTCCTCTTGTTTTCACTACTTTTCATGTGTTTTGTTCACTTTACAATGATTTACCAAACTTCATGACTTGGTAACGTGAAAGAAATCAATCAAACCTCAAAATTCCAGCAAAGAGCACAGGCTCATCACTTCAAACTGTACACTCGGATGCGCACTCCCTTTAGCCTCATACCTCTTCCAGCTGCTTCCTCTGCTCCTTCCCAGCTTCAATCCGTTTCTGTCGCTCAGACAAAACAATTCGCTGACGTTCATCATTTTGCTGTTGCTCCATCTGTTGACGCCGCTGGACCTCCGAACGCTCCCTATTGGCCAGTTGGAGCCGCAGGAAGTCTCGCCTGAGGGTTGACTCGCCAGGGATGTTGATGATGGAACTAGGAATTAGGTATTAGTCCATGAAAATGTGCAACTTCTATTTTTGGATTAAGATACGTACAGTGGTTATTTTGGGGGAAAGCACTGACCTCGGTTCACCAACATCATTTCCTTCATCCTCCTCTTCGCTGCCGCTGTACTCATACTCCGTCTCATCTTATGAAGAGGGAAGAGGAGAATCAAAACACATGTTGGAGAGGGAAAGGTAACCAGTGAAGAGGGAAGCTTTTCTATTTTACGGTTTGAATGTTTACCCCTTTATTCCTTGTGAAACTACTCTGGGCTCAAGCTTTCAGAGATTCTCATTTCTTCAAGGCTTTTTCTTCCAGCTGCTTCAAAAGGGGATATGGGTTATAATTTGACTGTGTGTGGCGAGGTGGAGAACATTTTCTCAACAGCGGACTTTAACTTAAAGCATAATAGTCTCTGAAACGACAGAGTTCTCCCTGCTACACCTTCATCTCTGAACATATGGATTATCTGGAAAAAAGCGTTTCTGCAGGAACAGGACTTCTGTTCTGTTAGGTGTGTACTACCAAGTGTGTTTTTTAAGGTTGTGATGCATCCAGTGATGAATGCAGCATCAAGTTAAAAAACATCTGGGAAGCAGTTCTGTCTCATTTTTCCATAGTCTATGCTTTAGTACTGGTTAGTTTAGTAGGAGCATTGCTGGTCTTTGGCCTTGACTCTCTGGACCAGCTCTGTGCACTAAAGTCCTCAAAGGCGATATTTTGTAGTGAGCGGTTTTGACCAAATGCCAACCGTGATCAGTGTTGTGGATCCTTCAGTTGTTGAATCAAACATGACAAAAGTCCGGCTTGCACTGCTGGCGGTAAATCCGAATTCTGCCTTTATCGTCTGCTAGGAGATAAAAACAATAAAATCTAGGGGGTCACACTTCTTCACCGTGGACATTATGCCATCCTTTAAGCTATGTCAAGCTACAACATTTATTGTCTGCAGAAGAGGTTTGCTACGGTGGCCCTGAAGTGCAAGTCACATCAACAAATCCTTCACCACAAAAACCTATTAAAGATCATGACAATAAAAAAAAGCAAAACAAAAAAAACAAAACAAAATCAAAGCACAATTCCAAAAAAAGAAACAAAATTCAAAGGAAACGTTTTGGAAAACCAAAGTATTATCAAGAAATCGAAATACAATGTTAAAAAAGGAAACAAAAAAAGAGCCGAAAAGTTCTGGGACATCCCTGATTGGATAATGATGTTTGTTCGCCTTTTCATCAGGAAGGCATTTGGTTTGAAAATATCTTCCAACAGAAGATATGGCTTTAAGCTTCTGGCCACGGCCACTGCAAAAGTTCGGTGATTGCTCATTTAATTCACAGTTCGGACAAACCCTCCTTCTGCTTTCTCTCTTCTTCAAAACTCAAACATCATCATCCAGTCAGCAATGTCCTCACTTTTTCTTATTTTACCTCTTTTTTTAACATTTGACTTTGATTTCTAGAGATAACTTTTGTTCTCCAAAATGTGGGTTTTGGTTTCTGGAATTTTGTTTTGATTTCTCAAATGTAAAGTTAGTATTTATTTTTCTTTTATAATTGTTGCTGTGATCCTGCATATGTTTTTGCTTTGAGTGATTTGTTGATGTGATTGGCACTTGATGGCCACCGTAGTTTTCAGATAGATGACAGCTTCATTTGCGAAGTGGCTTGACTCTCAGAAATAAGAAAAGGAACTTTGCATTCTGGATCTTGGAAAATGGCCTCTGTTCCCTCATACTGAAGGGAGCCATCTGAAGAGCTTTTGGTCATGACGGTCATGATGCCTCAAGATATTTACCTGATATGATATTAGAGCTTGTGTGACCAGACCAGGCTGACCTGAAAGCAGCTCAACAGGAGCTATTAAGTATTTACTGGTGAGTTGAAGGTCTGGACATTTTTGATAAGATCCATGAACTGATATTGTCGTAGTAAGCTCAACATGTTTTTTCTTATGTTCTACATTTCCTTATCTCAAATATTTCTATTCTGCTCCTTTTTAGGCCATAGTGCTTAATCCTTCTTGCAATAATCATCTTTTGGGTTCTGGTATTTCCAGCACACACCTATACTGACTATAAAAATACATTTTTGTTAGCAGGTACATTGAGTTAATCCCATTTGCCAATGCATTTGAATTTGATCCAATATCTGCACATTTTTGGGCAAACCAGTTCTTAGGTTTGAGTCACCAGTTCTGAAATGCGTTTGCTACTCTTTGCTTTTCAGCTAACTGCCATGGGAGCATTTGAAATATGAAGACACTTTCTCCACAAAATAACACTTCTGGAGAAAGTTTGTCTGTTATTTCATAAGTAATTACCTCCTTCGTTTCTGCAGACAAGTTAATTCAGTCAATGTCTTTGCTCCTTTATTTTTCTCAGGAATGCCTCTAAGGCATTCTACTGGTTTTTCACCAAAGTACAAAGCTTTTATTTTTTTACAAGCTGGAAGGCAGTTTTAAGTTTTTGGTTCCTAACCCGGTGCAGCTGGAAATATTTTTCTTTGCCAAGATCCTCTAGGCTGGGAGAAGTCCCTTTTTTTTTAGCCATGAGTTGATGTATTTAAACATGTAGAAGTTTGATTTTGATCATCTTCATTTTTCTCCACGCTACACTGGGATTTCTACTAATAACTGTGTTGCAAAAACTGAAGCCTTTATCTCTTTTCAGGCCAAGAAAAAGCTGCTGGCCCTAGATATACTTCACTTGCTTTTCATGGGTGTGTTAAGCCTGGAAAAGTCTGTTGGTCAGTACCGAGTCCGATTAATTTGGTTTGGATCGAGTCCTGAACCTTGCATTTGTTCTGTGTTCAGACTGGCGTCTACCGGACATTTCTGTTTCAAACGAAAGCCTGTAAACAAAACCACGTGACTAAATATCTCTTCAGTCATTGGCCAGGAATTCCGAGGGCAGGGCAGAGCTACGAGAAAAGAAATTATGAGAATCCTACGCTTTGAAATCCTTGTTGGGATAGTTCACTTATTCAAACTTCTGCCGCAGCTCATCATTTGCTTTGTTCTTAATTTGTTCACATCCTGTAATGCCCAGATATGGGGGCTATTTTGGCTCAGTTTTTCTGCTGCAAACACAGAGCCTATTCAGACTGAGTATCTCAGAGCAAACAAACAAACTTAGGTGAATAATTCCAGTCTGAATACACCCTATGATTCTGAAATCGCTGAGTTTTTTTCTGTAATATTTTACTTTTAGAACCAATATCCAGACTCTTGGAATCATCCACATCTGTGTCACTTATTTTGTTAATTATTCTGTCCATATGAATCAGTTGCAACGTTTTTTTTCTTGATTCCATCATTACCCCTAACATAATTTGTTTATAATTGACAGCAGCAAGTACACAGTGAAAGGTGCATTTTATCTGTTACACAACAGATAACACACCAAAATAGTATTTATCTTTGAAGGCAAAGCAGTGGTCACATGACACAAGTCCTCCAGATGTTGTCAGGATGGTCCCTCACCTCTTTCTCCTCTCCTCTTCTTGGTGCGGTCGATGTGGTCTTTCAGCTGGTTGCGGACCTGCCGGTCATTGGTCAGTTCCCTGATGAAGGGATGCTTGCTCAGCTCCTCTGTGTTGGGTCTTTGGCCGGGGTTCTTCACCAAACAGAACTCAATGAACGACTGGAGCTTCCTTGACCTGCAGGGAGACAGAGCCATAATTTGAAAAACACAAAACTCTGTAGGTGCATCAACACAATTTCTTTTTTCTTTTTTTTAAATTACCAAACAGGAAAACATCACAGAGTGAGATGATAAGATGAACTTGAAACTAGATGATCTTTGATAGCCTGCCAATTCTATTTGTTTAAAAACAGGCTTCACCTTGAGGATATTCAGAGAAACCTTACAGATTCATCAGCAAGAATCAGATTGACCTGGAGGCATTTCCATTTCTAAAGTGGTTTTAAAATAAGACAGTTTCTTTGATTAAATTAAATGAGTTTGTGGTCTTTAAGGCTAGAGTGCTCCTTTAGGGTTTGCACGCAGAGGCGTTCTTAAATTAATTATCTGCAGTTACACGTCTGCAAGATTGTACATAGAATGTGTGCAGTAATTCCATATTAAGCAACAAATGCATTTGTTTAAGTGACTTATATGCTCACAGTATTACTTTGAAAAAAAAAAAAAAAAAAAAAAAAAACGAAATCTAATTCTTTTCTACAGAAACAATGTGGCCTGTCTGGGCTCAGATGCCTCCAGGTCAGGCAACTGAACCTTTTTCCACCCTGAGAAAAGGAGATGTTTGCTGATAAGCTTAACTCTACGTAACCCTTGTATTATACAGTTTAGCTTCTTTTCACTTCCTTTCAAGCAATTAATCCAATTCTGTTTAACAATCAGTACATTTAATTTATTGCTGAAATTGCTTGAAATAAACCAATCAATAAAAGCTCTAGAATTCATGAGTGACAATTAATACAAAGATCCAAACGATGCATTGTTGGTTTATTCAAAGCCGCTGAAATTTTAAGACTAAGACCACTCAAAAAAAAATAAAATAAACTACATTGAAAAATTTTAAAAATGATTTAAAAAGAAAAGTCACCACAAAAAAACAAATAAAACCAGATGTCTGACCAAAAAACATTTTGTAAAATAGGAACAGTGCATTAAAGTCAAGGTATTCAGTTTATGGAACAAGTTCAGCAAGATCAGATTTATTTATTGTTGAGCTAGGGGTATATATTCTCCTGCTGGAGTTTCTGTCCTTTCCTATGTCACTTAATGATCGAGTGGGGACAACGACTTGGTCGTTAGGGGACATTGTTGCTGAGTGATGATTGAGTTACCATGACAACGGGCCGCATTTTTGAATTCACTTGATCATTTTATCTTTTTGTCTAACATTGTTTATAATCAACAGAAACACACTTACCACTTCTTTGACTTGAGCCTGGGAGCGGGATTGCGTGGGATGAGGAAGAGGGCTCTCATTGGATGCATGTCACACAGTGCTAACGTTGGTTAGAAAAAAAACAACATTAATGAACGGAACTGTGCTTAATCTAATTACGCAACACAATAAAGAAATTCTAGCCTTATCTTTAACCTCAAAACAGACACCTGTTAAAGTATGAAAAAATTATCTGTTGCTCCAAAAGTTTAATAGATCATTTCCGCGCACTGGTTGGTTGTCATGTGTCAGCTGGCTGATGAATCTGGCTTTCTAATCAGCTGTGTGTTAGCACCTTGAGGAATAAGATGATGAATAAAAGACCAAACACCAAGCAACAGCCCGACAAACTGACAGCCAATTTTATATCTCCTTCTGTGCCGTCATTAATATTACGCTTGAAGATGTGTTGCTGTGGCGTGAGCTGAAAAATGATCCGACTCTTGATTAAAGCAATCCAGCGAAGCAAGGCTAAAAAATGATGTGCCATAGAGGTGTGGGATATTGACTGGGTACGTACGCGGCGCTCCTTCAGCCATCTCTATTGCTGTGATTCCCAGCGACCATACATCACTCTGCAATGAAGGAAGGACAAATAAATGCTCAGGCTCATCAAAACAGAGCCGCACGAGAATCTTTAGAGGAGAAAATCACCTTGAAGTCATAAGTGGCGTCTGGGTTTTCGTCACAGGCAATAACCTCTGGTGCCATCCAGTATGGAGTCCCAATGAATGTGTTCCTCTTTCCTACTGTTCTGTCCAACTGGGCCGAAACACCAAAGTCCACTGCAGAGCAAAAGCCCACAGACAAAATCAGCTGGGCTTTCTAAACTTCCTAAGAGACTAAGTAGAAGTGAAGTATCTGCAGTTGGTTGCCCTTTAGATACACTCTGTAATCCCATCTACATTGGACTTTATGGAGGATGATAAAGTCACTTCCTCAGCAGTCTGCACTGTTAATAGTGACAGATATGCAAAACAGAGGCCAATATTCAGCATAACCCCAGACACACACACAAACATGCACTGCTATGCCACAGGAAACTGGATACCCCCCGTACTGCCCTCCCAGCCCTAAAGCGCTTTTATCAAGTATGGTTAGACTTGGACTGACCTAGTTTGACCTCAGCGTTCTCCGTCAGCAGCACGTTCTGTCCCTTGATGTCCCTGTGGATGACCTTGTGCTGGTGGAGATGAGCCAGACCCTGCAGACACAGACAGAGACAGGAATGCAGCTGCGGCGATGAGTCGAGCTGCGACTGTTAGTCAAGAAGGAGCTCAATTCCAAAATGAAGTGTCCTTGAGGAAGAACTGGCTGCTTCAGCATTAGAGCCACCAGGGCAAAAATAAAAGACTGTCTGCTTTGCCAGTTAAACTACTACAAAAACTCTCTTTGGACAAAGGAACTGAAGTAAAAAGAGCCCATGATTCAAACCAGAAAGCAAACAGTGAAAGCAGTAAAGAGAATTTAAAAAGAAATGGACGTGTAAAAGCACAAATTAGGAGCTGGGTTGCATTTAACAAAGAAAATGTAGAGGTCCTGCTGCCCTATATTTAATGGTTTTGTCCAACTTCCTTCACTACTCACTACATAGTGCTCTATATAGTGTTTCTGCCATTTTGTAGCGCTGTCTGACTCTATAGTTCTGAAACTGAGTGAACCAGCAATTTCTTAGAAGTTTTAGGTTTACTTCTTGAAATTTCTGAGGTCATATTTGCTGTTTAAAAAAAAAAAAAAGGTAGTAAGCATGGCGACTATATTGGTTTTAAAATCTAGGGCACTAGATACTCCCACACTTTAAAAATGCAAGGAATGTCTTAAAAGCCAGTCAAATATTTTAAGATTAAAACATGGCAGTTAACAGTATCCCCTTTTAACAAAGAAAGAGGATAAAAGTCAACACTATTTGTAAGTGTGTCAGTCTGAATCACACCACAAATTGCAGAAAACAACAGATGAATGATCCCTTCAAGATGTTATTTAAAAGGGTTACACAATAGATGACAATTCCTACATGAAGTTTAACTGTGAAGTTCAAGTTGTAACTTGTCACTTACTCTGAGAATCTCTCTGCAAATGTAGGACGTCCACTCCTCTTTCAGAGAATTTCCCTTGGTGTTCTTGATTAAATCCGTCACAGAGCCAGCGCCACAAAACTCCATCACCAGCTGGAAACACGCAAGAAAAGCTGAGTATAGGAAGTCCATCTCTCTTAAAGACCCACTCTAATGAAAATTGTGTTTTTAATATGTTTTTGTGGCATTTTTCTGTTGACGGAGGACATATAATATATATAATATAATAAGGAAATTAAGCTCTATATTGTATTTCTGAGCTTTTTTTTTTTTCTTTCAAATATTCAAATTGTTGTTAATCAGGAGCAGGCGAAACAATATCGTTTGAAAAAGAACCTTTTTTTTGGGGGGTGGGGGGTGGGGGGTGGGGGGTGGGGTGTAAAATAATCAAAATTACAAAACCACTAACAACCCATTTAGTTATTTTATTTGCATCAATGTGCTGATTGTGAAAACATCTGTTCCGTTTCTATTATGTCAGAGAGTTTCTTTTAAAACAATTTCTTGACTCAGCATGTCTGGGTGTGGGAAGTAAAACCAAACTCAGCTCTATGGTGAATCATAATTTATTTATAGAACAGCAAGGGGTGTATTTACTTACTTTTCTCATGTAGTAGTACAAAATCATCAATAAAAATATTATAGTTGGTATGTATTAAATAGAGTTAGATGGCTTTCAATAGTTAATTAACTATGAAAAATGCATAAAAACTTTACATTAAGAAAGGGGGCAAATCATATTTTACATCACTTTACCACGGAAATAAGAATATGTATTGAAAGTTGATTATCATTAAGAGACTGTCAATCAAATCCGAAAACAGATGGAAATCTGCCGTTTATGAAGGCGTGGCCAAGGTTTTTTCTCATTTATGTTCTAATGGAATACATTTATTTTAACTAGTGCTGTCAATTGATTGAAAAAAATATGCAGATTAATCACACTTTTGGATTATGATTAATTACGATTAATCACAATGTTTTATGAGTTACATTTTATATCACAATATGCAGCTTTCGAACCAAAAAAAAGCCAGAGAGAACAATTTCATCGTCTGAAATGCTTAAATTTATCAACTGTTAACTCAGAAGTTTAATATGTGTGCACAAAACACATCAACAGTAAGATAAGCAAAACTGTAAAGACTTTTATGTTTGCTGTATTACTCCAAGAAAACAAAAATGCCGATATATAGCCTTAAGAAACAAACACTGTTTCTGCATTTTAAATGGTCCACATGAATACTCAAATCTGATTGGCTGCTGGGTGTTGATGCACATCTTAAAAAGTAGTTCCGGTCACAAAATGTTGTATATCACTGCACAGGCTTGTTTAAAACAACATTTTTGCTTCATTTTCTGGAGAAAAACAAGCTGTAAGATGTGAACTTTCTCTCTGAAGCGATGCTTCATTGAATCTATCGTGACGATTTCTTTCCTCTGCCGTTGCAGTCAAGGTCTGCCGGCCTAGCGATTAATTCTCATGTTACTGTTACAACGGGCCATGTATGAAATAGTCCGCTTTTTGTGAAAAAAGCAATATAAACCCCAAAATTAACAAGAATAAAGTACTAAAAATGGATTGAAATGTATTTCTTTTGTAAGTGACCATGTTATAAGTGCTTCTATGTGTTAACGTTGACTGCCCTAATTTTAACATTTATTTTATGTTTCTTTTTTTAAAAACTGGTTTATGTCAATAAACTAAATCAAGAGGACTTCAGGAGCCCCAATACGTGAAATCTAAAAACACAGAGCAATACTTTTCCACAAATAGGAGTTTGCATCATGGAGAAAAAATAAATTCCCTCCTCTTTTATATTATCCCAAGCATGCGCAGAGATGAGTGGACACAAGACCAGCTGCTCAATCACAGTCCAACAATCAGTACTCTTCTAGTCAAAGCTGGGGAGTAACAGTAAAATTCCTCTAATCTTAGTTGTGAGTGTGCAACAATTCATAAAAAATGCATGTAAAAGTAAATGCATTTACAGTCATTCTCACTCCAGCACTTTCCCTGAACATTATATCATGCAAAAAAGTGTGTACATGATTTGTGTGTCCCCCTGTTGTTGATGTTGAATACAGCAGTCAGGCAGGAAAATTGTGTGTGAATCAGGTTTTTTTTAGAGATTTTATGTTCTCACTCACATTCATTGCTTCTATTCCACTTTGTTGCACAAACACACAAATATCAACATACCCATAGCTGGTCATCAATGCCCGGAGGGTTTTTCTTGATGAAAGCGCCGTAGTAGGTGGCGATGTTTCGGTTATGGCTGTACTTCTTCAGCATGTTTATTTCTGCTTTAATCTCCTCCTCTTCATCCTGAGACACAAAAAAAGTAATGAGTTCAGCATAGAAAATTTTATTTCTGACCCATAACAGACCTAATAGGTTGCTAACAAACCAAAAGCAAATCAAGTTGATGGCACATTTGCATTTTGAATCGAAGCAAAGCACACAGCTGGGCTTCAAATTATCCAGAGTAAATGCATTAGCCTTTAATTACCTCTGTTTTGGTGGCTGTCTGCATCACAGTCGATCAAAGAAGTTGTTATAGTGGATGCTGATTACTTAAAATGAATGCTGATTATTAAAAGTGTCACAAATGCTTTGCTCTGAAAATATAATGTTTCTTCATGAAGCTCCTAAAGTAAGCAATTCATATTTATTTTGGTTTTACAAATAGGTAAAGGTCATCATTTCACAGATTGGCTCATTTACAGTATTAAACCTTTCAGTTTCAGCACAGTTGGGTTTAAAACGTATTCATTTATGCACGATTGTTTCCTAATTCACCTCATTCACTGACTCATTCATTCTGGAGACCCGGTGCTCCATCATTCCTGCACTCCCTCATTGTTTTGCTGGCAGCTGACAGGGAGGCACAGAATAAAAGGATCTCTAAATATAGCTGAGATTCCCTTCTGTTTTCACAGAAATGCCTCAGACCACACCGCCGTCCCGATACCTCCAGCTAATATCACCATGGCGATGGGCCTGTCCTCGTTTCCTCCTCTCTGCATCCAGCGCCCACACAGACTCGCACAGACACTGACTCATCTCTCCTAATTAGATGCTGCGGTTGACAGTCATTGCTCGAGATGATTTTGTGGGATTGGAAATGTGAGCGTTTGTGTGTGTCTACGGCACATGAGTGTGTGTCGTACCCCAGTAACATCCATGACCTTGATGGCTGCCAGCTGCCCTGTCTTAACATGGCGACCCTGGAGACAAGACAACAAGAGGGCAAAAAGACAGGGAATGTTAGTAAAGGTGAAAGTTTTGCTTTTCAGGAAAGAAACGTCCTTGTTTGTGCATTATAATACACATTGGAGCAGTAATGTAGCAGCAAATACAGACAGTACAGCTTTGTTTGAAACTGTTTCATTGATGTTTGAAAGGGCAGACAAGCGCCAGAAAAGTAGAACAATCATAATGTATTTTTTATAATCTGGTTACCATTTAAAAGGGTTAAAAACAGGTTAAAATTCAAGGAGCCAGTTTTAAACACTTTTTTTGCCCGTATTGCATAGGGATGTCACAATTCTCTGCTTAAAATCAAAATGTATGTTGGGAAAAGGGAACCTTTGCATCCCTACTGCATTCCCGTATGTTTACGTTGAAAGTTTTAAACACGTGTTGTGCTAAATTTAAGAAGGATTTAGGAGTTATTGATGTATTACATTACACCAGACGCAGTGTGAACCAAATAAAAGAAGTGGCTGCAGACAAGATGGCACCTGACATCATCAGTCGGAAGCAGAATTTATACAACTTAACCTAATCCTAACCCAAAAGTGTTACGAATAGTAGAAAAAAACTTTTATCAAAGGTTAAAATGGTTAAACTTTTAACTGTTGGGGTCACCAGTTAAAATAATGTTGTTGTTTTTTTTTAGCATTCTGGATGCTGATATCTGCAGCAATGTCCTCCTGACTGAAAGATTTTTCTTAATTTTTATTTACTTATTAGCAAATAAGAAAAAGATTTAGCTAATTTTTTTGTTGTGTCTTAGCAACACACAAATCCTTTATCAAACTGAAACAAAACCACGACCCCAAAATAAAAGTTTTAACAGATTGTGATGATAATGTATTGTTGCATTCCTAATACTGCACATAAAGACAAAATGTCTTGCCAAAAAAAGTCCATCCATCCAACCATAGGGTCATCAGAGCCTACTGTTGGGTGAAGGCAGAGTAAAACCCGGACAGGTCGCCAGTCTGTCACAGGACCCGTAAAATAAAATAATAATTTGTTAAACTGGTGAGGTAGTTCAAGTGAGGGTCAGGAATCACTTTTTTATCAATGAAGGGAAGAAAGTTCAGCTACAAGGGATCTTTAGGATATGTTGTTGTTATTTTCGTTGGCTGTTCTCCAGAAAACCATCAGCGCTCCCTTTTGGTTTGTATCCGGTAAATCTGCTTAAGTTGTCCGTCAAACCTCTGGTTGACACACTTCTTTGTGAAATTTGCTAATTTCAATTTAATCTGTGTGTGCTTCTTTTCAGACATTTATCCAATAACTGATAAAACCAAAGTAAGCGTGCACAGATGGTGTCTGTGCCGCCCTGCAGCCATTCTCCGGTGTCAGCCGCTCTCAAAGAGATCAGCAGCACTGAAGTGGCTGTTGGTGATGGTGAGAGTTCCTCAAGGCAGCTTGAGACTTCTGCTTATTGGCACAAACAAATCAGTTAATGCGTAAGAAATTTCTCGTGTGAAAAACAAAAGAAAGAGAGTTCAGACTCCACTGTTGCATAATATCAAGGCTACGAGGGCGCCTGAGCGATTTGAAGGGCGAGGAGCTAGAAAACTGGAAGCTGAGGGGCAAATGGAAATCCCAAGTGCTTCATTTGCAACAGAGCATCTGTGGCTGAGATTAACTAATGAAGCTAACAAGGACAGATACTCTAAAACCTCTGACAGCTATTCCCTCCACCTGTCTGGACTTGAAAGATTAGCATATTACAGTCCAATAAGAAGAGCATAGCCACAGCGAAACATACACGCTTAAAACAAGGACATGACTGCTGTCCTTCGGGAGTTGTTACAAACCAGATGGCATCAAGGGTCTTGCTTTAAATGTTGGAGCCCATAAAAAAGAGCAGCTCTAAAATGCTGTTTTACAGATAAACTCTGAGTAAGAATCCAACCGACAACAAATATGTGGCAAAAACTTGTTCATCGCACACTTGAAAATGTATTTCTAGAAGGGATTTTGAATGTTTTTCAGTTTTTTCACTTTGTAAAGTCAACCAAAGACGTCTTAAGGTTTTCTACATAAAATACCAGAAATGTGGGGTGTGCAGCTTTCCCTCACATGATTCAATCCGCATCTTGATACATGGTCTATGAATCAATACAAAAATTCGATTGACTTTAAAATAGAGTCCAATTGTTTATCTAAATGAATGCAGTATTGTAAGCAACAAAAAGGAAATGTCTTTGACATAATGGCTCCAAACATTCCAACCTGCATTTTGGGCCTTTTAGACTGTTTTGCTTTTTTACGGTTGGGAAAAATGTGCCATATTAACTTATTCAGGAATCGCTTGCTGTTACAAAAAGAGTTATCATGCATGTTTGATGCACACAATACACATCATCCCTCGATGAGGTTCACCTTCAGCTAATTGGAATTGACCCGACAAGCTTGTGATTGGATGTCCTTTTGTTTGCATCAAATGTACATAAAAATGCAAAGACAGTAGAGAGACAACAGGAAGAAAAACTGAAACAGATTGTTTACTTCTTGATCGATTTTATACTTTTTACCAACAAATTCTTGTTCATATCTGTATTTTTCAACCAATACTGCTGTTACTCTCAGTACTTGATTAATTTTTTTATACATATCCTTATCTTTTACATCCCCACCAGAAATACATCAAGCTAAAAAAAATGTTTTATTTCAGATTATTGGGTTTCCCTTCAGTGTAGTTCATTTTTTATAAGGCCAAGTTGTTATAACTGTGTTTAAAATATTGGCCTATGATCAACTGATTAAAATAAAGAAATGCTTCATTGTCAACCAAAAATTTGATTTTATTTATTTTAAAAAGAACACTTTCAGCTTGTAACGACTAAAAAAAGAAACACTAACAGCTATTTAATCTCAATTTGTTTTTTTTAATGATGTCTCATGTACAATATTTGTCTACATTGTAGAATTGGCTGCATCAAAAATACAGTTACATCAGTGAAAATTGTTCAAACTTAATGTCATGAATTTATTTTACCCACCTAACATTAATTATTAAGCAAAACACAACCTTATTATTCATTGATTATACATTTACATTTAGGGGTTGGAGAGAAAATGATCTCAAAATGACACGGGGATTTGATTTCAGCTAATGATGGTGAGCTTTAAATATATATATGGCCCATGCACTCCGCCAAAGTAAGAGCGTCTAAAAGCAGTTGGTCTGGCAATGAGGATCTGCCTGAAAAAGTAGGTCAATGCTTTGCGTCTCCACATAAGGTCAAAACTTTACCTCAAGAAAATCAGCAAGTTAATTTTTAAGAAAGTTATAGGCTATCATTTTCCTACCTCTCTAGTCAACACGGAATAACACTGCTAGCAGTGCTAGCATTTGTTATGATGCAGCTGCTTTCTACATAGTGCAAAATATTCATCATAACACACCATCATAACAAATCTACAGTTCAGTTAAAAATTACATAAATAGAAACTGCTTTCAAATGTTCCCTTTAGCATTTTTCACCACTACTGACAGTGAGCGGCATTAACCCACATACAGTATTGCAGCAACACAGCTTGTCAAAAGGAATTATTTTAGAGTGAGATCCACCTTTTTTACTGACTTTAGTATAGTGCTGCTTTTAAAAGCCTGCATGACTTATACCAAAGGCAGCCAAGTAAAGATCCACTTCAATGAAAATTCTATTTTTGGCGATTTTAACATGTTTTTGTGATGATTATGGAAAACATACGCAAATCAATTTAAGCTTAAAATTGCATTTCTGAGTATTTCTTTACTGAAATTGTTGAGAACAGGAGCAAACAAAAAAAATGCTGGTTGAAAAGAGCTTATTTGGGATGTACCATGGGCAGGCCACAAGGTCCCTGTTCTGTTTTGCCTAAAAATGGCATCATCGTATTTAAAAGAGCACTGGGAATGATGGGTAATCTAGCAACTGAAGTGTTTTGGTAATTTTTTTAAGTTTAACATGGAATTGACAGCATGTGACCTTGATGGTTTGACTTCCTTTAAAAAAGCTCGACTTTTAAACTTGCTGACTTGTAATGAAAGACATATGGGTCGTGACATGGTCATTCTGGAGCCCACAATGCAAACTAAGAACCGCTGGAAGGTTAAACTTGCTGATCGGCTTCTCTATCTTCTTCTTTCTGGATCTCATGCGCTCACACACTCTCCAGCACGCCTCAAAACCAGAGTCCTGCCTCTGCGAGGGGATTTCTCATTAGGATCAGACTGCCCCAATTCCACCAGAACAAGGAGCAGCTTTGTTGGAACTACACAAAAGAATTACAGCCACTTACAAACCAAAGGCGCACACATGTGCTTGCAGACACATGCATAATAGAAAACGATGGCCCTAACGCACACACAAGAGCTCTTGCAAACACCCACGTGTGCTCAAAAACGAAGAGGCAGAAAAGAGATTAATTGAAGGAGGAGGAGGGGACCAGCTAAGAGAGCAGGACAGTTAGCGTGTCAAACAGATATTTGACGTGGGTATCACCAGAGCTGGATAAGGACTCATTGCTCCCAGCAAACTAACGACCTCCCCCTCTCGATTCCTGCTCATCTTCCCTGCTGAAGCCGTATGAAGTGACCGAGTTTGAGAGTAGCACCAAAGAGAGATGTGTAGATTTGTCCTTGGTACTCTGCCATTTCCTGCTTTGTTAATTCAGAATTTCAGAAACAGAACACAGAAAGAGATGAGTAACATAAGCTGGAGTTCCCCAGCAGATAACAGAGCAGTGTTAAAATACCAAAGCAGTTCCAGAGAACAAATAGTGATGATTAACTAAGTCATAAGGTGAAAATAATTTGGAGTGAATGTCAGTCTCAAGAGGCGATGAATGTTGCAAGTCTCAAGCTACAGTCTGATGGCAAATTATTGACATTTCATGTATTGACCTTTTGTAAGTTATGGGAAAACTGAAAGCTTCTATTTAGCAAGCAGCTAATTCATGATTTAGTTGCCTGTTTTTCACCTTTGAAAATGAAGATCATCATTCATTGCATAAAAAAAGAAAGAAAAATGAATGATTTATATGATGATTTTCTTTCTATCCTTTCACTTTTTTGTTTGTCACCCTCAATACTTCACATTCTTTTTCCTGCCATTTTTGGCTATTTTAATTGAAACTTAATATTTAGGGCTGTACACAACACATGCACTGTGTTCAAATGCTCCTTTCCTCAGAAGAAATCCTGCAAACTGGAGGACTAGACGGACTAGAAAGCAGTCAACAAAGTGAAAGCAAACGTTCTTCAGTTTCACACCACCATTGGCTACAATCTAAATATTGCAATAACCTGGATCATGTTTCTTTCATCATTTTCTTGCATCAAATTGATTGTTTTACTTGTTCATTATTTCCAAACAGATCTTTAAAGTGTTGAAGCAGAAAATTATTTAGTTTTTTAACATAACAGGATTACTAACTCCATGCAAGGCTGCAGCATCCACATGCTGCAAGTTTCTCAGAGAAGCTTGAGTTTATTCCGTTTAGAACTGACCGATCCTGGATCTGAGACACAAGTGCATGATCTGTGTGTCTGAATGGCCTAATATTTCCTTGTGATTTCAAATTATTGTTAAAAACTATATGTAAATCTTCATGTTTTTTTTAATCCAGCAAACAGTTTAAAAAAACATGTTTAATAAGTGTGAGAGTAACAGTTAAACTTCACAATCAATTCAATTTCCACAAATTTGTTTGATATGACATGCAATTATGTGTTTGTTGAGTCACATTTCTATTCTACAATCAATTTCATCCAGTTGTAAAAACTGTCGTCATTCATCTGAACAAAAAACGGCTTTCTATTAACTAAAGAAAGAATTTTCAAATTAAAACTAATATAAAAAGACACTTCAATTTTAGAAATTCCTCTAACAGTAAACTATTTAAGAATGGGATTGATCACTATTGCATTTTTAGTGAATTTCTTTGGTAAATTGATTCTTTAATCAATCCTCTTTTGATCTGATTTAAAATGATCTCAGTGGTCTTTTAATTATAATTATGCTGTTTTTAGTTTACGTGGATGCATTGGCACGAAGCAGAGAAGGGAGCTTGTGGTCCGCCAATTGTAGCATCTACATCACAGCTTGCAAGCTTTTTCCAACTGCATTTTTTTTGTGTTTTCCTGATTCCCAACAATTTGAGTACTGAAATACTCAGAAACGCAATTTTAGGCTTCATTTTCCTAAAGTATGTCCTTCATCATCAGAAAAATACCAAAAGAACATGTTAAAAACACTAAAAACGTGTTTTTCATCTGATTGGTTCTTTACAACTTTTATTTTTAAAAGAGAGAAAATTGTAAGAAATTACTAGCAAGTCAAAAAAACGAGTGAGAGCATTGCCTCTAAATGATATCTCAATCATAAATGTGGGATCATACATTCATTCATGCCTCTAGGTTAATAAAAAATGAAAATAGCTGCAGTCCTGTTAATAATAAATAATGCAGTGGACTCCACACAGTAAGCTGTCATCGTTCTCCCTCTCACACACACCCTCTGTGATCCATCCCGTACTGATCCAGCACCGCTGATTCTCACAGGCTGGTTCCTCCCTTCCTCCACTTGTTTGTTGTCTGCGTTTCTTCTCTGACCTAGATCTACAGTTCCTCTCTCTCTCCCTCTGCACCCCCCCTTCCTCTCTTACTATCTAAATCCTCTTAACTTCTCACAATCTCGTCTTTATGCCTTTTCATTAATTCCCCAAATCTCTCGCCTACTTTTCCTCTCCCCGTCCCTTGTATTTTGTGTCTCTGTCAGTCTTACGCCTCTCAGCGCAGCCCGGGGGCCTGAGAAAAAACTGCTCCCACATCAACTCGGTTGAGCTGACCACAGATGTCAGAGAAACATCAGGCAGACAAATACGGCACGTGCAAACACTCTGCAACAATTGCAGCGGCTAATAATGGCACATTAGGCTTTTCCACAAACTGCAGTGTCTGACATAAAGTCTGACTGTCTACCTAAAGCCAACTTCACACCGCCCTTGTTAATGTTCAAGCGGCCACTTCCAATGAAGAACAAACAGATGCAGAAGATTTGAATTTCATGTAATATCAGTCACATGTGTTTGCAAAACAGTGCTCTTACGAAACCAACTGTAAGTAATCTGTTTTTTAAAATTCTCACAGAGTTCTTTCCACCTGTAAATCCAGCAGCCCAGGTGTGTTTCAGCGATAACGGATTGAACCTACGGGTTCTGTTCCACTCGGATGACCGTGATGGAGGCAGAAAACTGATACAGAACTGATTTCCTATCAGCCTACAAGCAGAAACATCATGAAGGCGCTTTTCCTTGGCATCCTCTCTGCAGCTCAGGTCTGTTCAAACGGTGTGAAAAATTCTAGATGGGGTCAAGGTATCAAAGCAAAAGATTTGCTTCTGAAAAAGCATTTATTTTTATGGAGGAAAGTCTGTTGCACTCACGTTTAAGAAAACATTTTTATGATTTTATTTCACCGCAGTATAGTTCTCAATGTAATGTAATTTCAAAAGTTTATTTAAAGTAATTGTTATATAGGAATTTGATAGGAATTTAACATGTTTTTCACACAAAACAGGAAACAGAAAGCCAATATTGTCAATAAACCAGCTGTGCACTGACACATTGACACAAGTTCTAAGTTTCTGATTAATGATATGGAAACAGAGGAACACCAAAGGCTTTATTAGACAAAAGAAGTAGAAATAGTACGTTTTCTTCTTTCGCCACAAAAAATAAAAAACAAGTTTGCATGTTGTGTTGTGATAAATAAAGAAATATCTTTTTTGTCTTTATATTTCAAACTAAAAAATGATAAATCTAAAACAACCCTGTTCTTTTTTAGGCCCTTTATCTACTGCATCAGCTCTTTAGCATTCGGTTACAGTGGCATCACAAATACTGAAAAAATGAAACTGTTTTTTTTGCACTGATGTCTTCTGAAACTTTCTCCATCATGTCTCAGAGACTCTCAGTGAGGTTTGTTTGGATGCCTTGGCCCTCACTTTCTCTAGAATCTGGCTCCAATAACTGCTGTCTTAAGATACACAACCTTAAATCATGATACAAACACAACAGTTTAAACCCAAAAACTAGCAATGTGCACATGCATATTGTCCACCTTAAGGGATGTCATGAAAATTGATTGCACGATTGTAAATGTACCATGAAGTATTGTAAGAATAATGTAAGTTACATGCACAAATAAAATCTAGGCAATGCTATAGTATGGTGCCCTTTTGTCACACTCTAGTGGTTAGTAAGGTGCGAGTACTGGCCCCTTGCTGACCGCTCGCAAATGCTGCTTGCACTGGATGTCCACACAAACAAAGATCTGATTATCTCATTTTCTAATTTTTTAACAACCAGTACATTTTCGCTCTATAGGCTCATTGAGTGGTCTACAATCTTAAAATTATGTGTGGACCAAATCTGTGCCCATTGCAGGTTTGCCCATTTTTTGCCTGCAGACAGCTTGTTTCCACCAGTAAGAACAGTTGTGACTAAGGCATAACTTTGAAATGAGGCAGAACAGAAACAATCCAAATTCATCAGGTTACAATTGTTTTTCAATTCTTTTTGATTTATGCAGACCAGCAGTCTGATGTGCAACATGAATATTTCCCAGAAAAAGCCACACCTTATTCAGTGAAAAAGCACAAAGATTAAAAATATGTCATTACCATTTTGCTTCATTTGCAGCAAGTGGCCATCACTTCTGTTCTACATGCATTTGTCTTACACAGATCAGTCTCAAGGCCCTACCAAACAACCAAGTGCTCCAATTCATTTCTTTTGTCGGTTTAAAGTCCACATTTTTTTATGAAAACTTTATGCTGGTGCAAATCAGAAACCATTCATCATGCTGTCCAAATTAGTTTAAGTCACAAAGCATCTTTTTCAGCAATTATCATCAGTGCATGATTATGACTAATTACATCGGCAGAGTGGAGAGCAAAGCTCCTGTAGGGAACAGGGGTGTGACAGCATGTATCTTGCTTTTCTTGGAATTATAAAAAGAAAGTTGATTTTGTTGGTGTTTTTTGACGCTGAAGTCTAATGGTGATTGATTCAAATACTCCTAGCACCGCAGGCTGGGGAGTAAAGAATACCTCCACCATTTATAACCTGTAGGACTAGAGAAGCCTAACCTGATAACCAGTGCCCTAATAAATCCCGCTATTTAATATGAACATTCACAAGTGTGTTCAAGGGAAACAATTAAGTGTTTCAACAATGAGAGTGTCTTTTTTTGTTTCTTTTGCCCTTGCCAAGTCAATTACACAAACATGCACTCTCAACGGACACATTTGCTATGCAGGACACTTCCTTCAGTAGCCTAGCAACAGTCTTGGCAGGCCGGACTACAGTGGGCACAACACTTGAATATATACACGCTGGGGTGCACGCTTCCACGCAACCAAAGAAGACATGCAGGGATTTGTGAGAGCTGCTCGATGGAGCCTTCTAACAGCATGTGGTCAGGAGCAATGCTTTCAGTGGACGACAGGAAGTGGCGGTATTCTCTTTCATAGAAGTGGAAACATAAAATGCAGAGAATTTTGAATGTAAATGTTGATCAATAAAAAGAAGTCCTTTTTTCTGTGCATCATAATAT
Source organism: Adrianichthys oophorus (assembly GCA_036245035.1). Classification (NCBI taxonomy): domain Eukaryota; kingdom Metazoa; phylum Chordata; class Actinopteri; order Beloniformes; family Adrianichthyidae; genus Adrianichthys; species Adrianichthys oophorus. The sequence continues at coordinate 9,806,367 of BSAI01000115.1, read as the reverse complement.
GAAATAAGAAAGAAGGAGCTCAGGTCAAGTCTATAAGTAAATGCAGTCATTCATTGACTGTGTACATATTTTTTTAAATGGGTGAACAAATACAATATTTATTTTTATTTGATTTAATAATAAGCAACCAGGCAACTAACACAATTGTAACCAAAAATGTAACATTTTCCTGAAATGGAAAAACAAATTTAAACACTTGTCAACCAAGGGGTCCTGAAATACCAACAGTGCATTAACTATTGAGTTCCTGTAAGCTGTGCTGTCCAAGCAAAAAGTTCAGTAAAAATGCATTTTCCCTTCTATTTTACTTTCTTCTTCAACTGAAGACCATCCATCCATCCATTCATTTTCTAAACGCGCTGTATTCCCTGTCAAAGTCAATGGGACACAAAGGCCAATCCATTCACAGAAGGGCAAAGCTGGTGTACACTTCTAACCAAATCCTAGTTCTTGAGATCGACCACTCTGCCTGTTTCTCTCTGCACTACTTGATGCTGGTTAGATGACTCTGATAGATCTTGGGCAGCCCTGCTTTGGTCAGTCCAGCTGTCCATCACAGGACAACAAAGAAACACGTATGCACACAATCACACTTATCACAATTTAGAGTGACCTAAAAGTAGCCTGTGAAGCATGCTTTTGGACTGAGAACCCCACACATACACAGAGAGAACATGGAAACTCCACACAGAAAGTTCCCATTTGGGATTTAAACCAGAGCGTTCTTGCTGTAAGGTAAGAGAGATGACCACTACACACTTTATTCACAAGTTCAATTTTAGCAGACTTATTTTTAATTAAAAAATCTGAAAAAAATTTGTAGCAAAAAGTGGAAAGCCACTTTTTATTGTTTTAGCGGCCAATTCAGGTTAATCTAACAAACTCTTTGGCTTTAAAAAAATTGCCATTTAAAAATTTTGACCCAATAATAAATTTGCTATTTTCTTTTATTTCTTTGAAGAAGTAATATATTTAAACAAAGCTCTGCCCCCTTTTGCAAACTGTATTTTCACTTTGCAGAAACGCATGGATCAGTCCAGAAGACCGTGTGGCTTTACAGCCTTTTACAAACAGACATGTCTGGTTGATAACTCGTGACTTCATTATTTTCTCACATTTTCTTTTCTAGACTGAAGTCTTAACTCTGTTTAACACAATCTGTCATTTTATTTTAATATTGGAAGTTACAGCTACCATTTTTTAATTCCTAAAAACAAGACACATTTTTTTTAACCATGATTTTATTCATCAAGACACCAACCAGTTCTACCTGTTTGTGGCTCTTCGTTATTGCACATAATTACTGAAATTACATGTTCGCTTTGGTGCTTGTGAACCAGTGCATGTCTTATTGTGAAGATGTTTATGACTTTTAACTTAAGTATAAATCCAATTTTCAACTTTCATTTTTTTCTGAGTTTAAATCAATAAAAACTCTCCAAACTTTTCAAAGGTGAAACTGGTTCACAGACTGGCAGCAGACTGCCAGATTGTGCTGCTAACTCTTTGTTCATAGGAAATGGGTCACCTTACAATCGCAATCTGTGACCTCCTGGTAATCCACACTGTCATGCACAGATGTCAAAACTTCCTTAATGTCATGTACATTTTTTATATATATATTTTCCTGTTTCCAAACATCAGTTAAGCAGAAGCAGGCTGAGGGATGAATCTCTCCTCTCCGTGTCTCTTTCTCCTTGTTTGTCCTTGACATCCAGAGTGAAACAGCTGTCAAACACACTCACGCTAAGTTAAGGAGGAAGAACTTCAGGCAACAATCGTTTCAGCGTGTTGTTTTCATATCAACAGCCACATTGGTTTGGTCTAACGGCGCTGCGAGGACAAAGGAAACGTTTTTTGAACACGACAAAACTTGTTTTGCAGAAGACGTCTCAAAGAAATACAGGCACAATCCTCCCAGACTCATTGCAGTTTGAATACCTGCAGTGGGCTCTGCGGCTGTGCATGCACACAGGCGAGTGTGCACATTGTTGTCCACACACACACTGCTGGGAAATCAGCGAGGCAGTAAATAAAAGTGACAAAGGCCTCCGTTCCAATCTACTACTGCAATACCCAGGAAATTTAGAAGCACCCCGAGGCCACACTCACGCACGAGGACCTGGCAGGGAGAGGTTTAAAAAAAGAGAGCAGACATAACAAGGAGGACGAAAGAAAAAATGTGGGAGAGGATGATAGACAAAAGGGAGGACGATGAGTGCAACAATATCACTGGCCGGGAGTGGCCCTTCAACTTTCAACAAGCCTCAATTTGGAAATATAGAAAACAAAAGCTTCTGAAAAAATAGCTGCTCATTAACCTGCCTGCACAAAGAACAACCACCTAATTAAGCCCCCAAAAAAAACCTGTAAACCTGCACACAGGCATATATAAACGTGCAGAAGCAACTAATCCCAGCTCAGCACAGGGATTTGGAAACACAAACCCACTTTAAATACTTGGGAAAAACATTAAATAAAACAGAAACACACTCAACTGTCATCTGAAGCTAATTAGATTAAGATGGACATAGGATAGCAGGGAAAGCACATTACTTCTGGTTTCATTAAATGATAAATTGTGCTGTGTTGTGGAGAGGATGTCGCATGTACGTTGCATACAGCTGGAAACCAGCGAAAGCTTGTCCTCATGGCGATGATTCCTCATCCCATGTGGATCTGAATCAGCTCTAAAAGGGTAACCTCTCACTGGATGAATGAGTGTGCAAAGCTTATTTATGTGGGGCACTGGAGTGACCCAGATTAACTTCAAATGCACACTTAATGCATAAGCAGATCTGATGTAAACAAAGAGTTTTCCTTTAATCCCTTCCTTTTTTTCTAACAAAAGTCAACAAATCTACCCTCTAGAACAGTGGCTTTATACAATCAAATTCAAAACTGTATAAAGACCCGTTCTGGTCATTTTTGATCTATGTTCAAAGCGCTCCCAGTGATCTTGAATCATGATTATGCCATTTTTAGCCAAAATCAAGATACCGGTGTTGTTTTCCAGGACATAGTATCTGCAGAGCAGCAGTAGCTCAAATTTTCTTTTGAGTTATGAGTGGGACCATTGGCACAAGGTAAGACCCGTCCCCCCTTCCTTTTGCCATTGTTTAGAACTCCAGTCCAGTGTATTTCCTACATCCCAAATAAGCTCATTTTCAAATTGCATAGATTCATCTGCCCCTGATTCACAATGGCTTGAATAAAGAAATACTCAGAAATTTTTAGCTTAATTTTCTTTAAACATGTCTCCATCAGGAATGCCACAAAACATGTTAAAAACACAGAATACACTATATTTATCGGAATGGGTCTTTAAGTGTTTTCGTCTGTAATAATAAAATATTACATTTTAGACACCTTCCTTTTACAAAATGCTAAAGCGGTGATGATGATCAACATCCCTAATGCACTGAGCATGGCCCCGTGCTTCACATGCGCATTATTGGTGCAACTTTCCAAAACAGGCATCCCTGCCTGAGGGCTTTTTTGCATTAGTTCCTGTCCCATCCTCTCAGCAGAACCATCCTGGGTCTGGTTCTGCTGCGGGGTTTTTTTTATCCTTTCCACTCTCATTTAAAGGCTGCTGCACGCTTGATCATACTGAAGCAAATGAATTAATCTGTTAGCATCTAAAGAGCTTTGTATCTTAAACTAACTTCAACATTTGTTTTGAGTTGGTATTATGTTATTGATAACACAAAATCAGTCCAAATGACTTAAATTGAAAGGATTATGTTTTAATAACTATACTTCTTTTTTATTTTTGTTTTTAGAAATGAGATCTCATATTTTACAAGTACAAGAAAACAAAAACCACACCAACATTTTATAAAAAGACTGATATTTAATATCACAAATCATACATTAAAAAGGCCTTATGATTCAGAATTGGAAACTCATGAAGAAATATTTTGATGTCAGGTCATTTGTTCATTTTTTAAACAAAATTATTTAGTTTATTAAGACCTGAGATTTTTTTTTCCCATTTTCATGCATTTAAACATTTGAGAATATTTGTTGGGATGTCCACATAGATTGCAAGAAAGTGAATGTGTGTCCTTCTTACAGTTAAATGATGCATTTTTCTGGTATATCTGAACTCATGCTGACAACCTTGACCTCCCCTTTTGTCGTGACTGGAAAAGGCAAACTTTATGAACCAATCCCCCTTTTTCAGCCAAAGATTTGGCTCCACAACCACTTATCTGTCATATTAAAATACAAAGAAAAAAGTGCCAGCGGGGCGGTAAATCACATCTGTTGTGTAAAAAGGGAAGACAGGAGAGTCAGAACATGAATAAGGAAGAGGATGGTAGGAGCTACGAAGTAAAGCGGCACGTTCAGCACATTGGCATTATGCTCCAAAAGCTGCAGAGTTTAAACAGACAGCTGAGCTGATTTAATGCAAAGGCAGAGAGTGAGAAAGAGCTCGAAGAAAACCAAAGAACAAGAGAAGATGAGGCTGCATGAAAAACCTGGGATGACAGAGGGACACGGGATAAAAGAATGATTCAGAGCTGCTGTTGGTTATTGGTTGAACTAGTAATGGGTAGTAATTTACAGAGGGGAGGCTTTGTGGCATGCACTACCACATAAAGACAGGTGGATCTATCTCGGAAAAAAATTGTTGAAAGAAAGACAAAGAAAAACAATGAGAGAATGACAGATTGTTATTGACGTGAAGCATGGCTAATTGACTCTGGTCTAGGTGGTAGGAGTGCATTGTGGGTAAGTGGGACGTGTGGCCTTGGGGAAGCCGGGGCGTGGATGTGGGCCAGTGAACACACTGCCAGGTGTAAATGTGTGTTGGCATGTTTGCATCCCAGGAGCACATCTTCTGTTCCCACGGTAACAAACATCCAGCTCAGTTCACCCACCAGATCATTCACGAGGACGACAGAGGGGGAATGTGTGTCTCTGTGTGTGCAGACAACTCAACTGAAGCAATAAACATGAGCGTTATACAGCAAACAGCTGCAACAATCCCCCAGCATATGGCAACACAAATCATACCTAATATTATTATTCGAGAAACAGATAAACACAAACCAAAACTGAGAATTCCAGTCTAAACAGCTGAGACCTCCTGAGAGCATACACAATAACACAAAATCTCAGAAATTTCAGTTACAATTCATTACTATATGCGCAAACATATGTAATGATTAAAAATGTGTACACTAGGCTGGAAGATCTCAGTTCTGGTTCTTTTTTAATGATGTAAAATAACTCCAGCCTTTTAAAAACACTTAAGTTGAGTCATGTTTCTGTGGAAACTGTCTTATGTATTGCTAAACAAGAGCAAGTTACAAACTGCAAAAGGAATGCAGACACTTGATACTTTTGGAGCACTTTCACATATTCCCATAAAAATAATAGTATTTAAAAAACAAAGAGGCAAATAGGCAATACATAAATACATTAAATAAAATTAAATAAATAAAAGAAACACAGAGAGGAAAATTTTAACATTCATTTTCAGCCATGAAAAAAAATCACTTTTGTTTTTGTCTTCAAGTATATGATAAATGAAGGTAACTTTAGAGCAGAAGTGATGCTTTGTATGTTGGGGATTGGGACTGTGTTTATTTTAAATTTATATTTATTATTATTACTTATTAAAAGGGCTTAAGTGACTTTTCTATTAGCAATCATCTTAAAATTACACAGAACTAAACAATAGCTTACTGGTTTTTAAAATAAACATTCGTATTTATTAAAGGAGAAAAAAGGGCTGATGTTAGGAGTCTCACACTTGACTCTACAACAAAGGTTCCCCATATCATTATACCACCACTCCCATGTTTGCCTGCTGGGATTAGTTTTTTATGCTCAACTCTTTTATGAGGAGTCTTTTATATATAACTTTACATTATTTGTTTTCTCACATTAGTTCACAAAAATGTTTTTGAGAGTCTGATGAGTAAATAAGATGTCCTAATTATTTGTTATGATGCATGAAAACTTGTCACTGAACCACCAAAATAGCTACTGTTCAGCAATGTTATATCAGTATGCCTACATGTGTTCATGAAGCTAAAAACTAGCTTTAATTCACCCGGTATAAAACAGTTACATTATCCTAACATCCAAATTTTTTAAAATTCTTGGTTAAAACTGTGAAAAAAAAATGTCTAAGTGCAAAACTTGGAAACACTTTGGTTTTGATTCCACTGATCCTTCTCCGGTTTTAAAACAACATTTTATGAAATGTTGAAGAGTTTCAATATTAGCACTTATAAAAAAAAAACATGGGACATATTATTACAAGTTTTACCTTGAAATCTGTAAAACTATATCTTAAAAAGAAAACCCTCAAACTAACAAACCTTCTCACAATCGAGCTTGAACTCATTTCTATCTCCACTCATGTTTCTAATATCATTATTTATTCAATAAAAAAAACTACATTTACAATTGCATTCATTATTTCAGTATTATTACTGCGTTTAATGACAACAGTCACTGCCATTTTTGTTTTCACATTTGAAGCCACATGGACTTTGCAGCATGTATTTTTTGTGACACTGTAGTTGCGCAAATGTAAACCACACAGTTGCCCTTTGTAAAGAGTCACTGTTGTGATGTGTGAGCGTGCAGCACAAAAGCCCATGAGGCCCGGGTCTCCAACTGCCACTTCTGTGGAACTCACACACATGTGGAGTGGATGAGAGTGCATCTTTCAAAGCCGCAAAGTGCTGTGCACACTCTTCAAATATTCAACAGCCTGAGGAGGAGCCTAGTAGACGTGCGCTGTCGTCAGGGAGAAGGAGGGTAGACACCTGTCTGCTTTTTCAACTGCATGAATACAGCAAAGTCAAGGTTAGAGAGTATCTGAAGCACGCAAACACGCAGGAAATGGCTTGTTGCACCTCGCGCTGAGGAGACACCCGATGGAACGATGCACTCAATGTGTCATCTGTCATGATTGTGGGTTTTTATGACAGAGATATGGATAGGAGCACTGCAAACTTGTCCTTGAATCCATCAAGGAGGGGGAAAATGTGATCCTCAGTGAGAATGACATGGAACTGTGATTAATCAATTAACCAATCGATAAGTCTGGCTGTCAGTCAGTTTTTCTGAAAATGACTGGACAGTAAAAGATTTGCTTCATCCTCTTAACATAGAACCTTGTGGGAACAGAAGAGCCTCCTGACCAATAATCCCCATCAAACATTCAAGAGCCTCCAAAAGAAAGATGGAGGGAGGACACAGTGGAGCAACAAAGGTGTGATAAAATAAAAAAATGGCAGGATGAAACACCGGCGATGGAGTAGAGGGGAGGCAAATGATCGGAGAGAAAGCTGAAAGGAGGAAACAGTTTGGCAGATGAAGAGAGAGAGGGAAGAAGAGAAAGATTGTTTAATTATTCAGCGCTACCCGTGTTCGTTATTTATGGCCCTTTTAAAGAAAGCTAGCTGGAGCTATATATACTGTTTTGTAGGCACCGACTGCTGTCTTGAGTAAAGCTCACTACAAAGTTTCAACATAAAATAAAAGGGAAACAAGAAAAAGAGTGAAATTCAAAATCAATATGAGAACAATTGATATGTTTTAGGGGGTATAAGTCGCTTTTTTTTCTTGCATAGTTTGACTGCGTAAAATGTGTAAAATTAATTTAAAAAAATAGCTACAACCACTAGAGGGAACTGTAGGTGTGTGTATGAATATTTGATACATACAGCAATGCAGAAGAAGAAGCTTGGCTTAGTCTTATACCAAATTCACACAGTCAAAAACACTCATTCAACAACCAGTTCCAGTGAAAAGTCATTGTAAATGTGCGTAAATGAGGGCTTTCGCATTCAAAGTTTTTAAGTGCATATCCGGGCTCTAGGTACAAAACAATGTGGCAATTGAATGTGTACTGAGAGTTAACCTGTTGAGCTTTGATCAATCAGAGACTCAAATTATGGTAGTAACGTCTGGTAAAACACAGTGGTGCCAACCGGTTGAAAAAAGAACATGAAGGAGACATTAATAATTGCGGTTTGTGCACTGTTGAAAATTAATCTTTTGTGTATTGGAATAGAACAGTAAAAGAAAAAGCCTGGAGCAACTTTCACCTCTTCAACATTTCACATCAAACCTCTTCCAACTGTAAGTACATGCGCTAGTATCAGGTAGCAACAGACTTGTGTTGAACACACCACACATGCTCCAGTACGACCTATATATGATTTTTTTTTCTTTATTGGTCCTTTTTTTGCTGATGTGACTTATACTCTGGAGTATCTTGTTGTCTAAAAAATACAGGAAGAAAGGCAGGAAGAAGGAGATAAGAACAGGGTGAGATGAGATCCATAAACGATGGAGCATAATCAAGCAAATCTGTTGCACAACGTTTTGTGATTTTTAGGACTGAAAACCCTTAATAGAGATGTGGTTTATATGTAATGGAGAGATGAACAGAAGAAAAAAAGCACTTAGAAGCAGATATGTATCAGAACTATAAAGGGGGAGCGGAAGAGTTGATAAACCTGTTATCTCCTACTTACAGACACACAGAGGGGAGCTGCACAGCACATTACTGGACTTCTATCAGCACTGAGCTTCGTGCTGACCGTTCCTTCCCCACAAAAAGACCAAATAAAAACCTTAGGCTTCATCAAACATGCAGTGAGTGAAAAGCACTGCAGCTGGATCAGGTGGTGTGATGTGCCAACATTGTAAATGTGCTTTTTGATGTAACCTTAGAAAATCTATATTTAAATAATCAGAGGAAATGACTATTTTATATATATTTTGGTTAAAGGGATGTGTCAAGGCTGAAATTATTTTTGAAGTAATAACAGGCATCTCATCTGTAAATGGAAATGAGGTGAAAAATGTAATTACCACAGTCACAGCCTACCAACTGAAACAGGAAGCCGTTTGAACAAATGCTAACTTGTTGATATTTTAACATCACATAGTGTAGTAGTATCATTTAACCACTGGAAAGAGATGCTTTGAAAAAGGGAATCCTAAATTATGGTCTGGACTTAGTCTTTTAGACGTTTGGAGCATTAGTCAATATTTGACATTTATTGAGCGCACACACGGAAAACACGCCACAGCTTAAGGCATTAAGTAATGCTTCATGCGAGACCCCTGTAGCATGGAGATTGACATGATTTTAAATCTAAAATAAATTAACTTGTTGATTTCAATGAACATTTTTGTAAAACTGACTCATCAGATTTGAGATCCTAAACAAAGGAATTGTATAATCCTATTTCAGCTGTTTGTGCTATGAGTTTTTGGGATGTGGGAGGGGCAAAGTACCAGACTCTAGCACCCATTGCTTGTAGAGAACAGTAAAAACAAAACATGGCTGTTGTACTCCAGAATAAAGCATTGCTTTGGGGTTGCTGGGGTTTCTTAGGAAAAATGTGACTGGAGGGGCCTGAAACTTCACTTTAAAAATATTTTAAAAGAGTTGAAAACTATGCGACAGACATGTGGGATGATAGTAAAGTTGTAAACAAAAATCAAAAGTTAGACTGATGTGGCTTAAATGAAGACAAAAACTTTGAAATTTGGCATGCGGTAACCCTCAGAACCATGTGCATCAGTCAGTGTGTTGATGGACAGCACATTGTTCCTAGCCTGTTCATGAGTACAACAACAAATGACTCAACTGATAAACATTGTATAAGATTTTTGTAACAGTTTTTTATAAGTGCATGTTATTCTTTTTCAAGGCTGGTATTACTCTTTTGTCTCCAGCTAGAGTCAAGAAACAACAACTTCGTTTTATGCAAATGCTTGATGATTAAAAAAAATGTGTTCCATGTGAGTTGCAAATATTTATTTAAATACCACTAAAAATAAAAAATGATCATTGTGATGGCAGTGTCTTACACCACACATTAAGTTCCGCACACTTGTACGAACTGTTCACATTTTATTATTTTCATTTACAGCCATGGATGTGCACTCAGTTTGATTTAATCCACTAATATAGAACAAGAAGATTATTTTATCCAAATTTATCCCAAACTTTACTCGTTTCTTTATTGGTTAATTTCTTTTTTATAAACCCAATTTTTATAAAGTTAATAACTTAGTTGAATGTAGCACAAAACCCATTTTTCATCATCACATTTTTATGCAACATTCTTTAACAATTACATTCTTTAAACATTTTTAGCTGTGAACAAAGTCTCAGTCAGTTTGATTTTAGTTTTGGTTTATGTTTGTGGCTAAAATCTTCAATTGGGTTTTGTTTAGTTGAACTTTTTTTGGGGAAAAAAAACAAATTTTTCATAATTTTCAACCCGTGGCTCATTCATAAACACTCGATCCATCACAATCATCAAATACACAAAAGAGGATATTTTGTGTGTTTGTGAAAGAAAACATTTCAATCCGAGCAAAAAATGTAGCCTTCTCGACTCACATTTTGTAAAAGGAGAGTGTAACTTGTAGACTAAAGAAGTTTTATGTGACTAAAATCAGTGGGCTGAGGGATGGTTGATTATCTCCGAGTCAGACATTCACCTGCTGAAAATATGCCAATTCTTTTCAGGCAAGGATGCTGGAAGGAAGAGATGAGCTCCATGAAGTATTTTAAATTGATGCCCATTTTGCTTGTGGCTTCTTATTTGTATGTCATTTTTTATCATTCCTTTAGGTATGAAGCTGTTTTTCTTCAACACTAGGGGGCACATTTACAAGACTGTTGTGATGTTTCTTTTTTTATTTGAAAGTGAAAAAAGTGATTTTTGTTGAAGATGAAAATGTTTTTTTATTTATAACTCAAGAATCAGATAACCGAGTTACTCATAAAGCTGAGTGCTCATGTTCAGAAAAAAGAGATGAGTAAATTTGGATGCAAAATATTGTCGTTGTGTAATGTCGTTATATAATGGTTGTTGTAGACAACCAGCATTATTTTTAGTGCTGTCAATTCATCAAAAAAATAAATCAGATTAATCACACTTTTGGATTGTGATTAATCACGATTAGTCACAGTATTTTACAAAACAATTTTTATATGACAATATGCAGCTTTTGAACAAAAAAAGGTCAGAGAGAACATTTTTCCTTCATTTTTACTGTCTGAAGTGTTAACTCACATATCCCAGAAATGTAATTTGTGTGCATAAAACACATCAACAGTAAGGTAAGCAGAACACAAAAACTTATGTCTGCAGTATTACTCCTGCACTAACACTGCAGTATTGCTGTGTATTTTAACATATTAACACACGGCGTGAACCCTGAGATGTTGATGCAAGCAGAAGACGGTCGCTTCTGACGTGTGATTAATCTCCCTTAATAAATATGGAAATGTTATTTTTTTTAAATGAATCCTGTGCCTTAACACATTAACGTTAACAGCCCTTGTTATATTACAACTTTTCTGGTCTTCATCAGGTTTACAATCATTGTTTTTTCTATTTTGGTCCTTTCTTCCATGCAGATCTTATCAAGAGCTGTGATGTTTTGGGACTGTTGCTGAGCAACAGACTTTCAACTCCCTCCACAGGTTCTCTATTGGATTGAGGTCCAGACACTGGCTAGGGTAATCCAGAACCTTGCAATGATTTTGATTAGCCACTCATGTCATGTTGGAAGATCCAGAAACGTTTCATCCTCAATGCTGTCACTAATAGAAAGGGGGTTTTTGACCAAAATCTCACCACTCATGGCCCCATTCATCCCTGCTTTACACAAGGTATGATGTTCTTGGAATTTAAGCCAGCATTCTCCCTCCTCCAAGCACGGCGGGTGGCGTTTACACTAAAGAGTTCAATTTTGATTTCATTTGACCACATGACCTTCTCTCAATCCTCCTCTGCATCCTCCAGATGGTCTCTGAAGAACTTTAGATGGCTCTGGTATAAGCACGGGGATCTTTGGAGCACTGCAGAATTTGAATCCATGACAACATTGTGTGTTACCAAAGTAACTTTGTTACTGAAGTCTCAGCTCTCTTCACAGAATTGACCATGTAGTTCTGGGCTGTTACCTCACCATTGTCACGAGCATTTGTACCTCACCAGGTGAGATCTTACATGGAGCTCCAGCTTGGAGGCAGTGATCTTGCATTTCTTCCACTTTCTAATAACTGTTTCAACAATTGATTTCTTCTCACTAAGATACTGGTTTAATGTAGATTGGTTCATTCCAGTCTAGTTCAGATGATCAATCTTGGCCCTGGTGTCCTTTGATAGCTCTTTGGTCTTGATAATGGTGAAGTGTTAAAGGGTGGGGACAGAGGATGTTTATACAGACAACCAGTTCAAACTGGTGAGATTATTAAAAGGCGTGCAGGATAGAAGAGTTTCTTAAAGAAAATGTAACAGGTCTATAAGGGAAAGAGTTCTTGCTTGTTTGTATAAACTAAATGCACCATAATATTAATACATTCTTTAAAAAACAAATAATGTGATTTCAATTACAATGTGAGTTGAAGTGTTCCAATAATGAACATTGCAGACCACAAAACAACTCACATTTTAAAGACGGACATCTTGTACAATTCGTGGCTTGCATATTTTTTTTTGCCCCACTTAATACTTTATATATATATATATAATCAATATATACATATGAGATCCATGGGACAAGTGCCAGTGCTGCAGGAATTCTCCGGCTTGGTAATGTACAAGATCGGCTGAACGTCAGCCGGTAAATGAAGCATGACTTTCACCAAGACACCAGGGAGCAGAGTCAGCAATAAATAAATACTTGTAGCTGTGTTGTGCACTGCTTTTCCTTCTTTCTTCTTCTCGCATGGAAAACAACGTGCACATGTGAGGATGTCAGATTGTCTCTGGTAGCGTGAAGAAGCATCTCTGACCCCTGTCTGACCTTTCACTTGGTCCATTCAGCTGTAAGAATCCCCATCCCCACCTGTCTTTGACTCTGAGGTCTATTAAACACACCTTCTAAGACGCATGTACTAATGGAAGCCTACCGATACCAATGACATCCCAATCATTAAGTAAACAAATAATCTGCAGCAAGAAGTAATAGAAGAAGCTAATGGCCCCTCCTGCAGAGTATCAGGGTGAAGCAGCAGCTTCAAGAAAGGAAGCATGAGAGCAAGTGGCCATAGAGGAAAGAGGAAACAGAAAAACAAACTAGGACATGTTGCTGTTGTTGATAGAACTACTTAAACCGCAGTGATGTAACAACTGTGCAGCAACTTTTCACAAGCTCTTCCTGTGCCCCAAGGACACGTTTCCCCTTAAAACACCTCTTCTGGAAGAGAAAATGTAAAACGCTATTGTGAATATAGAAAAGAAATGGTAAAGTACAGAAAAATGGGCTCTGGTGTTTCCCTGAAAGATGTGCCCTGG